>CM060675.1:585025-630025 GCA_030686955.1 Odontamblyopus rebecca
ACCGTCTGCAGACCTGCACAGTTCAGATTCAAGTTAAACTGGAACTTTTCCGCTGGAGCTCAGACACCTGCTCGTCTCTATGGAGATGCTGTTGCTTTGCCTGGAATGTTCCACA
Source organism: Odontamblyopus rebecca (assembly GCA_030686955.1). NCBI lineage: Eukaryota > Metazoa > Chordata > Actinopteri > Gobiiformes > Gobiidae > Odontamblyopus > Odontamblyopus rebecca. Next base: position 585,141 of record CM060675.1, read on the forward strand.
GTGCGGCATTAATCTAATCCAGCTCATGTTCAACCGCAGGTGCTTCTCACGCTCGCCTCTCCACAGACCTGACTCACAGTCCAGGCTGAGCGATCACATCTCCATGGAGACGAACAGGAGACGCTCCACCAGAAAAGTGACACAGTGCAAATCTAAGTTCATTTAAAAACATTTCCACACACGGGGAGGGCATCTGACACACAGGGAGGGCATCTGACACACGGGGAGGGCATCTGACACAGGGAGGGCATCTGACACACGGGGAGGGCATCTGACACACAGGGAGGGCATCTGACACACAGGGAGGGCATCTGACACACCGGGAGGGCATCTGACACACGGGGAGGGCATCTGACACACGGGGAGGGCATCTGACACACAAGGGGAGGGCATCTGACACACAGGGCGTGCATCTGACACACAGGGAGGGCATCTGACACACGGGGAGGGCATCTGACACACGGGGAGGGCATCTGACACACGGGGAGGGCATCTGACACACGGGGAGGGCATCTGACACACAGGGAGGGCATCTGACACACAAGGGGAGGGCATCTGACACACGGGGAGGGCATCTGACACACGGGGAGGGCATCTGACACACAGGGAGGGCATCTGACACACAAGGGGAGGGCATCTGACACACAAGGGGAGGGCATCTGACACACGGGGAGGGCATCTGACACACGGGGAGGGCATCTGACACAGGGAGGACATCTGACACACACGGGGAGGGCATCTGACACACAAGGGGAGGGCATCTGACACACAGGGAGGGCATCTGACACACAAGGGGAGGGCATCTGACACACGGGGAGGGCATCTGACACACGGGGAGGGCATCTGACACACGGGGAGGGCATCTGACACACGGGGAGGGCATCTGACACACGGGGAGGGCATCTGACACACAGGGAGGGCATCTGACACACGGGGAGGGCATCTGACACACAGGGAGGGCATCTGACACACACGGGGAGGGCATCTGACACACGGGGAGGGCATCTGACACACGGGGAGGGCATCTGACACACAAGGGGAGGGCATCTGACACACGGGGGGAGGGCATCTGACACACAGGGAGGGCATCTGACACACGGGGAGGGCATCTGACACACGGGGAGGGCATCTGACACACGGGGAGGGCATCTGACACACGGGGAGGGCATCTGACACACAGGGAGGGCATCTGACACACAAGGGGAGGGCATCTGACACACGGGGAGGGCATCTGGCACAGGGGGAGGGAATATGACACACAGGGGAGGGCATCTGACACACAAGGGGAGGGCATCTGACACACGGGGAGGGCATCTGACACACAAGGGGAGGGCATCTGACACACCCGGGGAGGGCATCTGACACAGGGGAGGGCATCTGACACACACGGGGAGGGCATCTGACACACAGGGAGGGCATCTGACACACAGGGAGGGCATCTGACACACGGGGAGGGCATCTGACACACGGGGAGGGCATCTGACACACGGGGAGGGCATCTGACACACGGGGAGGGCATCTGACACACAGGGAGGGCATCTGACACACAGGGGGAGGGCATCTGACACACACAGGGAGGGCATCTGATACACAGGGAGGGCATCTGATACACAGGGAGGGCATCTGATACACAGGGGGAGGGCATCTGACACAGGGAGGGCATCTGGCTCAGACCTTTGCAGGTGGTCACAGGGACGTATGTGACCAGTGTGTACAGTTTGTTTGGAGAATCCTCGTCCTCGTTTCTTTTCCGGGACAAACGCACTCGGATCCTGTACGGAACATTCCTGAAACACACGTTTACACACACACGTTTACACACACACACGTTTACCCCCACACACGTTTACACACACACGTTTACACACACACGTTTACACACACACACGTTTACACACACACACGTTTACACACACACACGTTTACACACACACACGTTTACACACACACACGTTTACCCCCACACACGTTTACACACACACGTTTACACACACACACGTTTACCCCCACACACACGTTTACCCCCACACACGTTTACCCCCACACACGTGTGTACACATACGTTTACCCACACACGTTTACCCACACACGTTTACACACACCCGTTTACCCACACACGTTTACACACACCCGTCTACACACACCCGTTTACACACTCCCACGTTTACCCCCACACGTTTACCCACACGTTTACCCACACACACGTTTACCCACACACACGTTTACCCACACACACGTTTACCCCCACACACGTTTACACACACACGTTTACCCCCACACACGTTTACCCCCACACACGTTTACCCCCACACGTGTGTACACATACGTTACCCACACCCGTTTACACACACCCGTTTACCCACACACGTTTACACACACCCGTCTACACACACCCGTTTACACACACCCACGTTTACACACACCCACGTTTACCCCCACACGTTTACCCCCACACACGTTTACCCCCACACACGTTTACCCCCACACACGTTTACCCCCACACACGTTTACACACACACACGTGTACACACACACACGTTTACACACACACACACGTGTACACACACACGTGTACACACCCACGTTTACACACACCCACGTTTACACACACACCCGTTTACCCCCACACGTTTACCCACCCACGTTTACACACCCACGTTTACACACACACACGTTTACACACCCACGTTTACACCCACGTTTACACACACACACGTTTACACACCCACGTTTACACACCCACGTTTACACCCACGTTTACACACACCCACGTTTACACACCCCACGTTTACACCCACGTTTACACACACACACGTTTACACACCCACGTTTACACCCACGTTTACACACACACACGTTTACACACCCACGTTTACACCCACGTTTACACACACACGTTTACACACCCACGTTTACACCCACGTTTACACACCCACGTTTACACCCACGTTTACACACACGTTTACACACCCACGTTTACACCCACGTTTACACACACCCACGTTTACACACACACGTTTACACACACCCACGTTTACACACACCCACGTTTACACACACACACGTTTACACACCCACGTTTACACCCACGTTTACACACCCACGTTTACACACACCCACGTTTACACACACCCACGTTTACACACACCCACGTTTACACACCCACGTTTACACACCCACGTTTACACACCCACGTTTACACACACACGTTTACACACCCACCCGTTTACCCCCACACGTTTACCCACCCACGTTTACACCCACGTTTACCCACCCACGTTTACACACACACGTTTACACACACACACACACGTTTACCCCCACACGTTTACCCCCACGTTTACACACACACACGTTTACACCCACGTTTACACACCCACGTTTACACACCCACGTTTACACACACACACGTTTACACACACACACGTTTACACATGTTTACACACACACGTTTACACACACACGTTTACACCCCCACGTTTACACACCCCCACGTTTACACCCCCACGTTTACACACACACGTTTACCCCCACGTTTACACACGTTTACCCCACGTTTACCCCCCCGTTTACACACACACGTTTACCCCCACGTTTACACCCCCACGTTTACACACCCCCACGTTTACACACACACGTTTACACCCCACGTTTACACCCCCACGTTTACACCCCCACGTTTACACACACACGTTTACCCCCACGTTTACACCCCCACGTTTACACACACACACGTTTACACCCACGTTTACACACACACGTTTACCCCCACGTTTACACCCCCACGTTTACACACACACACGTTTACACCCCCACGTTTACACCCCCACGTTTACACACACACGTTTACACACACACGTTTACACACACACGTTTACACACACACACACGTTTACACACACGTTTACCCCCACGTTTACACACACGTTTACACACATTCCCGTCTTTTCCACACAGACATTTCCCTGCGTTTGTTCCTGTCTTTTCCAGCAGAGTCGTACCTAATGCCTTTGCTCCACACGGCCTTGTTGAGGCGAGTGTCGATTCTCACGTCTGGAGTTCCCATTTCCTTCACGGCGAATTTTCGGATTTCTTTAATGGCACGAGGAGCACGTCTCTTGAAACCACTGAAAAGAGAAAAAAAAGAAAACTTAAGCCGAGTAAAAGCAGGGAGCTGAAACAAAACCTCTGGACATGTTTAGATAAATATTTCAGATTCACATTCTCAAATGTTTAACTCTTCTGTTCAACTAAAGAAAAGCAAATAAAGCCCAGTGTGGTCGTCAGGAATAAAGCTCCTGATGAGCGTCTGCGGCGTCACACTCACACTCCGTGGATGCGCTTGTGCACGTTGATGGTGTACTCTCGGGTCACCACCTCGTTTATGGCAGAACGCCCCTTTTTCTTCTCTCCTTTCTTTGTCGGGGCCATCTGCAGAAACAAAAATACAGTCAACAATTCTCCTCATGGTTTGTCTGAGCCTCCCGCAGTTTCTCTTCACTAGTGACAAACAGAAGATCACAACAAGTTCTTTATATTCAAGAGTTCTGAACATTCGGCTTAAATATCAAACTGGGGCTGCTCGATTATGGGAAAAAACAAACAATTATTTTGGATTGAAATGATGCATTATTCAGCATTTCTCTCAAAAAAAAAAAAAAAAGTCGTTAATTCATGCAAAACTTTCAAACTGAAAATACAGGCTACAAATATGTCCCTTAGAGCATTTTTGCAATGCATAAAACATAAAATGAAAATCTATTTTGAACATGAAATAAGGCATAAAAAAAAACATGTTCCACCAGAATGTGAACAAAATCCAAATAGCAAAAGTACATCTTATGAATTACACTCGATAAGAGCATTTCCGAATTCATTCTTATGACATTTTCATTCACAAAACTCTAATAAAGCAGCTGCAGTGATGAGGAAACAGAACATTAAACCTGGAACACTCGGACTGTCATTTTAACCCGACACTTTACTCACTTGAACATTTGGCCTTATGGATTTTATGCAGACATGGTCCTTTATTATTGGATGTATTCGCGTATTTCATGACTCTAACGATTCTTCGTGACCACAGGAGGAGAGTTTTACACCAAAACACAAACTAAAGAACTTTCTAAGCCACATTCTAAAGCGGAGTTAAACTGGAGCTCCTGAAATCACAAAAGTGTGAAAATTCAGAATCTCCTCAGACAGTTCAGGTGCTCCGTTTAGCTCTGATGCTAAACACTGCAAACACCTCATTTACTCTCCGCAATTATTTGGATTTAGGAGAATATTATAATTAACATTACACACGCCACACTGCACTAAAGCGTGGAGTTTAATGGACTTTTTTTTTCTTTTACTGTTTTTGTGAGTTTAACCCAGAGTCTGTGCGCTAAAATGTGCAGCTACGATCCTCCCGGTGTCACACAAACTCCGCCGCTCCAAATCTGCCTTATTTCTCATCTTTAATCGTTCAAACGGCACCAAATGCGGAGGTAACGTTTTTATAACTTCATATTTAACGTTTCTGTGGGTTAAACTGTGTTAAAATGTGAAGATGGCGTTAGATTGAGCAAAAAATTAAATCCAGAGGAAAATACTCACTGCGGTTATGCGTGAGGCGGAAGTCAGAAGGACGGAACACACGCGGAGGATTCTGGGTAAAGGATCCGGTCCGTCTTAAATCAGTTCCGACTAAAACCACGAGCAGCGAATACATAGTTCTGCCTTAGTTAAAAAGAAACAAAACTAATAATTAAACTTGTCTCGGTGTATTATTATGATTATGATTAATTATTATAATTATTATTATTGCTAATCTTTTTTCTTTCCGTAACATCTGCTTTATTTGCACAAAAAGTAATTAAAATAAAATATTAATAATTCAACTAAAAAATCCTCCGTAATGCACCAGCCTGCGGACTTCACACTTCCCGAGGCCCATGTTCTGATAAAATGACTTGATTCTCATAATATTCTGGCATTTATTCTTGTAATACGACGACTTTGACGACAACTTTCTCATAAAATGACTACTTTATTCTTGTAAAATCATGACTTAATTCTCATAAAATTACTACTTTCTCATTACTTTATTCCCATAACTGCGCCTTTAATGTTGAAATGTTACGGCTTTATTCTCATAGTTCCAGCACATTTTTCTTTAATCTGCTTTATATTCCACGGTCAGAATGGCCCAAAATGTCATAATCCGCCCACATCATTTAATAAACCCTTAAATTATGCAAAAAGACAAAAGAGTCGTTTTCAACATCACCCATTTTAATGCAGTTCAAGCACAAAATGAAAAACAAAGAGTTAATGTGAGTAAAAATCAGCTCTAAAAGACGGTGAAGTCCAAGTGTTTTTAAATGTCTCTCGACTCCACAGCTCCAAATCAACACACGATGATTCTGGTCAGAAAGTGACAGAAACGGCCGTTCATTCACAGCTGGTCTTTAGTGGACGAGTGGGTCAGTCTGTAAAAGTGAAAATACACGAGTCTGTGAGAGACGCACACGCTCCACCATCAGTACAGACACGCTCCACCATCAGTACAGACACGCTCCACCATCAGTACAGACACGCTTCACCATCAGTACAGACACGCTCCACCATCAGTACACACACGCTCCACCATCAGTACAGACAGTACAGACACGCTCCACCATCAGTACAGACACGCTCCACCATCAGTACACACACGCTCCACTATCAGTACAGACACGCTTCACCATCAGTACAGACACGCTCCACCATCAGTACAGACACGCTCCACCATCAGTACACACACGCTCCACCATCAGTACAGACACGCTCCACCATCAGTACAGACACGCTCCACCATCAGTACAGACACGCTCCACCATCAGTACACACACGCTCCACCATCAGTACACACACGCTCCACCATCAGTACAGACACGCTCCACCATCAGTACACACACGCTCCACCATCAGTACAGACAGTACAGACACGCTCCACCATCAGTACAGACACGCTCCACCATCAGTACACACACGCTCCACTATCAGTACAGACACGCTTCACCATCAGTACAGACACGCTCCACCATCAGTACACACACGCTCCACCATCAGTACACACACGCTCCACCATCAGTACAGACACGCTCCACCATCAGTACAGACACGCTCCACCATCAGTACAGACACGCTCCACCATCAGTACACACACGCTCCACCATCAGTACAGACAGTACAGACGCTCCACCATCAGTACACACACGCTCCACCATCAGTACACACACGCTCCACCATCAGTACAGACACGCTCCACCATCAGTACAGACACACTCCACCATCAGTACACACACGCTCCACCATCAGTACACACACGCTCCACCATCAGTACAGACACGCTCCACCATCAGTACAGACACGCTCCACCATCAGTACAGACACGCTCCACCATCAGTACACACACGCTCCACCATCAGTACACACACGCTCCACCATCAGTACAGACACGCTCCACCATCAGTACAGACACACTCCACCATCAGTACAGACACACTCCACCATCAGTACAGACACGCTCCACCATCAGTACACACACGCTCCACCATCAGTACACACACGCTCCACCATCAGTACACACACGCTCCACCATCAGTACAGACACACTCCACCATCAGTACAGACACGCTCCACCATCAGTACACACACGCTCCACCATCAGTACAGACACACTCCACCATCAGTACAGACACGCTCCACCATCAGTACAGACACGCTCCACCATCAGTACACACACGCTCCACCATCAGTACAGACACACTCCACCATCAGTACAGACACGCTCCACCATCAGTACACACGCTCCACCATCAGTACACACACGCTCCACCATCAGTACACACACACTCCACCATCAGTACAGACACGCTCCACCATCAGTACAGACACACTCCACCATCAGTACAGACACGCTCCACCATCAGTACAGACGCACACGCTCCACCATCAGTACAGACGCACACGCTCCACCATTAGTACAGACGCACACGCTCCACCATCAGTACAGACACACTCCACCATCAGTACAGACGCACATGCTCCACCATCAGTACAGACACGCTCCACCATCAGTACAGACGCACACGCTCCACCATCAGTACAGACGCACACGCTCCACCATCAGTACAGACGCACACGCTCCACCATCAGTACAGACGCACACGCTCCACCATCAGTACAGATGCACACGCTCCACCATCTGTACAGACACGCTCCACCATCAGTACAGACGCACACGCTCCACCATCAGTACAGACGCACACGCTCCACCATTAGTACAGACGTACACGCTCCACCATCAGTACAGACGCACACGCTCCACCATCAGTACAGACACACTCCACCATCAGTACAGACGCACATGCTCCACCATCAGTACAGACACGCTCCACCATCAGTACAGACGCACACGCTCCACCATCAGTACAGACACGCTCCACCATCAGTACAGATGCACACGCTCCACCATCTGTACAGATGCACACGCTCCACCATCTGTACAGACACGCTCCACCATCAGTACAGACGCACACGCTCCACCATCAGTACAGACGCACACGCTCCACCATCAGTACAGACACGCTCCACCATCAGTACAGACACGCTCCACCATCAGTACAGACGCACACGCTCCACCATCAGTACAGACACGCTCCACCATCAGTACAGACGCACACGCTCCACCATCAGTACAGACACGCTCCACCATCAGTACAGACACGCTCCACCATCAGTACAGACGCACACTCTCCACCATCAGTACAGACACGCTCCACCATCAGTACAGACACGCTCCACCATCAGTACAGACGCTAAGCTGTTTCTGAGGAAACATTAAAAACACACACTTCTGTTTCACATTTACACATCTGATTTTGGAACAGCTGAAGCTGAAGGGCTCAGATTCCACCATCTGGATCTGTCCTCACGTTTCCTCGTCACAAACACTCGCACTTGTGTTTTGTTTCATTCACACGTTTAACACATAAACAAGTTCTTCTCTCAGACTGAAAACACTGTTCCACCTTGTGATGTCATCGTGTGGTGATACAGGAAGTGCTCCACTGCATTTTTGAACTCCCTTCACCTTCACTAGAATCATCTGGGTCATATTTTCAGTCCTGGAGTCAACGAACTCGACTGAACTAAAGGGAAAAGAAGCTGTTCACGTAAAATACAGCTTCAGGTCTAAACCAGGTCTAAACCGGGTCTAAACCGGGTCTAAACCAGGTCTAAACCGGGTCTAAACCAGGTCTAAACCGGGTCTAAACCAGGTCTAAACCAGGTCTAAACCAGGTCTAAACCAGGTCTAAACCAGGTCTAAACCGGGTCTAAACCGGGTCTAAACCAGGTCTAAATCAGGTCTAATTCCGGTCTAAACCAGGTCTAAACCAGGTCTAAACCGGGTCTAAACCAGGTCTAAACCAGGTCTAAACCAGGTCTAAACCAGGTCTAAACCAGGTCTAAACCGGGTCTAAACCGGGTCTAAACCAGGTCTAAACCAGGTCTAAACCAGGTCTAAACCAGGTCTAAACCAGGTCTAAACCGGGTCTAAACCAGGTCTAAATCAGGTCTAATTCGGGTCTAAACCAGGTCTAAACCAGGACTAAACCGGGACTAAACCGGGTCTAAACTGGGTCTAAACTGGGTCTAAACCGGGTCTAAACCAGGTCTAAATCAGGTCTAATTCGGGTCTAAACCAGGTCTAAACCAGGTCTAAACCAGGACTAAACCGGGTCTAAACCGGGTCTAAACCGGGTCTAAACCAGGTCTAAACCAGGTCTAAACCAGGTCTAAACCAGGACTAAACCGGGTCTAAACTGGGTCTAAACTGGGTCTAAACCGGGTCTAAACCAGGTCTAAATCAGGTCTAATTCGGGTCTAAACCAGGACTAAACCAGGACTAAACCGGGTCTAAACCGGGTCTAAACCGGGTCTAAACTGAGTCTAAACCGGGTCTAAACCAGGTTTAAATCAGGTCTAATTCGGGTCTAAACCAGGTCTAAACCAGGACTAAACCGGGTCTAAACCGGGTCTAAACCGGGTCTAAACCGGGTCTAAACCAGGTCTAAATCAGGTCTAAATCGGGTCTAATTTGGGTCTAAACCAGGTCTAAACCAGGTCTAAATCAGGTCTAAGTCGGGTCTAAACCAGGTCTAAACCAGGACTAAACCAGGACTAAACCGGGTCTAAACATGTTTCTAAACTCCACACACCTTCACTAGAATCATTTGGATCATATTTTCAGTCCTGGAGTCAACGAACTCGACTGAACTCTGCTGAAAGGAAAAAGGAGCTGTTCACTTGGAAACCAGCACTTCATGACATCACGAGGTGGAACAGAGGGTTTGGGGCTTTGGGGACGTGGATAAAACAGAACTCCAGGTCCGTCAGGACACAGTTTAAAGCTCACAGGAGTTCACGAGCTGTTAGAAGACACATGATCTCTGGACTCAGACGAGTAAAGGAGCAGACAACATACGGTTTAATCCAGATTCACACCAGATTCACACCAGATTCACACCAGATTCAGACCTGATTCAGACCAGATTCAGACCAGATTCAGACCAGATTCAGACCTGATTCACACCAGATTCAGACCAGATTCAGACCTAATTCAGACCAGATTCAGACCTGATTCACACCAGATTCAGACCTGATTCACACCAGATTCAGACCAGATTCAGACCAGATTCAGACCTAATTCAGACCAGATTCAGACCAGATTCAGACCTGATTCAGACCAGATTCAGACCTGATTCACACCAGATTCAGACCTGATTCAGACCAGATTCACACCAGATTCAGACCTGATTCAGACCTGATTCACACCAGATTCAGACCTGATTCAGACATGATTCACACCAGATTCAGACCTGATTCAGACCAGATTCACACCAGATTCAGACCTGATTCAGACCAGATTCAGACCAGATTCAGACCTGATTCAGACCTGATTCAGACCTGATTCAGATCTGGTTTAGTTCTTGGTCTAGTCCTGTTTTTATTATTTTATTTTTAGACATTTTGCCCAACGTTACCGCCTCAGAAAAGGCAGTAACATGTCCACAGTGAATGTTGAAGGGCGTTTGATTTGCATGTTCTTCTGGTGCTTTAATATTTGCATGTTCTTTTGATGCTTTAATATTTGCATGTTCTTTTGATGCTTTAATATTTGCATGTTCTTTTGGTGCTTTAATATTTGCATGTTCTTTTGGTGCTTTAATATTTGTATGTTCTTTTGATGCTTTAATATTTGCATGTTCTTTTGATGCTTTAATATTTGTATGCTCTTTTGATGCTTTAATATTTGCATGTTCTTCTGGTGCTTTAATATTTGCATGTTCTTCTGGTGCTTTAATATTTGCATGTTCTTTTGATGCTTTAATATTTGCATGTTCTTTTGATGCTTTAATATTTGTATGCTCTTTTGATGCTTTAATATTTGCATGTTCTTCTGGTGCTTTAATATTTGCATGTTCTTCTGGTGCTTTAATATTTGCATGTTCTTTTGGTGCTTTAATATTTGCATGTTCTTTTGATGCTTTAATATTTGTATGTTCTTTTGATGCTTTAATATTTGCATGTTCTTTTGATGCTTTAATATTTGCATGTTCTTTTGGTGCTTTAATATTTGCATGTTCTTTTGATGCTTTAATATTTGTATGTTCTTTTGATGCTTTAATATTTGCATGTTCTTCTGGTGCTTTAATATTTGCATGTTCTTCTGGTGCTTTAATATTTGCATGTTCTTTTGATGCTTTAATATTTGCATGTTCTTTTGATGCTTTAATATTTGCATGTTCTTTTGATGCTTTAATATTTGCATGTTCTTTTGATGCTTTAATATGTGCATGTTCTTCTGGTGCTTTAATATTTGCATGTTCTTCTGGTGCTTTAATATTTGCATGTTCTTTTGATGCTTTAATATTTGCATGTTCTTTTGATGCTTTAATATTTGCATGTTCTTTTGATGCTTTAATATTTGCATGTTCTTTTGATGCTTTAATATTTGTATGTTCTTTTGATGCTTTAATATTTGCATGTTCTTCTGGTGCTTTAATATTTGCATGTTCTTCTGGTGCTTTAATGCCGTGTTTCTGTGGCCTTTAGTCGTCTGTGTTCATGGACACGGACAGAGTGTTTTAAAGAAACCCTCTGGGATGTGTGTGTTTTTAAAGAAACCCTCTGGGATGTGTGTGTTTTTAAAGAAACCCTCTGGGATGTGTGTGTTTTTAAAGAAACCCTCTGGGATGTGTGTGTTTTTAAAGAAACCCTCTGGGATGTGTGTGTTTTTAAAGAAACCCTCTGGGATTTAGTGCCAGTGCTTTAAAGACATCAGGACGTGTGGTTTGTGGTGATTCGCTCGTCTCAGCTCCTCTGCTCCTCTTCAGGTCACACACACCTCGGCCGGGCTGGACTCCGGCTTCGTCTCGGGCTCCGGTCCCGGTCCTGGGTCCTGGGGTCTCTCCGGTCCCGGTCCCGGTCCGGATCCAGACACGGCTCTCTTAAACAGACGCACGCTCATCTGGAAGAGTTCATTATCCACGACGGGAGTGGTGAGGTACTGCTTCACCAGGCCCTGCACCAGAGGGGAAGACATTCAGTGTGACGCCAGGGACTAAACCAGGCCCTGCACCAGAGGGGAAGACATTCAGTGTGACGCCAGGGACTAAACCAGGCCCTGCACCAGAGGGGAAGACATTCAGTGTGACACCAGGGGCTAAACCAGGACTGAACCAGAGGGGAAGACATTCAGTGTGACGCCAGGGACTAAACCAGGCCCTGCACCAGAGGGGAAGACATTCAGTGTGACACCAGGGACTAAACCAGGCCCTGCACCAGAGGGGAAGACATTCAGTGTGACACCAGGGGCTAAACCAGGACTGAACCAGAGGGGAAGACATTCAGTGTGACACCAGGGACTAAACCAGGCCCTGCACCAGAGGGGAAGACATTCAGTGTGACACCAGGGGCTAAACCAGGACTGAACCAGAGGGGAAGACATTCAGTGTGACACCAGGGACTAAACCAGGACTAAACCGGGACTACACCGGGACTGAACCGGTCTCGCCCCGGTCTCGCCCCGGTCTCGCCCCGGTCTCGCCCCGGTCTCGCCCCGGTCTCGCCCCGGTCTCGCCCCGGTCTCGCCCCGGTCTCGCCCCGGTCTCGCCCCGGTCTCGCCCCGGTCTCGCCCCGGTCTAGCCCCGGTCTCTCCCCGGTCTCGCCCCGGTCTCGCCCCGGTCTCGCCCCGGTCTCGCCCCGGTCTCTCCCCGGTCTAACCCCGGTCTCTCCCCGGTCTCTCCCCGGTCTAACCCCGGTCTAGCCCCGGTCTCGCCCCGGTCTAACCCCGGTCTAACCCCGGTCTCGCCCCGGTCTCGCCCCGGTCTCGCCCCGGTCTCGCCCCGGTCTCTCCCCGGTCTCGCCCCGGTCTCGCCCCGGTCTCGCCCCGGTCTCGCCCCGGTCTCGCCCCGGTCTCGCCCCGGTCTCGCCCCGGTCTCGCCCCGGTCTAGCCCCGGTCTCGCCCCGGTCTCGCCCCGGTCTAACCCCGGTCTAACCCCGGTCTCGCCCCGGTCTCGCCCCGGTCTCGCCCCGGTCTCGCCCGGTCTAACCCGGTCTAGCCAGGTCTCGCGGTCTAACCCCGGTCTCGCCCGGTCTCGCCCGGTCTCGCCCGGTCTCGCCCGGTCTCTCCCGGTCTCGCCCGGTCTCGCCCTGTCTCGCCAGGTCTCTCCAGTCTCACCCGGTCTCACCCGGTCTAACCCGGTCTCGGTCTCGCCCAGGTCTCGCCCGGTCTCGCCCGGTCTCTCCCGGTCTCGCCAGGTCTCACCCAGTCTCACCCAGGTCTCACCGGTCTCTCCCCGGTCTCGCCCCGGTCTAACCCCGGTCTCTCCCCGGTCTAACCCCGGTCTAACCCCGGTCTCTCCCCGGTCTAACCCCGGTCTAACCCCGGTCTCTCCCCGGTCTCTCCCCGGTCTCTCCCCGGTCTAGCCCCGGTCTAGCCCCGGTCTCTCCGCGGTCTCTCACCCTCTCGTTCTTGAGCAGCTGGCGGCGGATGGCGAAGTCCCTCCTGGCGCACAGGGCCTTGCAGCAGGGCCCCAGGTTCCGCAGAAGTCCGGCCCTCTCCACGCGCCGGTTGTGGGCGGCCATGTTGAGCGCGCCCAGGTCGTGCTCGAACAGCTTCTCCGCGTCTGACGCCAAACAGACGGAATCACAGGAACAGAACAGAAACAGAACAGAACAGTGATATCGGCCACGCGCGGCGCTCGTCCGCTGGGTCGTGCCCGGGCTCGGGTCGGTCGGAGGGGTCGTGCCCGGGCTCGGGTCGGTCGGAGGGGTCGTGCCCGGGCTCGGGTCGGTCGGAGGGGTCGTGCCCGGGCTCGGGTCGGTCGGAGGGGTCGTGCCCGGGCTCGGGTCGGTCGGAGGGGTCGTGCCCGGGCTCGGGTCGGTCGGAGGGGTCGTGCACGGGCTCGGGTCGGTCGGAGGGGTCGTGCACGGGCTCGGGTCGGTCGGAGGGGTCGTGCCCGGGCTCGGGTCGGTCGGAGGGGTCGTGCCCGGGCTCGGGTCGGTCGGAGGGGTCGTGCCCGGGCTCGGGTCGGTCGGAGGGGTCGTGCACGGGCTCGGGTCGGTCGGAGGGGTCGTGCCCGGGCTCGGGTCAAGTGGGTGAACTGCAGAGCCCGAACTGGTCTAAACCTGGACTTAAACCGGAACTGACCAATACAAGGACTAAAACCAAGTCTGACTAAGGAACTAAACCAGGTCTAACCCCGGTCTCTCCCCAGTCTCTCTCGGTCTAGTCCCGGTCTCTCTCGGTCTAATCCCGGTCTCTCCCAGTCTCTCTCGGTCTCTCCCGGTCTCTCTCAGTCTCTCCCCGGTCTCTCGGTCTAATCCCGGTCTCTCCCGGTCTCTCTCGGTCTAATCCCGGTCTCTCCCAGTCTCTCTCGGTCTAATCCCGGTCTCTCTCAGTCTCTCTCGGTCTCTCCCGGTCTCTCCCGGTCTCTCCCAGTCTCTCTCGGTCTCTCCCGGTCTCTCCCGGTCTCTCCCGGTCTCTCTCGGTCTCTCCCGGTCTCTCTCGGTCTAATCCCAGTCTCTCTCAGTCTCTCCCAGTCTCTCCCCGGTCTAATCCCGGTCTAATCCCGGTCTAATCCCGGTCTAATCCCGGTCTAATCCCGGTCTAATCCCGGTCTCTCCCCGGCCTCTCCTGGTCTCTCCCGGTCTCTCTCGGTCTAATCCCAGTCTCTCTCAGTCTCTCCCCGGTCTCTCTCGGTCTAATCCCGGTCTAATCCCGGTCTCTCTCGGTCTAATCCCGGTCTAATCCCGGTCTCTCCCCGGCCTCTCCTGGTCTCACCTTTGGGGTCGTCCAGCTCCCGTTTGCAGACCTCTCGGACCTGCTCCAGGAGCTCGGGGCCGGCGAGGCGTTTGGAGATTCCCGCTCTGAGGAGAACGGCGCCCGGAGTGAAGCGGAGCAGCGCCGCCCCCGACGCCCGCTGCCCGACCTTCTGTTTGGGCATCAGGGACGACCAGTCCACGTCAATGACATCCACCGGACCTGAGGACGAGAGGAGAGGATGAGAGGAGGAGAGGAGGAGAGGAGGAGAGGACGAGAGGAGGAGAGGAGAGGAGGAGAGGAGGAGAGGACAAGAGGAGGAGAGGAGGAGAGGACGAGAGGAGAGGACGAGAGGAGAGGACGAGAGGAGAGGACGAGAGGAGGAGAGAACGAGAGGAGAGGACGAGAGAACGAGAGGAGAGGACGAGAGGAGAGGACGAGAGAACGAGAGAACGAGAGGAGAGGACGAGAGAACGAGAGGAGAGGACGAGAGGAGAGGACGAGAGGAGAGGACGAGAGAACGAGAGGAGAGGATGAGAGGACGAGAGGAGAGAGGACGAGAGAGAGGACGAGAGGAGAGGACGAGAGAGGAGAGGACGAGGAGAGGACGAGAGGAGAGGACGAGAGGAGGAGAGGACGAGAGAGGAAGAGGACGAGAGGAGGAGAGGACGAGAGGAGGAGAGGAGGAGAGGACGAGAGGAGAGGACGAGAGGACGAGAGGAGGAGAGGAGGAGAGGAGGAGAGGAGGAGAGGACGAGAGGAGAGGACGAGAGGAGAGGACGAGAGGAGAGGACGAGAGGAGAGGACGAGGAGAGGACGAGAGGAGAGGACGAGAGGAGGAGAGGAGGAGAGGAGGAGAGGAGGAGAGGAGGAGAGGAGAGGAGGAGAGGACGAGAGGAGGAGAGGAGAGGAGGACGAGGAGAGGAGGAGAGGAGGAGAGGACGAGGAGAGGACGAGAGGACGAGAGAACAAGAGGAGGAGAGGACGAGAGGAGAGGACGAGAAAACGAGAGGAGGAGAGGAGAGGACGAGAGAACGAGAGGAGGAGAGGAGGAGAGGACGAGAGAACGAGAGGAGGAGAGGACGAGAGGAGAGGACGAGAGGAGGAGAGGAGAGGACGAGAGGAGAGGAGTCGAGGAGAGGACGAGAGGAGGAGAGAACGAGAGGAGGAGAGGACGAGAGGAGAGGACGAGAGGACGAGAGAACGAGAGGAGGAGAGGACGAGAGGAGAGGACGAGAGGAGAGGACGAGAGGAGGAGAGGAGAGGACGAGAGAACGAGAGGAGGAGAGGACGAGAGGAGGAGAGGAGAGGACGAGAGGAGGAGAGGACGAGAGGAGAGGAGGAGAGGAGAGGACGAGAGGAGAGGAGAGGACGAGAGGAGAGGAGGAGAGGAGAGGACGAGAGGAGAGGAGACGAGAGGAGAGGACGAGAGAACAAGAGGAGGAGAGGACGAGAGGAGAGGACGAGAGAACGAGAGGAGGAGAGGAGGAGAGGAGGAGAGGACGAGAGGAGAGGACGAGAGGAGGAGAGGAGAGAAGGAGAGGACGAGAGGAGGAGAGGACGAGAGGAGGAGAGGACGAGAGGAGAGGACGAGAGGAGAGGACGAGAGGAGGAGAGGAGAGGAGGAGAGGACGAGAGGAGGAGAGGAGGAGGGGAGGAGGGGACGAGAGGAGAGGACGAGAGGAGAGGAGGAGAGGAGGAGAGGACGAGAGGAGAGGACGAGAGGAGAGGACGAGAGGAGGAGAGGACGAGAGGAGGAGAGGAGAGGACGAGAGGAGGAGAGGACGAGAGGACGAGAGGAGAGGAGGAGAGGACGAGAGGAGGAGAGGATGAGAGGAGAGGAGGAGAGGACGAGAGGAGAGGAGGAGAGGACGAGAGGAGAGGAGGAGAGGACGAGAGGAGAGGACGTGAGGAGAGGACGAGAGGAGAGGATGAGAGGAGGAGAGGAGGAGAGGAGGAGAGGACGAGAGGAGGAGAGGACGAGAGGAGGAGAGGATGAGAGGACGAGAGGAGAGGACGAGAGAACGAGAGGAGGAGAGGACGAGAGGAGAGGACGAGAGGAGAGGACGAGAGGAGGAGAGGACGAGAGGACGAGAGGAGAGGAGGAGAGGACGAGAGGAGAGGAGGAGAGGAGGAGAGGAGGAGAGGACGAGAGGAGAGGACGAGAGGAGAGGACGAGAGGAGGAGAGAAGGAGAGGAGAGGAGAGGACGAGAGGAGGAGAGGACGAAAGGAGGAGAGGAGAGGACGAGAGGAGGAGAGGAGAGGACGAGAGGAGGAGAGGAGGAGAGGACGAGAGGAGGAGAGGAGAGGACGACAGGAGGAGAGGAGAGGACGAGAGGAGAGGAGGAGAGGAGGAGAGGAGAGGATGAGAGGAGGAGAGGAGAGGACGAGAGGAGAGGACGAGAGGAGAGGACGAGAGGAGGAGAGGACGAGAGGAGGAGAGGAGGAGAGGACGAGAGGAGGAGAGGAGAGGACGAGAGGAGGAGAGGACGAGAGGAGGAGAGGAGAGGACGACAGGAGGAGAGGAGAGGACGAGAGGAGAGGAGGAGAGGACGAGAGGAGAGGATGAGAGGAGGAGAGAACGAGAGGAGAGGACGAGAGGAGAGGACGAGAGGAGAGGACGAGAGAACGAGAGGAGAGGACGAGAGGAGAGGACGAGAGAACGAGAGGAGAGGACGAGAGGAGAGGACGAGAGAACGAGAGGAGAGGACGAGAGGAGAGGATGAGAGGAGAGGACGAGAGGAGAGGACGAGAGAACGAGAGGAGAGGACGAGAGGAGAGGATGAGAGGAGAGGACGAGAGAACGAGAGGAGAGGACGAGAGGAGAGGATGAGAGGAGAGGACGAGAGGACAGGACGAGAGGAGAGAACGAGAGGAGAGGACGAGAGGAGAGGACGAGAGAACGAGAGGAGAGGATGAGAGGACGAGAGGAGAGGATGAGAGGAGAGGACGAGAGGAGAGGACGAGAGAACGAGAGGAGAGGATGAGAGAACGAGAGGAGAGGATGAGAGGAGAGGACGAGAGAACGAGAGGAGAGGACGAGAGGAGAGGAGAGGACGGGAGGACGAGAGGAGAGGACGAGAGGAGAGGACGAGAGGAGAGGAGAGGAGGAGAGGAGAGGACGAGAGGAGAGGACGAGAGAACGAAAGGGGAGGACGAGAGGAGAGGACGAGAGGAGAGGACGAGAGGAGGAGAGGAGAGAACGAGAGGAGAGGACGGGAGGACAAGAGGAGAGGACGAGAGGAGAGGACGAGAGGACAGGACGGGAGGACGAGAGGACGAGAGGAGAGGACGAGAGGAGAGGACGAGAGGAGAGGAGAGAACGAGAGGAGAGGACGAGAGGAGAGGACGAGAGGAGAGGACGGGAGGACGAGAGGAGAGGACGAGAGGAGAGGACGAGAGGAGAGGACGAGAGGAGAGGACGAGAGGACGAGAGGAGAGAACGAGAGGAGAGGACGGGAGGACAAGAGGAGAGGACGAGAGGACAGGACGGGAGGACGAGAGGACGAGAGGAGAGGACGAGAGGAGAGGACGAGAGGAGAGGAGAGAACGAGAGGAGAGGACGAGAGGAGAGGACGAGAGGAGAGGACGGGAGGACAAGAGGACAGGACGAGAGGAGAGAACGAGAGGAGAGGACGAGAGGAGAGGACGAGAGGAGAGGACGAGAGGACGAGAGGAGAGAACGAGAGGAGAGGACGGGAGGACAAGAGGAGAGGACGAGAGGAGAGGACGAGAGGAGAGGACGAGAGGACAGGACGGGAGGACGAGAGGACGAGAGGAGAGGACGAGAGGAGGAGAGGAGAGGACGAGAGGAGAGGACGAGAGGAGAGGACGAGAGGACGAGAGGAGAGGACGAGAGGAGAGGACGAGAGGAGAGGACGGGAGGAGAGGACGAGAGGAGAGGACGAGAGGAGGAGAGGAGAGGACGAGAGGAGAGGACGAGAGGAGAGGACGAGAGGAGAGGACGAGAGGAGGAGAGGAGAGGACGAGAGGAGGAGAGGACGAGAGGAGAGGAGGAGAGGAGAGGACGAGAGGAGGAGAGGACGAGAGGAGAGGAGAGGACGAGAGGAGAGGACGAGAGGAGAGGACGAGAGGAGACGAGAGGAGAGGACGAGAGGAGAGGACGAGAGGAGAGGACGAGAGAACGAGAGGAGAGGACGAGAGGAGAGGACGAGAGAACGAGAGGAGAGGATGAGAGAACGAGAGGAGAGGACGAGAGGAGAGGATGAGAGGAGAGGACGAGAGGAGAGGACGAGAGAACGAGAGGAGAGGACGAGAGGAGAGGAGAGGAGAGGACGGGAGGACGAGAGGAGAGGACGAGAGGAGAGGACGAGAGGAGAGGAGAGGACGAGAGGAGAGGACGAGAGGAGAGGACGAGAGAACGAGAGGAGAGGACGAGAGGAGAGGACGAGAGGAGAGGACGAGAGGAGGAGAGGAGAGAACGAGAGGAGAGGACGGGAGGACAAGAGGAGAGGACGAGAGGAGAGGACGAGAGGACAGGACGGGAGGACGAGAGGACGAGAGGAGAGGACGAGAGGAGAGGACGAGAGGAGAGGACGAGAGGAGAGGACGAGAGGAGAGGACGAGAGGAGAGGACGGGAGGACGAGAGGAGAGGACGAGAGGAGAGGACGAGAGGACGAGAGGAGAGAACGAGAGGAGAGGACGGGAGGACAAGAGGAGAGGACGAGAGGACAGGACGGGAGGACGAGAGGACGAGAGGAGAGGACGAGAGGAGAGGACGAGAGGAGAGGAGAGAACGAGAGGAGAGGACGAGAGGAGAGGACGAGAGGAGAGAACGAGAGGAGAGGACGAGAGGACAAGAGGACAGGACGAGAGGAGAGAACGAGAGGAGAGGACGAGAGGAGAGGACGAGAGGAGAGAACGAGAGGAGAGGACGGGAGGACAAGAGGAGAGGACGAGAGGAGAGGACGAGAGGAGAGGACGAGAGGACAGGACGGGAGGACGAGAGGACGAGAGGAGAGGACGAGAGGAGAGGACGAGAGGAGAGGAGAGAACGAGAGGAGAGGACGAGAGGAGAGGACGAGAGGAGAGGACGGGAGGACGAGAGGAGAGGACGAGAGGACGAGAGAACGAGAGGAGAGGACGAGAGGAGAGGACGAGAGGAGAGGACGAGAGGAGGAGAGGACGAGAGGAGAGGACGAGAGGAGGAGAGGAGAGGACGAGAGGAGGAGAGGAGAGGACGAGAGGAGAGGACGAGAGGAGAGGACGAGAGGAGGAGAGGAGAGGACGAGAGGAGGAGAGGACGAGAGGAGAGGAGGAGAGGACGAGAGGAGGAGAGGAGAGGACGAGAGGAGGAGAGGAGGAGAGGACGAGAGGAGGAGAGGAGAGAACGAGAGGAGAGGACGAGAGGAGAGGACGAGAGGACAAGAGGACAGGACGAGAGGAGAGAACGAGAGGAGAGGACGAGAGGAGAGGACGAGAGGAGAGGACGAGAGGACGAGAGGACGAGAGGAGAGGACGAGAGGAGAGGACGAGAGGAGAGGACGAGAGGAGAGGAGAGAACGAGAGGAGAGGACGAGAGGAGAGGATGAGAGGAGAGGACGGGAGGACGAGAGGAGAGGACGAGAGAACGAGAGGAGAGGACGAGAGGAGAGGACGAGAGAACGAGAGGAGAGGACGAGAGGAGAGGACGAGAGGAGAGGACGAGAGGAGGAGAGGACGAGAGGAGAGGACGAGAGGAGGAGAGGAGAGGACGAGAGGAGAGGACAAGAGGAGAGGAGAGGACGAGAGGAGAGGACGAGAGGAGAGGACGAGAGGAGAGGATGAGAGGAGAGGAGGAGAGGAGAGGACGAGAGGAGGAGAGGAGAGGACGAGAGGAGAGGACGAGAGGAGAGGATGAGAGGACGAGAGGAGAGGAGAGAGAGGAGAGAGGAGAGGACGAGAGGAGAGGACGAGAGAGAGGAGAGGAGAGGACGAGAGGAGAGGACGAGAGAGGAGAGAGAGGACGAGAGGAGAGGAGAGAGGACGAGAGAGAGGAGAGGACGAGAGGAGAGGACGAGAGGAGAGAGAGAGGACGAGAGGAGAGGACGAGAGGAGAGGAGAGAGGAGAGAGAGAGAGAGAGAGGAGAGGACGAGAGGAGAGGACGAGAGGAGAGGATGAGAGGAGAGGAGAGGACGAGAGGAGGAGAGGAGAGGACGAGAGGAGGAGAGGACGAGAGGAGAGGACGAGAGGAGAGGACGAGAGGAGAGGACGAGAGGAGGAGAGGATGAGAGGAGAGGATGAGAGGACGAGAGGAGAGGACGAGACCTGTCCCCCTCTCCTCCTCCTCCTCCTCACCTCTCCTCCTCCTCCTCACCTGTCCCCCTCTCCTCCTCCGCACCTGTCCCCCTCTGCTCCTCCTCCTCCTCACTTGTCCCCCTCTCCTCCTCCTCCTCCTCACTTGTCCCCCTCTCCTCCTCCTCCTCACCTGTCCCCCTCTCCTCCTCCTCCTCCGCACCTCTCCTCCTCACCTGTCCCCCTCTCCTCCTCCTCCTCCTCACCTCTCCTCCTCCTCCTCACCTGTCCCCCTCTCCTCCTCCTCACTTGTCCCCCTCTCCTCCTCCTCCTCACCTGTCCCCCTCTCCTCCTCTTCCTCCGCACCTCTCCTCCTCCTCCTCACCTGTCCCCCTCTCCTCCTCACCTGTCCCCCTCTCCTCCTCCTCCTCACCTGTCCCCCTCTCCTCCTCCTCACCTGTCCCCCTCTCCTCCTCCTCCTCACCTGTCCCCCTCTCCTCCTCCTCCTCCTCACCTGTCCCCCTCTCCTCCTCCTCACCTGTCCTCTCTCTTCCTCCTCCTCCTCCTCCTCCTCACCTGTCCCCTCTCCTCCCTCCTCACCTGTCCCCCTCTCTCCTCTTCTCCCCCTCTCCTCCTCCTCCTCCCTCACCTGTCCCCCTCCTCCTCCTCCTCCTCCTCACCGGTCCCCCTCTCTTCCTCCTCCTCCTCCTCCTCCTCACCTGTCCCCTCCTCCTCCCTCCTCCTCCCTCACCTGTCCCCTCTCCTCCTCCTACTGTCCTCCTCACCTGTCCCCTCTCCTCCTCCTCCTCCTCCTCCCCATCTGGCCCCTCCTCCTCCTCCTCCTCCTCCTCCTCACCTGTCCCCCTCTCCTCCTCCTCCTCCTCACCTGTCCCCCTCTCCTCCTCCTCCTCTCACTTGTCATCCTCTCCTCCTCCTCCTCACTTGTCCTCCTCCTCCTCACCTGTCCCTCTCTCCTCCTCCTCCTCCTCCTCATGTCCCCTCTCCTCCTCCTCCTCACCTGTCCCTCTCCTCCTCCTCCTCCTCCTCACTTGTCCCCCTCTCCTCCTCCTCCTCACATGTCCCCCTCTCCTCCTCCTCCTCCCCTGTCCCCCTCTCCTCCTCTTCCTCCGCACCTCCTCCTCCTCCTCCTCACCTCTCCTCCTCCTCCTCACCTGTCCCCCTCTCCTCCTCCTCACCTGTCCCCCTCTGCTCCTCCTCCTCCTCACTTGTCCCCCTCTCCTCCTCCTCCTCACCTGTCCCCCTCTCCTCCTCCTCCTCCGCACCTCTCCTCCTCTCTTCCTCTTCCTCCTCCCTCCTCCTCACCTGTCCCCTCTCCTCCTCCTCCTCACCTGTCCCCTCTCCTCCTCTTCTTCCCTCTCCTCCTCCTCCTCCTCCTCACCTGTCCCCCTCTCCTCCTCCTCCTCACCTGTCCCCCTCTCCTCCTCGACCCCCTCTCCTCCTCCTCCTTCTCACCTGTCCCCCTCTCCTCCTCCTCCTACTCACCTGTCCCCCTCTCCTCCTCCTCACCTGTCCCCCTCTCTTCCTCCTCCTCCTCCTCCTCCTCCTCCTCACCTGTCCCCCTCTCCTCCTCCTCACCTGTCCCCCTCTCCTCCTCTTCCCCCTCTCCTCCTCCTCCTCCTCCTCACCTGTCCCCCTCTCCTCCTCCTCCTCCTCCTCCTCACCTGTCCCCCTCTCCTCCTCCTCCTCCTCCTCACCTGTCCCCCTCTCCTCCTCCTCCTCCTCCTCCTCACCTGTCCCCCTCTCCTCCTCCTCCTCACCTGTCCCCCTCTCCTCCTCCTCCTCACCTGTCCCCCTCTCCTCCTCCTCCTCCTCCTCCTCCTCACCTGTCCCCCTCTCCTCCTCCTCCTCCTCACCTCTCCTCCTCCTCCTCACCTGTCCCCCTCTCCTCCTCCGCACCTGTCCCCCTCTCCTCCTCCTCCTCCTCCTCCTCCTCACCTGTCCCCCTCTCCTCCTCCTCCTCCTCCTCCTCCTCCTCCTCCTCACCTGTGCCCCTCTCCTCCTCCGTCTGCTCCTCTTTCTTCTGGCTGTCGTTGAGGATCTCGTCCAGCTCGTCGTCACTGATCGGTTCGTAAACTTCTCCGGCTGAAGCCACAGACTGAGCGTCCTCCTCCTTCCCCTCCTCCTCCACTGAAAACACACACGGAATGTTCCAGAGTGAGGCTTTAAACTGGGGCGGTAACAAGAACTGAAATATGGCAAAGGTGTCACAGTAATATGGTGGAGCACAATATATGGAAAGGGAACTACATAGACCATGATCCTTTGCTCCGTGTCAGTGCAGAAAACAGAAGAAATAACTGTTCTGACACTTTTACATCTGCATTCTGTGGGTTCAGTCTGTGAAGCATTTTTAGAGGAAAAAGTGGCAGATTCACAGTTTTATATTGGAATAAATGTGGTCCAGAGAGATTTGGATTTCGGTCCGTCCCTAATGACAGTAAATGTTTCACCAAATGACTGAAGCCTGAAGTCTGTTCTTCTGGAGAATATCAGAATATCCTGAGTTTTCCCACCACATCCTGATAAATATCGTACTGAGGTTCATCACCGTATCTTATCGTGAGACTTGGATATCGTTACAGCTGCACTGAAACAGCAAAGGATCATGGTCTATGTAGTTCCCTCTGTTTTCTATTTCTGCACCAAAACCATTCATTTAAGCAAAGAAAACTCAATTTTCATCATTCATTTCTGTACATTGTGATGGTCCAGGATATTATTGGAAGATACAAGAACATATTTCGGTTATTGTTACACCCCTAGTACTATCTGTAGTATTTGCAGTACTTGCAGCAGTACTGGTAGTATTTGCAGTAGTATTTGCAGTATTTGCAGTAGTATTTGCAGTAGTATTTGCAGTATTTGCAGTAGTATTTGCAGTAGTATTTGCAGTATTTGCAGTAGTATTTGCAGTAGTATTTGCAGTAGTATTTGCAGTAGTATTTGCAGTAGTATTTGCAGTATTTGCAGTAGTATTTGCAGTAGTATTTGCAGTATTTGCAGTAGTATTTGCAGTAGTCCTCACCCTCCATGCTCTCCGTCTTCCCCGTGTCTCTCTGCTCCGGTTGGTGGTTGGGTTTTTCTGGGGGGGGGCTGAAGGCTTCTCTGGGCAGGAGCGGCTCAAACTCCCCCCTGTCGCCCCTGTCCCTGTCGCCCCTGTCCCTGTCCTGCCCCCTGTCCTGCCCCCTGTCCTGCCCCCTGTCCTGCCCCCTGTCGCCTCTGTCCTGCCCCCTGTCCTGCCCCCTGTCCTGCCCCCTGTCCTGCCCCCTGTCCTGCCCCCTGTCCTGCCCCCTGTCGCCTCTGTCCTGCCCCCTGTCGGCCCTGTCCCCTCGCTCCCTGTCCCGGGCGGGTCTGTGCAGGAGCGCCTCCCTCTCCCGGCCCCTCCCGCAGCTCCACTCTCGGGCCTCGGGGTCCCAGTCCCGGCCCTGCTGCGGGGGGGGCGGGTTCTGGAGGAGGTGGGGCGGGTGGGGCGGGTGGGGCGGGTGGGGCGGGTGGGGCGGGTGGGGCGGATGCGGCGGGTGCGGCGGGTGTGGGGGCTGGTTCTGGGGTCTGGGCTCTCGGTCCCGGTCTCTGCTATCGTAAGACCCGGCCCTGGACCTGGACCGGGCCTGACGCTCCGAGTCCGGAGAACTTCGCCTGGAGCTGTGGCTGCGGGAATCCTGCCGGTCTGAAGAGACACACACGGGTTCAGACTTCAGAAGAACTCTTTAGTCCTGCTTTAGTCCTGCTTTAGTCCTGCTTTAGTCCTGCTTTAGTCCTGCTTTAGACCTGCTTTAGTCCTGCTTTAGTCCTGCTTTAGTCCTGCTTTAGTCCTGCTTTAGACCTGCTTTAGACCTGCTTTAGTCCTGCTTTAGTCCTGCTTTAGTCCTGCTTTAGTCCTGCTTTAGACCTGCTTTAGTCCTGCTTTAGTCCTGCTTTAGTCCTGCTTTAGTCCTGCTTTAGACCTGCTTTAGACCTGCTTTAGTCCTGCTTTAGTTCTGCTTTAGTCCTGCTTTAGACCTGATTTAATCCTGCTTTAGTTCTACTTTAGTCCTGCTTTAGTCCTGCTTTAGACCTGCTTTAGTTCTACTTTAGTCCTGCTTTAGTCCTGCTTTAATCCTGCTTTAGTTCTACTTTAGTTCTACTTTAGTCCTGCTTTAGTTCTGCTTTAGTTCTACTTTAGTCCTGCTTTAGTCCTGCTTTAGTCCTGCTTTAGTCCTGCTTTAGACCTGCTTTAGTCCTGCTTTAGTCCTGCTTTAGTCCTGCTTTAGTCCTGCTTTAGTCCTGCTTTAGAACTGCTTTAAACCTGCTTTAGTTCTACTTTAGTCCCGTTTTAGTCCTGGTTCAGTCCCACTTTAGTCCCACTTTAGTCCCGTTTTAGTCCCGCTTTAGTCCCACTTTAGTCCCGTTTTAGTCCTGCTTTAGTCCCACTTTAGTCCCACTTTAGTCCCATTTTAGTCCCGCTTTAGTCCCACTTTAGTCCCGTTTTAGTCCTGCTTTAGTCCCCTTGTTAGTCCCACTTTAGTTCCGTTTTAGTCCTGGTTCAGTCCCACTTTAGTCCCGTTTTAGTCCTGGTTCAGTCCCACTTTAGTCCCCTTGTTAGTCCCACTTTAGTCCCACTTTAGTCCCGTTTTAGTCCCACTTTAGTCCCGTTTTAGTCCCACTTTAGTCCCGTTTTAGTCCCGCTTTGGTCCCACTTTAGTCCCGTTTTAGTCCCGCTTTAGTCCCACTTTAGTCCCGTTTTAGTCCTGCTTTAGTCCCCTTGTTAGTCCCACTTTAGTTCCGTTTTAGTCCTGCTTTAGTCCCACTTTAGTCCCGTTTTAGTCCCGCTTTAGTCCCACTTTAGTCCCGTTTTAGTCCTGCTTTAGTCCCCTTGTTAGTCCCACTTTAGTTCCGTTTTAGTCCTGGTTCAGTCCCACTTTAGTCCCGTTTTAGTCCTGGTTCAGTCCCACTTTAGTCCCCTTGTTAGTCCCACTTTAGTCCCGTTTTAGTCCCACTTTAGTCCCGTTTTAGTCCTGCTTTAGTCCCGTTTTAGTCCCGCTTTAGTCCCACTTTAGTCCCGTTTTAGTCCCGCTTTAGTCCCACTTTAGTCCCGTTTTAGTCCTGCTTTAGTCCCGTTTTAGTACCGCGTTAGTCCCACTTTAGTCCCGTTTTAGTCCCACTTTAGTCCCGTTTTAGTCCTGCTTTAGTCCCGTTTTAGTCCCGCTTTAGTCCCACTTTAGTCCCGTTTTAGTCCCGCTTTAGTCCCACTTTAGTCCCGTTTTAGTCCTGCTTTAGTCCCCTTGTTAGTCCCACTTTAGTCCCGTTTTAGTCCTGCTTTAGTCCCACTTTAATCCCGTTTTAGTCCCACTTTAGTCCCGTTTTAGTCCCACTTTAGTCCCACTTTAGTCCCACTTTAGTCCCACTTTAGTCCCGTTTTAGTCCCAGTTTAGTCCCGTTTTAGTCCCACTTTAGTCCCGTTTTAGTCCTGCTTTAGTCCCCTTGTTAGTCCCACTTTAGTCCCGTTTTAGTCCTGCTTTAGTCCCACTTTAATCCCGTTTTAGTCCCACTTTAGTCCCGTTTTAGTCCCACTTTAGTCCCGTTTTAGTCCCACTTTAGTCCCGTTTTAGTCCCACTTTAGTCCCGTTTTAGTCCCAGTTTAGTCCCGTTTTAGTCCCACTTTAGTCCCACTTTAGTCCCGTTTTAGTCCTGCTTTAGTCCCCTTGTTAGTCCCACTTTAGTCCCGTTTTAGTCCTGCTTTAGTCCCCTTGTTAGTCCCACTTTAGTCCCACTTTAGTCCTGCTTTAGTCCCACTTTAGTCCCGTTTTAGTCCCACTTTAGTCCCGATTTAGTCCCACTTTAGTCCCGTTTTAGTCCCGCTTTAGTCCCACTTTAGTCCCGTTTTAGTCCCGCTTTAGTCCCACTTTAGTCCCGCTTTAGTCCCACTTTAGTCCCATTTTAGTCCTGCTTTAGTCCCCTTGTTAGTCCCACTTTAGTTCTGTTTTAGTCTTGCTTTAGTCCCACTTTAGTCCCGTTTTAGTCCCACTTTAGTCCTGTTTTAGTCCCACTTTAGTCCCGTTTTAGTCCCACTTTAGTCCTGTTTTAGTCCTGTTTTAGTCCCGCTTTAGTCCTGCTTTAGTCCCAGTCCAGTTTTACCTGAGGAGGTGCTTCTGCTCGGCTCTCCTCTCCGGAGTTGGTCGATTCTGGATTTCCTCTCGGTTCCTGGGGGCCCCTCTCCCAGCCTGTCGCGCTCCCTCTCTCTGGGGTTGATCTGCGGCGGGGCCCCTCTCCCTCTCCTGGTTCTCTGGGGGTCTTCTCTGGTCTCGTTTGAGGGGGACCGGGGCCTCCTCCCGGGCACTCTCCCCTGGACGCCCCCCATGGTCCCGCTCCGGCCCGGCTGCATGTCCCCTGGAGGAGCAGAGGGAAGGAGCCCAAAACAGAGCCATCAAAATGGGGCTGGGCACCGAAATTCAGTTCCTTCATGGCACCGACCCAAGTGTTTAGGTTCTTCTGGGGATCGAAATGTGTCTTGCTTTTCGGTTCCACGTTTCGATACCCAGAGGATAATCATGTGTAGCTCGTGCACAGGGCCTGATAATCCCACCAGAGATGGGCTGAAACGTCTAATACCACCAGAGATGGGCTGAAACGTCTAATCCCACCAGAGATGGGCTGAAACGTCTAATCCCACCAGAGATGGGCTGAAACGTCTAATACCACCAGAGATGGGCTGAAACGTCTAATCACACCAGAGATGGGCTGAAACGTCTAATCCCACCAGAGATGGGCTGAAACGTCTAATCCCACCAGAGATGGGCTGAAACGTCTAATCCCACCAGAGATGGGCTGAAACGTCTAATCACACCAGAGATGGGCTGAAACGTCCACGTGGGTGAAAAACACATTCTGATCACGGCCCTCGTGAACAGGTGACGCGAGCTTCAGCGCTTCTATGGGACTAATATTAATAATAAGTGAATACGTTGGTAAGTGGAAAGCACGGTTATACTTTCACCTCTCACACACCCGCGACTTCCACTGCACCACCACCTCTCTACAGGACGTTTTACCACTGCACCACCACCTCTCTACAGGACGTTTTACCACTGCACCACCACCTCTCTACAGGACGTTTTACCACTGCACCACCACCTCTCTACAGGACGTTTTACCACTGCACCACCACCTCTCTACAGGACGTTTTACCACTGCACCACCACCTCTCTACAGGACGTTTTACCACTGCACCACCACCTCTCTACAGGACGTTTTACCACCACACTCAGATTCATCTGAAAGTACTGAGCACAGCGCTGTGTCTGATATTTCATCGGGTAAGTTTGTTCCATGAACTGGCTTGTTGCAGGTTTATGCATTAACGGTAGGCTACTGTAGGATATGAGTAACTTTTGTTTATGGCTATGTAACTAGCTGCTAGCCAAGTTAAAAGTGATTTAAATGCTAGCATTTAAAATGTGCACTGTCATTGGGTAGGAAAGATGTTCACCCCTGCCTAGCAGCCTCAAAACTAAAAGTGCAAACCATTTGCAGCTTCTGGCCAAGTCCCTGATGTGAGGAGGAAAAGGCAGGCAGCTCGTGTACATCCAGTCACACGAGCAGAAAAAGCTCAAATAAAGTGAAGACTCTACAGCTGCAGTGGCAACAAAGGGAAAGTAGAAATATGTTATTGTTTTCCCTCTTATTTCATTTTGAGAACAAAGTTAATTTGGCCTCGACCCTGATGCCTTCTTGTTGTTGTCATTTTCAGGAGAAAGCAGGTCTCTCTGCCCTTGGGGAGCTGTTTGCAGATGAGGACATGGCAGTGGAAACCTGACAGGAGACGCCACATCACAGAGAAGGCCCAGGAGGAGATCCAGAGATACAGAGGACTGCCATCCACACTGACCTCTGTTAACCCAGCAACCTGGAGGTGGACTGAGGGACACTGAGGGACACTGAGGGACACTGAGGGACCACTGAGGGACCACTGAGGGACCACTGAGGGACCACTGAGGGACACTGAGGGACACTGAGGGACACTGAGGGACACTGAGGGACACTGAGGGACACTGAGGGACCACTGAGGGACACTGAGGGACCACTGAGGGACCACTGAGGGACACTGAGGGACCACTGAGGGACCACTGAGGGACCACTGAGGGACCACTGAGGGACACTGAGGGACACTGAGGGACCACTGAGGGACACTGAGGGACCACTGAGGGACCACTGAGGGACCACTGAGGGACCACTGAGGGACCACTGAGGGACCACTGAGGGACACTGAGGGACCACTGAGGGACACTGAGGGACACTGAGGGACACTGAGGGAACCTGTGTGTTCAGGCATCGTCCACTCCTGCTGAGCACTGGGGACACCAGACCGGAAAGAGCTGTCTGTCCCCTCAAAAGGCTATGTGGATTTTTATGAAGAAAAACTGTTAGGTGTGTGTGTGTGTGTTCTGTGTGTGTTCTGTGTGTGTTCTGTGAGTGTGTGTGAGTGTTCTGTGTGTGTTGTGTGTGTGTGTGTGTGTGTGTTCTGTGTGTGTGTTCTGTGAGTGTGTGTGAGTGTTCTGTGTGTGTTGTGTGTGTGTGTGTGTTCTGTGTGTGTGTTCTGTGAGTGTGTGTTCTGTGTGTGTGAGTGTTCTGTGTGTGTGTGTTCTGTTTGTGTGTGTACTTGTTTTTCTATTCCGGTGGGGACTTGAATCTGTTTGCACACCAAACCCGTGGGGACCCCGAGGGCCGTGGGGGCCGTGGGGGCCTGACCTCGAGTCCCCACAGGCACAACCATCACAAATGATAAAAAAGCCTTTTTTAACATGTCTGGTGAAGTTTGGACCCGTAAGGACTCAGGCCCTCACGGGTCCCATTTCACCGGACAAAAAGTGTGTTTGTGTATGAAGTGTGTATCGTGTGAGTGTGACTGCTCCCCCTGTGGACAGTACTGGAACAACTGTGTGTGACAGTGTGTGTTCACCTGACATGAGGTCCCCACCGCTCCCGCCCCGCCCACTGGCCCCGCCTACGGATATGTCCCCACCCATTAGCCCTGCCCCCAGTGTGTTCACCTGACATATCAGGACCCCACCGCTCCGCCCCCGCCCCCATCAGGTCCCACTGCTAAAACACTCCTCCCACTGTGTGTGTGTGAGTGTGTATGATGGTGTGTGTGTGTGAGTGTGTATGATGGTGTGTGTGTGTGTGTGAGTGTGTATGATGGTGTGTGTGTGTGTGTGTGTGTGTGTATGATGGTGTGTGTGTGTGTGTGTGTGTGTATGATGGTGTGTGTGTGTGAGTGTGTATGATGGTGTGTGTGTGTGTGTGTGTTTGTTGGTGTGTGTGTGTGTGTGTGTGTGTATGATGGTGTGTGTGTGTGTGTGTGTGTGTATGATGGTGTGTGTGTGTGAGTGTGTATGATGGTGTGTGTGTGTGTGTGAGTGTGTATGATGGTGTGTGTGTGTGTGTGTGTGTGTATGTGTGTGTGTGTGTGTGTGTGTGTGTATGATGGTGTGTGTGTGTGAGTGTGTATGATGGTGTGTGTGTGTGTGAGTGTGTATGATGGTGTGTGTGTGTGTGTGTGTGTGTATGATGGTGTGCACTTCTTGTTCATTTTTCAGTTATTGGAATGATGGTGGAAAATAAACTCCAGTATGTGGAATAGAACATTTCATGATTTTTTTTTCCTTTCTAAAATTAATATAAAATAGGAACCGAAAAAGGTACCGTTAAGGAATCGGTATCGAAATGAAGGTATCGGTATCGAAAAAATTTGATTGATACCCAGCCCTAGATCAAAAGGACTGATATGGAGACAGGAATGTTCCGCACTGTGGCATTAGGCACTGCACTCTTGCTTTGAGTTGGTGTTTTTATCCTCTGCACCTTAAAGCTCAGATTTGGATATTTTCTGTCAGTCGGCTGCATAAAGACACAAAGCTTTATTTAAACACTCTAATAAGAGAAACCAGGTCTAAACCAGGTCTAAACCAGGTCTAAACCAGGTCTAAACCAGGAGTAAACCAGGAGTAAACCGGAACTAAACCAGGACTAAGTGAGATCTCAACCAGGACTAAAGCTGTGTTTTTAAACTGTAATATTTATCATTTATTTGAGAAATAAGTGCACTTCAAGCGGCTTTTTCTGTTGTTACAAACACAGACGCTCTGAGCATCCACCATCTTGACTCACTTCACTCTTTGGCAAAGTTTGGGCCAATCAACATGGACGGAGCGCATGATATTTGGTGGAAAATCAAGTTCCTATACGTCATCAAGTTCTAAAAAACATGACTAAGGGATTAAAAATCGCTGGTACCTGGTGGTTTCCGAAGCAGCGGCTGTGACATCAGCGGCTGCGGGGTCAAACTTGGAATCAAAATGGCCGCCTCCTGGGACAGCAGAGGCGGAGGATTGACCCCGCGGTCCCTCTCCCGCTCTCTCCCGGGCCTGGCTCCTCCCACGCGCCGCTCGGACACACTCTCCGTCACCTCCTCGTCCGACCAGTCGCTGAAGTGGTCCATCTTCTGCAGCGGCGACAGGTTCTTGGGCGGAGTCTTGGGTCCTCGTTTACGTTTATTCGCCATTTCGTCTTCCGAAACGTCCGACTCTCCTCCTCTCTTCCTCTTGCGATCCAGCGCCTTCTTCTTCGCTCCTTTCCGTGGAGAATGTTGGTCGGAGTTGGACGAATCCGCGTTCACGTTGGCCGCCGCTGGCTTCACGCCCTCCTCCTCTTTCCTCCCCTTCTTCAGCGCTTTCTTTTGTGATTTTCCCTTCTTTTTGGCTTCGTCGTGGGACCCGGACTCGTCTACGTTGGGCGTCGGGGACTGGCGCGGCTCCTTGGCTCTGCTGCGCGTCTCCTGGATGGGTTCGGGGTCACGTTCTCCTCGCCGTTCTCCGGGCCGTTCTCCGGGCCGTTCTCCGGGCCGTTCTCCGGGCCGTTCTCCGGGCCGTTCTCCGGGCCGTTCTCCGGGCCGTTCTCCGGGCCGTTCTCCGGGCCGTTCTCCGGGCCGTTCTCCGGGCCGTTCTCCGGGCCGTTCCCCGGGTCGTTCTCCGGGCCGGGGGCGGGTTTCGGGCTCCTCGTGGCGGTTTCGTGCGTCGGCGCGTTTCTCGGCGCCTCCTCTTCGCTCCTCCTCGAATGGGGCGGTCCGGGTGGGCGAGCGGAGGGGCGGGTCCTGGGGTCGCACCACCTGACTCAACAGACGATGTTTATCGCCTGAAAACAAAAAAATATCACAAACTTCAAATCATTGTGGACTGGAATTCCCTTGAAAAGCCAACGGTGGAAGTCGGGCTGCAAAACCAATCAAAAATTTGAATGAACATAATAACCAAATCAAAACGTTTACAGGTCTAAACCAGGACTAAACCAGGTCTAAATCAGGTCTAAACCAGGACAAAAGCAGGACTAAACCAGGACTAAACCAGGTCTAAATCAGGTCTAAACCAGGTCTAAACCAGGACTAAACCAGGTCTAAACCAGGTCTAAACCAGGTCTAAACCAGGTCTAAACCAGGACAAAAGCAGGACTAAACCAGGTCTAAACCAGGTCTAAATCAGGACTAAACCAGGACTAAACCAGGTCTAAATCAGGTCTAAACCAGGTCTAAACCAGGACTAAACCAGGTCTAAACCAGGTCTAAACCAGGACTAAACCAGGTCTAAACCAGGACAAAAGCAGGACTAAACCAGGTCTAAACCAGGTCTAAATCAGGACTAAACCAGGACTAAACCAGGACTAAACCAGGTCTAAATCAGGACTAAACCAGGACTAAACCAGGACTAAACCAGGTCTAAATCAGGACTAAACCAGGACTAAACCAGGACTAAACCAGGTCTAAATCAGGACTAAACCAGGACTAAACCAGGACTAAACCAGGACTAAACCAGGTCTAAACCAGGTCTAAACCAGGACTAAACCAGGTCTAAACCAGGACTAAACCAGGTCTAAACCAGGTCTAAACCAGGACTAAACCAGGTCTAAATCAGGAATAAACCAGGTCTAAACCGGGTCTAAACCAGGTCTAAAGCGGGACTAAACCAGGACTAAACCAGGTCTAAACCAGGTCTAAACCAGGTCTAAACCAGGTCTAAACCAGGACTAAACCAGGTCTAAATCAGGACTAAACCAGGTCTAAATCAGGACTAAACCAGGTCTAAATCAGGACTAAACCAGGTCTAAACCATAATTTCCTTTGCAAACAATCTCTCCGGTTTCTAAGAACAGAAGATGCTCTCCCTGCAGTTTAGGTCAGTGTATCAGATGCTCTCCCTGCAGTTTAGGTCAGTGTATCAGATGCTCTCCCTGCAGTTTAGGTCAGTGTATCAGATGCTCTCCCTGCAGTTTAGGTCAGTGTATCAGATGCTCTCCCTGCAGTTTAGGTCAGTGTATCAGATGCTCCCTGCAGTTTAGGTCAGTGTATCAGATGCTCTCCCTGCAGTTTAGGTCAGTGTATCAGATGCTCTCCCTGCAGTTTAGGTCAGTGTATCAGATGCTCTCCCTGCAGTTTAGGTCAGTGTATCAGATGCTCTCCCTGTGTCCCTCAGTATCGAAATTTGAGTTTTAAATTTTAATATTGCCACAGTTTTTTGATTAATCGTTGCAGCTGTTAAGCGTAAAAGGAAGATGAGAGGAAAGTTCGGAAAATACAGACAGTAGTTTGACCCACCAACGTTAGAAAGTGCAAAAATCATAAATAGAAATTCACCAAAAAAGTGCCCAGAAATGAAAATTACACCGAAAGTTTATAAAGAATTATTTAACTTTGGTCATTTTTGTGTGAACGGATTTAAGGAGATTATGTAATGTTTAAAAAAGACAGTTGGCCTTTGATTTGACACATTTTCCTTCCAGGGTGTGAACAAAAAAGGAGACTAGTCCCTGATTTAGTCCTGGTTTAGTCCCGGTTCAGTCCCGGTTCAGTCCCGTTTCAGTCCCGTTTCAGTCCCGGTTCAGTCCCGGTTCAGTCCCGGTTCAGTCCCGGTTCAGTCCCGGTTCAGTCCCGGTTCAGTCCCGGTTCAGAATACCAAAGTAAAATAAGCCTTTCCCCCACAGAAGGAGCAGAGGATCTTGGGAAATAGAGTTTTTTGTATTACTGTCAGATGGAGGCGGGCACTGGGGGCTGGGTGGGAGGGGCTTGGTCTTCCCTCGACCAATCAGACGCTCACTTTTGTCCTCGTCGCTGTCGTTGGGGCTGGTGTCGCGGGCGTCGCGGGGCCGTTTGGGCGAAGAGCGCGGGCTCTGGCTCCCATCAGCGCGGTGACGCTTTCTACCGGAGAGACGAACAAGATTACTGCAGTACAAGTACAAGTACAAGTACAAGTACAAGTACAAGTACAAGTACAAGCAGAGACCAGAGACTCAGAGGAACTTTCCTGACTCCATGGAGACGACTGTTTACACGACGCTTCAATTCCAAATCAAAATTCTGAGAATTGTCAGAATTAAAGTGAATGAAATGAGGAAGAACTTTGGTCCAGTGCAAACGGAGTTTTGTTTTTCACGTTTTAAACCCTAAACCTCAGCTCCACATGTGGAATCAGCCGCTCTCCTCTGAGCGGCTCAGAACTGGATGAAAAACATCTAAAAATGTGTAAAATTACCAAAAGAAAGAATCTCAGATTTTAGCTCGATCCTTCAGTCGTTCATGAGGTACGGGGAAATTCTGGGGAA
The DNA here is from genome assembly GCA_030686955.1 of Odontamblyopus rebecca. Classification (NCBI taxonomy): domain Eukaryota; kingdom Metazoa; phylum Chordata; class Actinopteri; order Gobiiformes; family Gobiidae; genus Odontamblyopus; species Odontamblyopus rebecca. Next base: position 620,386 of record CM060675.1, read on the forward strand.
ATTCTGGGGAAATTCTGGGGAAATTCTGGGGAAATTCTGGGGAAACTTTAATTTATAAACATTTTTGAGACATAACGTCATAAAAAAATGGAGCTCTGAAGCTGAAAAATGCATTTGAAAATGAAGTGTGAAAAACGTTTGTGCAATAATGTGAAGGGCCTAAAATGGGCACATTTTAAAAACTTTTTTCATAATTTTTTCTCACAATATTTGACGACAGATTTAGAATCTACAATAATACAAATGTTATTTTTTTATTTAATTCTATTTTTCTGAGGTTATCAAAAATGTTTCTGAAAAAGTGGATTTGGCTCCGAGAGTTGAACAGGACAATGGTGAGAGAAAACCTGAGGTTCTGTCATTGGCTGATGTGAGATTTGGGTTCAGGAGCTGATTTCATCCGGACAGAACTCCAGGACTTTTACATTTCACTGGGATTATGTAAATGACAGAACTCCAGGACTTTTACATTTCACTGGGATTATGTAAATGACAGAACTCCAGGACTTTTACATTTCACTGGGATTATGTAAATGACAGAACTCCAGGACTTTTACATTTCACTGGGATTATGTAAATGACAGAACTCCAGGACTTTTACATTTCACTGGGATTATGTAAATGACAGAACTCCAGGACTTTTACATTTCACTGGGATTATGTAAATGACAGAACTCCAGGACTTTTACATTTCACTGGGATTATGTAAATGACAGAACTCCAGGACTTTTACATTTCACTGGGATTATGTAAATGACAGAACTCCAGGACTTTTACATTTCACTGGGATTATGTAAATGACAGAACTCCAGGACTTTTACATTTCACTGGGATTATGTAAATGAAGTCTCTCTCTCTCTCACCTGGGTTTGCGGTCCTCGCGCGGCCCTCTCTCCTCTCTCTCCTCCCCTCTCCTCCGCTCTCGGTCGTCCCACTCCCTCTGCCGCTGTTCCCTCTCTCTCCTCTCCTCCCTCTCCTTCCTCTCCCTCTCTCTCTCCCTCTCCTCCCTCTCCCTCTCGCGCTGTTCCCTCTCTCGCTCCCTCTCCCTCTGCTCCCTCTCTCTCTCCCTCTGCTCCCTCTCCCTCACTCGCTCTCGCTCGGCCTCGCGCTCCTTGTCTCTCTCCCTCTGCTCCCTCTCTCTCTCCCTCTCCCTCCGGTCATCCCTCTCTCCTCTCCTCTCCTCTCGCTCTCGCTCGCAGTCGTCTGAGCGGCTCTGGTGACGGTTCGGAGAAGATCTTTGCTCTGAAACAAGAAGAAAAATCACTCACAACTCGGCCGCCATTTTGTACTGGACTAAACCAGGACTAAACCAGGACTAAACCCGGACTAAACCAGGACTAAACCAGGACTAAACCAGGACTAAACCAGAACTAAACCAGGACTAAACCAGGACTAAACCAGGACTAAACCCAGACTAAACCAGGACTAAACCAGGACTAAACCAGGACTAAACCAGGACTAAACCAGGACTAAACCAGGACTAAACCAGAACTAAACCCAGACTAAACCAGGACTAAACCAGATCTAAACCCAGACTAAACCAGGACTAAACCAGAACTAAACCCAGACTAAACCAGGAGTAAACCAGGACTAAACCAGGACTAAACCCAGACTAAACCAGGACTAAACCAGGACTAAACCAGGACTAAACCAGAACTAAACCAGGACTAAACCAGGACTAAACCAGGACTAAACCAGGACTAAACCCAGACTAAACCAGGACTAAACCAGGACTAAACCAGGACTAAACCAGAACTAAACCAGGACTAAACCAGGACTAAACCAGGACTAAACCAGGACTAAACCAGGACTAAACCCAGACTAAACCAGGACTAAACCAGGACTAAACCAGAACTAAACCCAGACTAAACCAGGACTAAACCAGATCTAAACCCAGACTAAACCAGGACTAAACCAGAACTAAACCCAGACTAAACCAGGAGTAAACCAGAACTAAACCCAGACTAAACCCAGACTAAACCAGGACTAAACCAGAACTAAACCAGAACTAAACCCAGACTAAACCAGGACTAAACCAGAACTAAACCCAGACTAAACCAGGACTAAACCAGAACTAAACCCAGACTAAACCAGGACTAAACCAGAACTAAACCCAGACTAAACCAGGACTAAACCCAGACTAAACCCAGACTAAACCCAGACTAAACCCAGACTAAACCAGGACTTCAGAAAGACTTAACAGTCAGAGAACTCGTTTAGTTTGATGGTTTGTTGAGTCCTCCTTTAGCTCCTGGTCTGGTCCTGGTCTGGTCCTGGTCTGGTCCCGGTCTGGTCCCGGTCTGGTCCCGGTCTGGTCCCGGTCTGGTCCTGCTCCGGTCCCGCCCCGGTCCCGGCCCAGTCCCGCTCCAGTCCCGCTCCTGTCCCGGTCCTGTCCCGGTCCTGTCCCGCTCCAGTCCCGCTCCAGTCCCGCTCCAGTCCCGCTCCTGTGCCGGTCCTGTGCCGGTCCTGTGCCGCTCCGGTCCCGCTCCGGTCCCGCTCCGGTCCCGGTCCAGTCCCGGTCCAGTCCCGGCCCAGTCCCGGTCCAGTCCCGGTCCTATCCCGCTCCAGTCCCGCTCCAGTCCCGCTCCAGTCCCGGTCCTGTGCCGGTCCTGTGCCGGTCCTGTGCCGGTCCTGTGCCGCTCCGGTCCAGCTCCGGTCCAGCTCCGGTCCCGGTCCAGTCCCGGTCCAGTCCCGGCCCAGTCCCGGTCCAGTCCCGGTCCTGTCCCGGTCCTGTCCAGCTCCAGTCCAGCTCCAGTCCGGGCCCAGTCCGGGCCCAGTCCCGGCCCAGTCCCGGCCCAGTCCGCTCCAGTCCCGCTCCAGTCCCGCTCCAGTCCCGCTCCAGTCCCGCTCCAGTCCCGCTCCAGTCCCGGTCCAGTCCTGGTCCCTCTCACCTCGGTCCCTCCTCTCTCGCTCCTGGTGCCCTCCTCTTCGGTCGTAGGAGGAGTCTCTGCCCTGGTCTCTCTGGTCCCTCTGGTCTCTGCGGTCTGACTCGTACCGGTCTCTATCGGAGCCTCTTTCTGGACCTCGGTCTGGTCCTCGGTCTAGACCCCGGTCCAAGTTCCGGTCTGGTCCTCGGTCCAAGGTCCCACTGCTCCGTGAGTCCCAGCTCTCGTGGCTCTCCAGCTGAGAACTTCTGGAGTTTCTGCTGGAACCTAAAAGGAAGAAACATCAGTCTATCAGCCAGGGACTGAAGCGGGACTAAAGCGGGACTAAAGCGGGACTGAAGCGGGACTGAAGCGGGACTGAAGCGGGACTGAAGCGGGACTGAAGCGGGACTAAAGCGGGACTGAAGCGGGACTAAAGCGGGACTAAAGCGGGACTGAAGCGGGACTGAAGCGGGACTGAAGCGGGACTGAAGCGGGACTGAAGCGGGACTGAAGCGGGACTAAAGCGGGACTGAAGCGGGACTGAAGCGGGACTGAAGCGGGACTGAAGCGGGACTGAAGCGGGACTAAAGCGGGACTGAAGCGGGACTGAAGCGGGACTAAAGCGGGACTGAAGCGGGACTGAAGCGGGACTGAAGCGGGACTGAAGCGGGACTGAAGCGGGACTGAAGCCGGACTGAAGCCGGACTGAAGCCGGACTGAAGCCGGACTGAAGCGGGACTAAAGCGGGACTAAAGCGGGACTAAAGCGGGACTAAAGCGGGACTGAAGCGGGACTGAAGCGGGACTGAAGCGGGACTAAAGCGGGACTAAAGCGGGACTGAAGCGGGACTGAAGCCGGACTGAAGCGGGACTGAAGCGGGACTGAAGCCGGACTGAAGCCGGACTGAAGCCGGACTGAAGCCGGACTGAAGCCGGACTGAAGCCGGACTGAAGCCGGACTGAAGCCGGACTGAAGCCGGACTGAAGCCGGACTGACCTTTCTCCTGTGGTTCGTTCCGGGCTCGGATGCGCCCGCTCCTCTCTCCTCGGTCTCTCTCGTCTCCTCTGTGTCCTCTGGAGTAGCTCCTCTCCTCCGCCTCCTCCTTCCTCTCCCTCTCCTTGTCTCTCCGCTCCACTCCTCCGTCCCTCTGGCTGTCTCTCTCCCGGTTATCCCGAGGTTCCCGGTTCGATTCCCGCCGCTCTCGTCCTTCGGAGTCGTAGTGACGATCATCTCGCCCGCCGTCTTTGTCCCGTTTGGAGCGGCTTTCTGTTCGACCAAAATCACACATTTTAATGGGTTTTTTTGCATTTGTGTTTAAAGATCTAGAATTTAAAGATGCACCAAGACACTTTTCTACTCGTCTCCATGGAGATGCTGCTATTCCTGGAATGGCCCACAGTATGGCATTAAACTTTTCTATCTTACTGTACGTCTTTATTCAGTAACAAATGTTTTTATTGCTCCAAACTGCATTCTTACTGTGAGCAGGGTCGCCTCTCCACAGATCTGACCTGTAACTTGCTCTGGGGACATGTGTGCTTATTACCAAGAATCTAATGCCATAGTGTGAAACATTCCAGGTAACACGATAACATCTCAAGCAGGTGGTTGAGTGAAAAAATGGTCAAATATAAACTTACCATCTCTGCGTTCTCGCTCCCCTCTGCTCCTGTCACGGCTCCTGTCTCTGCTCCTGTCACGGCTCCTGTCACGGCTCCTGTCACGGCTCCTGTCACGGCTCCTGTCACGGCTCCTGTCTCTACTTCTATCCCTGCTCCTGTCTCTGCTCCTGTCTCTGCTCCGGTCCCGGCTCCTGTCCCTGCTCCGGTCACGACTCCTGTCTTTGCTCCTGTCACGGCTCCTGTCTCTACTTCTATCCCGGCTTCTGTCCCGGCTCCTGTCTCGACTCCTGTCCCGGCTCCTGTCTCGGCTACTGTCTCTACTCCGGTCTCTACTCCGGTCCCTGCTCCTGCTCCGATTCCTGCTCCGGTCCCTGCTCCGGTCTCTGCTCCGGTCCCTGCTCCGGTCCCTGCTCCGGTCCCTGCTCCGGTCCCTGCTCCAGTCCCTGCTCCGGTCCCTGCTCCGGTCCCTCTCTCTCCCACGTGAGTGCCTCCTTCCTGGACTTCCTCTCTCGGAGCGTCTGGGGGGAGGAGGGGACGGGTCCTGGAGGGGGGAGGAGGAGCGACGCTGGGCGGAAGAGCCGGAGCGAGAGGAGGGGGAGCGATGGTGAGGAGGAGACACCGATCTGAAGGAGGAGAAGAGAGAGAGGAGATCGTTAACTCCATTTAGTCCCAAACCATTTTTCCACTTCAAACCAGCAAACCCACAGCAAACATGTAGAAACTACTTTTTGGACATAAAAATGCTTAATTTAGGGCCTTAGCTACAAAAATGCAAAATCTCAAGTCTGTAAATTAAAAATCTCCTTATTGCCCTAAAAACAAAAAAAGTGCAGTGGCTCCATGACTTTCCTGGTCCAGTCCTGGAAACAGCTCCTGTCAGGTCCACGGCCAGAGCCACAGCACTTCTGCATTTCCAGGGTGGAAATTACATTTGGATTTGTTCATTTGGACTGAAATAAACCTTTAAATAAAAATAGAAAGAGATGCACAGTTACACACACCAAGATGTGTCATTTTCCATGTGTGTGAGAATTAACTCCACTTAGAGCGACTTTTTCCCTCGTTATAAACACACACAGTCAGAGGAGTCGACCATCTTGACTCACTTCACTCTTTGGCAAAGTTTGGCTCCATCAAAATGGACGGAGCGCATGAGTTTAGGAAAACAAAGTTCCTATTGGACACTCGTTTTGCTCACGTCATCACACAGCGTGAGTGTGACGTAGGATAAAGCCGCAGAAATGTACGGAAACCTCTATGTCTGCACTTTCAGAGGGGAAAAGGACGTTTCTGTCTTTTACCAGACTTTTTACTTTTTACTTTTCAGAAGCCCCATATGATGAAAAACACACAGAGGCAAGATACGTCGCCCGGATCGGCGTCACCGGGGCCCCACCCTGGAGCCAGGCCTGGGGTGGGCGCTCGATGGCGAGCGCCTGGTGGCCGGGCCTTTTCCCACGGGGCTCGGCCGGGCGCAGCCCGAAGGGACGACGTGGGACCGCCCTCCCCTGGACCCACCATCCGCGGGAGGAGCCATAGGGGCCGGGTGCAGAGAGATCTGGGCAGCAGTCGAAGGCGGGGGCCTCGGCGACCGGATCTCCGGACATGGAGACTAGCTCTGGGGACATGGAGTCACCTCGCTGGGGGGGAAGGAGCCTGAGCTTGTGCGGGAGGTCGAGCGTTACCGGCTAGATATAGTCGGCCTCACCTCCACGCACAGATTGGGTTCCGGAACCCAACTCCTTGAGAGGGGTTGGACTCTCCATTTCTCTGGCGTTGGAGCTGGTGTGGGCTCATCGCCCCACAGCTCAGCCGCTGTGTGTTGGAGTTCACCCCGGTGAACGAGAGGGTCGCGTCCCTGCACCTTCGGGTCGGGGACAGGTCTCTCACTGTGGTGTCGGCCTACGGGCCGAACAGCAGTGCAGAGGACCCGGCCTTCTTGGAGTCCCTGAGAGGGGGACTGGACAGTGCACCGACCGGGGACTCCATTGTTCTACTGGGGACTTCAACGCCCATGTGGGCAACGACAGTGACACTTGGAGAGGGGTGATTGGGAGGAACGGCCTCCCTGATCTGAACCTGAGCGGTGTTCTGTTATTGGACTTCTGTGCTACTCACAGTTTGTCCATAACGAACACCATGTTCGAGCACAAGGGGGTCCATCGGTGCACGTGGCACCAGGACTCCCTAGGCCGGAGGTCGATGATCGACTTTGTTGTCGTGTCATGTGACCTCCGGCCGTGTGTCTTGGACACTTGGGTGAAGAGAGGGGCAGAGCTGTAGAGCACCACCTGGTGGTGAGTTGGGTCCGCTGGCGGAGGAGGAAGCCGGAAAGACCTGGCAGGTCCAAGCGTATCGTGAGGGTCTGTTGGGAACGTCTGGTGGAACCTTCTGTCAGTGCGGCCTTCAACTCACACCTCCGGGAGAGCTTCTCCCGGATCCCGGGGGAGGCTGGGGACATGGAGTCCGAGTGGCTTCGTTCTCGACCTCTATTGTTGATGCAGCCGTTCGTAGCTGTGGCCGTAAGGTCTGTGGTGCCTGTCGCGGTGGCAATCCCCGAACCCGGTGGTGGACACCAGAAGTAAGGGATGCCGTCAAGCTGAAGGAGGAGTCCTACTGGGCCTTACTGGCTCAGGGGACTCCTGAGGCAGCTGACGGGTACCGTCGGGCCAAGCGTGCTGCAGCCCGGGTGGTTGCAGAGGCAAAAACTCGGGTCTGGGAGGAGTTCAGGGAGGCCATGGAGGAGGACTATCGGACGGCCCCAAGGAAATTCTGGCAAACCGTCCGGCGCCTCAGGAGGGGGAAGCGGTCCTTCACCAACACTGTTTACAGTGCGGGGGGAGAGCTGCTGACCTCGACTGGGGATGTTGTCGGGAGGTGTAAGGAAAACTTTGGGGATCTCCTCAATCCCACCGTCACGTCCTCCGAAGAGGAGGCCGAGGCTGGGGACCCAGAGGCGGACTCATCCATCACCCTGGCCGAAGTCACTGAGGTGGTCAGAAAGCTCCTCGGTGGCAAGGCTCCGGGGGTGGATGAGATCCGCCCTGAGGACCTTAAGTCTCTGGGTGTTGTGGGTCTTGGCTGACACGCCTCTGCAACATCGCGTGGCGGTCGGGAACAGTACCTCTGGACTGGCAGACCGGGGTGGGGGTCCCTCTGTATAAAAAGGGGGACCGGAGGGTGTGTTCCAACTACAGGGGAATCACACTCCTCAGCCTCCCCGGTAAAGTCTATGCCAGGGTGCTGGAGAGGAGAGTCCGGCCGATAGTCGAACCTCAGATCCTAGAGGAGCAGTGTGGTTTTCGGCCTGGTCGTGGAACACTGGAGCAGCTCTACACCCTCCATCGGGTGCTCGAGGGTTCATGGGAGTTTGCCCAACCAGTCCACATGTGTTTTGTGGACCTGGAGAAGGCATTCGACCGTGTCCCTCGTGGTGCCCTGTGGGGGGTGCTTCAGGAGTATGGGGTCCGGGGCCCTTTGCTAAGGGCTGTCCGGTCCCTGTATGACCGGAGCAGGAGCTGTGGTGCCGGCAGTAAGTCAGACCTGTTCCCGGTGCATGTTGGACTCCAGGGCTGCCCTTTGTCACCGGTTCTGTTCATTGTATTTATGGACAGAATTTCTAGGTGCAGCCAGGGGCCGGAGGGGGTCCAGTTCGGGGACCACAGGATTTCATCGCTGCTTTTTGCGGATGATGTTGTCCTGTTGGCTCCATCGAACCAGGACCTGCACTGGGGCGGTTTGCAGCCGAGTGTGAAGCGGCTGGGATGAGAATCAGCTGTTCCAAATCCGAGGCCATGGTTCTGGACCGGAAAAAGGTGGATTGGCCTCTCCGGGTGGGTGGGGAGTCTCTGCCTCAAGTGGAGGAGTTCAAGTATCTCGGGGTCTTGTTCACAGTGAGGGGAGGACGGAGCGTGAGATTGACAGGTGGATCGGTGCAGCGTCGGCAGTGATGCAGTCGCTGCATCGGACCGTTGTGGTGAAGATTTACCGGTCAATCTACGTTCCTCCCCTCACCTATGGTCATGAGCTTTGGGTAATGACCGAAAGAACGAGATCGCGGATACAAGTGGCCAAAATGAGTTTCCTCCGCAGAGTGGCCGGGCGCTCCCTTAGAGATAGGGGGAGGAGCTCGGTCACACGGGAGGAGCTTGGAGTAGAGTCGCTGCTCCTCCACGTCGAGAGGAGCCAGCTGAGGTGGCTCAGGCATCTGGTTCGGATGCCTCCTGGACGCCTCCCTCGGGAGGTGTTCCAGGCATGTCCCACCGGTAGGAGGCCCCGGGGAAGACCCAGGACACGGAGGAGGACTATGTCTCTCAGCTGGCCTGGGAACGCCTCGGGGTCCGTCCGGAGGAGCTGGTGGAAGTGGCTGGGGAGAAGGAAGCTTGGGAACCCCTGCTTAGACTGCTGCCCCCGCGACCCGGCCCCGGATAAGCGGAAGAAGATGGATGGCTGTCTTTTACCGTTAAAGTTCTGCAGTTATACAAACATGTTCCTCTGAATCATGTACGATAATGTAGGTCTTCGAGGGTTAACATGACGAGTCTGTGGAGCTGATCCCAAACACAGAATGAGCAGGAGAAACATCTGTGGAGCAGAAGCAGGAATGCACCGATCCGGAAAACGGGCCGGATCAGTGATACCGGTTACACACAAATATCCTGGTCGGGCCTTTAATTGGACGGAAAGAGACGATTTACAGACTGATTTTGGCCGTCTCACAATCTTCAAACGTATTCATACAAAGCTGTAGTCGTGACGTGGTTTAGTCCTGGTTTAGTCCTGGTTCAGTCCTGGTTCAGTCCCGGTTCAGTCCCGGTTCAGTCCCGGTTCAGTCCCGGTTCAGTCCCGGTTCAGTCCCGGTTCAGTCCCGGTTCAGTCCTGGTTCAGTCCTGGTTCAGTCCTGGTTCAGTCCTGGTTCAGTCCAGTATTGGATCTCTGTGTAATAAATTAACTGTGTTTTAGGGAAAAAAAAGTGACATTTTCCATCCCTGCGCTGGTATCGGTTATTATCGGGTATCAAAGTATCGATATCAGTATCAGAACTGAAAAAAACTGGAATCAAAAGTTCGCAGATTTCCTTAAAATCTTAAAAACCTGTCCGGTAAAGTCCTGAAGGCCACTCATCAGCCGTACCTGTGCGGCGGCGAGCTG
>CM060675.1:637525-657525 GCA_030686955.1 Odontamblyopus rebecca
GTGAGGCCTGAGTGTTGCCACTCAGCCACCGTGCCGCCATCTGAATGTGCAAAACTGAAAAGCATTTATTTATTCTGCATCTGGAGTCATTTGACTTACTGGCAGAGGCACATTATTGTTTTGAGATTATATTTGTGGTGAGTCATGTAGAATAACTGTAGTAATAATGACTTTATCATCTGTTGATTACTGTTGGAACATAATGCATGAAAACTATCTGAATAAATGTGATATTATGGTCTTATTGGTTTAATTTTGAACACCAGATGATACGGACTGTATGGGCTCCTTAAACTTACTCTAGTAGTGGCGCTTTGTGGTTCGTCTGCGTCGCGTTTTAAATTGTCTGAATCCACATCCTGTCTCTTGTTTTTCATCCTCTCGCGCAGATCTCCAGTGGGCCTCTCTGCTGACCTGAAACAAAACACAAAGCTTCACCAAATATCGCAGTTTAACAAGTTTAAATGTCCAGTGTTTTTCTCCTCACAGGCTGAAGCTGAATTTGCCTCGGGGCTGAGGTCCATGTGTGTAACGACAAGTGTTTCCGTAGCTGCAGTTTCCACTTTTCAGCCAATTTCTGCACTGACTCTGAAACAGAAAAATACAACGATTAGAAGGAGCGGGACTAAACCAGGACTAAACCAGGACTAAACCGGGACTAAACCGGGACTAAACCGGGACTAAACCGGGACTAAACCAGGACTAAACCAGGACTAAACCGGGACTAAACCGGGACTAAACCGGGACTAAACCGGGACTAAACCGGGACTAAACCGGGACTAAACCGGGACTAAACCGGGACTAAACCAGGACTAAACCAGGACTAAACCGGGACTAAACCGGGACTAAACCGGGACTAAACCGGGACTAAACCGGGACTAAACCGGGACTAAACCGGGACTAAACCAGGACTAAACCAGGACTAAACCAGGACTAAACCAGGACTAAACCAGGACTAAACCGGGACTAAACCGGGACTAAACCGGGACTAAACCGGGACTAAACCGGGACTAAACCGGGACTAAACCGGGACTAAACCGGGACTAAACCGAGACTAAACCAGGACTAAACCAGGACTAAACCAGGACTAAACCGGGACTAAAGCGGGACTAAACCAGGACTAAACGAGGACTAAACGAGGACTAAACCAGGAACTAAACCAGGAACTAAACCAGGAACTAAGCCGGGAACTAAAGCGGGACTAAAGCGGGACTAAAGCAGGACTAAAGCGGGACTAAAGCAGGACTAAACCAGGACTAAACCAGGACTAAACCAGGAACTAAACCAGGAACTAAACCAGGAACTAAGCCGGGACTAAAGCGGGACTAAAGCGGGACTAAAGCGGGACTAAAGCGGGACTAAAGCGGGACTAAAGCGGGACTAAAGCAGGACTGAACAAGGATGGAATCAGGACCAAACCTGGACTAAACAAGGACTAAACCAAGTCTGACCCAGACCTGTAAACCAGGTCCACTCTAAACCCAACCCTGGTCTATACCCGTTTCTGACCTCCGGAGCAGTGATCTAACCCCGGTCTAACCCCGGTCTAACCCCGGTCTAACCCCGGTCTAACCCCGGTCTAACCCCGGTGTCTCACCTCCGGAGCAGTGGCGGCGGTGCTCGGTCCAAGCCTCTCAAACACACTGGGGCGGCGGGATGTGGGGGGGAGGGGAGCGGCGCTCGAGTCCGAAATCGTCTTAGAATTCTCCACTGTCACCTTCCTCCTGATCTTGGACATTCTGCAGAGCTGCAACAGGACGAGACGCGTCAGATGCCCTCCCGTACACCTGTGTCCCTGTGTGTCAGATGCCCTCCCGTACACCTGTGTGTCAGATGCCCTCCCGTACACCTGTGTCCCTGTGTGTCAGATGCCCTCCCGTACACCTGTGTGTCAGATGCCCTCCCGTACACCTGTGTCCCTGTGTGTCAGATGCCCTCCCGTACACCTGTGTCCCTGTGTGTCAGATGCCCTCCCGTACACCTGTGTCCCTGTGTGTCAGATGCCCTCCCGTACACCTGTGTCCCTGTGTGTCAGATGCCCTAACAAACTAAATGCTATTCTAACACAAGTCCAATTGTTTACATCGTTCATCAGTGTTATCTGTTGTTATAGTTTATTCCATGACGTTTATCCACGTTATATATCCACAAAGGATGAAGTAAGCCTATTAGCATTTGTAGATAATATCCCTTTACCTTATAACATCAGAAATTAAAATGTTAGTCACACTTAGTGCAGCGGAACTCATTCATTACAAGTCCCCTGCTAACAACAAAACATGCTCCTCCGTCCAGCGAACAGTACAACACTAAGAGGTTTTCTTTTATTTACGACATTTTCAATCACATTCTATGCAAATTATGTTTATTTACTATTTTATTATTTGGGTCTTTATATGTAAATGCAAAAGAATTTCTTGTGAGAACATTTCTGGAGCTTTAAAATGCCACAAACACGGATGATGCTAATGCTAACGTGCTAACTCCATCACTTCTCCACAGCGCGGCCTCAGAGACCAAAACACGCCCAAAATAAGCGCTTAAACCTGAGGACGGCTCACCCAAGATATGTATTCGGCGAAGCATCGACTTTACTCCGGGGTGGGTCCGTTTTGTGCAGAAAATCGCCGCTTTATTCGGAAATGTCACGGTGCACGAGCTGCGCCGAGCGGCTCCGTCATGGCGGCGGTAGTGACGTCACATCCGGGGGAAAAAAGCGGCTACAGCGCGCAGGAGGGTTTAGTCCTGGTTTAGTCCTGGTTTAGTTCTGGTTTAGTCCTGCTTTAGTCCTGGTTTAGACCTGGTTTAGTCCTGGTTAAATCCTGGTTACGTCCTGGTTTAGACCTGGTTTAGTCCTGGTTAAATCCTGGTTAAGTCCTGGTTTAGACCTGGTTTAGTCCTGGTTTAGTCCTGCTTTAGTCCTGGTTTAGACCTGGTTTAGACCTGGTTAAATCCTGGTTAAGTCTTGGTTTAGACCTGGTTTAGTCCTGGTTTAGTCCTGGTTTAGACCTGGTTTAGTCCTGGTTAAGTCCTGGTTAAATCCTGGTTAAGTCCTGGTTTAGACCTGGTTTAGACCTGGTTTAGTCCTGCTTTAGTCCTGGTTTAGACCTGGTTTAGTCCTGGTTTAGACCTGGTTTAGACCTGGTTTAGTCCTGGTTTAGTCCTGGTTTAGACCTGGTTTAGACCTGGTTTAGTCCTGGTTTAGTCCTGGTTTAGTCCTGGTTTAGACCTGGTTAAATCCTGGTTTAGTCCTGGTTAAATCCTGGTTTAGTCTTGGTCTGGACCTGGTTTAATTCCTGGCTGACAGTAAAATAAATAAAGTGAAAAGTGCCTCCAGATTGTTTCAAATGCAGATTTTTAATGAGATGATGATATTTACAAAGAGACATTTGAGAAGAACTATAAAAATACACATTTAATAACTCAACACTGGACTGTGAAGAGGAAAGAGCCGTTTCAGGTCCTGGTTTAGACCCACTGTAGTCCAGATTGAGGTTTTGGTCTGGCTTTAGTCCTGGTTTAGTCCTGGTTTAGTCCTGGTCTGGTCCTGGTTTAGTCCTGGTCTGGTCCTGGTTTAGTCCTGGTCTGGTCCTGGTTTAGTCCTGGTCTGGTCCTGGTTTAGTCCTGGTCTGGTCCTGGTTTGGTCCTGTTCTCCAGGACCTTCAGGGCGATGGTCTTCAGGGCGATCAGAGCTTCGTTGCAGGCTTTACTGATGTGAGATGTGCCTTACTGGTCTGGTCCTGGTTTAGTCCTGGTCTGGTCCTGGTTTGGCCCTGGTCTGGTCCTGGTCTGGTCCTGGTCTGGCCCTGTTCTCCAGGACCTTCAGGGCGATGGTCTTCAGGGCGATCAGACCTTCGTTGCAGGCTTTACTGATGTGAGATGGAGGGAGGAGGAAACCGTAGCGTCCTGTGTCCTGGAGCTCAAACGTGAACGAGTATTTGATCCCCAGATTATACGCCCAGTCGTCTGATCCTCCAGGGGCCAGGTCTGAGGGGGACAAACAGTCAGATGCCCTACCAGAGTGTGTCAGATGCCCTCCCGTTGGTACTTACAGATGGTTTCGGCTCCAGCTCCGTATCTGTAGTTGTTGCGATAATGTCTGCGGATTTTATGAGACGCTTCTTTCACCATCTCCAGCTTCAAGACAAAAGATAGTCCTGGTTTAGTCCTGTTATAGTCCTGGTTTAGTCCTGTTATAGTCCTGGTTTAGTCCTGTTATAGTCCTGGTTTAGTCCTGGTTTAGTCCTGTTATAGTCCTGGTTTAGTCCTGGTTTAGTCCTGGTTTAGTCCTGTTATAGTCCTGGTGTAGTCCTGGTTTAGTCCTGTTATAGTCCTGGTTTAGTCCTGGTGTAGTCCTGGTTTAGTCCTGTTATAGTCCTGGTTTAGTCCTGGTTTAGTCCTGTTATAGTCCTGTTATAGTCCTGGTTTAGTCCTGTTATAGTCCTGGTTTAGTCTTGGTTTAGTCCTGTTATAGTCCTGGTTTAGTCCTGGTTTAGTCCTGTTATAGTCCTGGTTTAGTCCTGGTTTAGTCCTGTTATAGTCCTGGTTTAGTCCTGGTGTAGTCCTGGTTTAGTCCTGTTATAGTCCTGGTGTAGTCCTGGTTTAGTCCTGGTGTAGTCCTGGTTTAGTCCTGGTGTAGTCCTGGTTTAGTCCTGGTTTAGTCCTGGTTTAGTCCTGGTTTAGTCCTGGTTTAGTCCTGGTTTAGTCCTGGTTTAGTCCTGTTATAGTCCTGGTTTAGTCCTGGTGTAGTCCTGGTTTAGTCCTGTTATAGTCCTGGTGTAGTCCTGGTTTAGTCCTGGTGTAGTCCTGGTGTAGTCCTGGTGTAGTCCTGGTTTAGTCCTGGTGTAGTCCTGGTTTAGTCCTGGTTTAGTCCTGTTATAGTCCTGGTTTAGTCCTGGTGTAGTCCTGGTTTAGTCCTGTTATAGTCCTGGTGTAGTCCTGGTTTAGTCCTGGTGTAGTCCTGGTGTAGTCCTGGTTTAGTCCTGGTGTAGTCCTGGTTTAGTCCTGTTATAGTCCTGGTTTAGTCCTGGTGTAGTCCTGGTTTAGTCCTGTTATAGTCCTGGTGTAGTCCTGGTTTAGTCCTGGTGTAGTCCTGGTTTAGTCCTGGTTTAGTCCTGGTTTAGTCCTGGTGTAGTCCTGGTTTAGTCCTGGTTTAGTCCTGGTTTAGTCCTGTTATAGTCCTGGTTTAGTCCTGGTTTAGTCCTGGTCCTGGTGTAGTCCTGGTTTAGTCCTGGTTTAGTCCTGTTATAGTCCTGGTTTAGTCCTGGTTTAGTCCTGGTTTAGTCCTGGTGTAGTCCTGGTTTAGTCCTGTTATAGTCCTGGTTTAGTCCTGGTTTAGTCCTGTTATAGTCCTGGTTTAGTCCTGGTGTAGTCCTGTTATAGTCCTGGTTTAGTCCTGGTTTAGTCCTGTTATAGTCCTGGTTTAGTCCTGGTTTAGTCCTGGTTTAGTCCTGTTATAGTCCTGGTTTAGTCCTGGTTTAGTCCTGTTATAGTCCTGGTTTAGTCCTGGTTTAGTCCTGGTTTAGTCCTGTTATAGTCCTGGTGTAGTCCTGGTTTAGTCCTGGTTTAGTCCTGGTTTAGTCCTGTTATAGTCCTGGTTTAGTCCTGTTATAGTCCTCGTTTAGTCCTGTTATAGTCCTGGTGTAGTCCTGGTTTAGTCCTGTTATAGTCCTGGTTTAGTCCTGTTATAGTCCTGGTTTAGTCCTGGTTTAGTCCTGGTTTAGTCCTGGTTTAGTCCTGGTGTAGTCCTGGTTTAGTCCTGTTATAGTCCTGATTTAGTCCTGTTATAGTCCTGGTGTAGTCCTGTTATAGTCCTGGTTTAGTCCTGTTATAGTCCTGGTTTAGTCCTGTTATAGTCCTGGTTTAGTCCTGGTTTAGTCCTGGTTTAGTCCTGTTAAAGTCCTGGTTTAGTCCTGGTTTAGTCCTGGTGTAGTCCTGTTATAGTCCTGGTTTAGTCCTGGTGTAGTCCAGGTTTAGTCCTGTTATAGTCCTGGTTTAGTCCTGGTTTAGTCCTGGTGTAGTCCTGTTATGGTCCTGGTTTAGTCCTGTTATAGTCCTGGTTTAGTCCTGGTTTAGTCCTGGTTTAGTCCTGGTTTAGTCCTGGTTTAGTCCTGTTATAATCCTGGTTTAGTCCTGGTTTAGTCCTGTTATAGTCCTGGTTTAGTCCTGGTTTAGTCCTGGTTTAGTCCTGTTATAGTCCTGGTTTAGTCCTGGTTTAGTCCTGGTTTAGTCCTGTTATAGTCCTGGTTTAGTCCTGGTTTAGTCCTGTTATAGTCCTGGTTTAGTCCTGGTTTAGTCCTGGTTTAGTCCTGTTATAGTCCTGGTTTAGTCCTGGTTTAGTCCTGTTATAGTCCTGGTTTAGTCCTGGTGTAGTCCTGTTATAGTCCTGGTCCTGGTCTGGTCCTGGTCTGGTCCTGGTCTGGTCCTGGTCCTGGTCTGGTCCTGGTCTGGTCCTGGTCTGGTCCTGGTCTGGTCCTGGTCCGGTCCTGGTCCTGGTCCTGGTCTAGTCCTGGTCCTGGTCCTGGTACTGGTCTGGTCCTGGTCCTGGTCTAGTCCTGGTCTAGTCCTGGTCCTGGTCCGGTCCTGGTCCGGTCCTCACCAGCTCCTGGTGGTTGGGCACCTGCTCGGTGCTGCAGGAGTAGGTTAAATCCTGTTATAGTCCTGTTATAGTCCTGGTCTGGTCCTGGTCCTGGTCCTGGTCCTGGTCTGGTCCTGGTCTGGTCCTGGTCTGGTCCTGGTCCTGGTCTGGTCCCGGTCCCGGTCCTGGTCCTGGTCCGGTCCTGGTCCGGTCCTCACCAGCTCCTGGTGGTTGGGCACCTGCTCGGTGCTGCAGGAGTAGGTTAAATCCTGTTATAGTCCTGTTATAGTCCTGTTATAGTCCTGGTCTGGTCCTGGTCTGGTCCCGGTCCCGGTCCTGGTCCTGGTCCGGTCCTGGTCCGGTCCTCACCAGCTCCTGGTGGTTGGGCACCTGCTCGGTGCTGCAGGAGTAGGGGAACAGGAGCATCTGGGAGTAGGAGTGGATGCTGATGTAGATCTGGACCAGGTCTTTGTTGGTCCTCAGGAAGTTGGCCACAGCCTGAGCCTCGGGTTCTGACTCTGGGAAGCGTCCGCAGTAGATCTCTGAGCACGGGGAGCTGGAGGCGCCCTCCGCTGGACAAAACACGCATGTTACACTCTGACATGTGGCCCTGGAACCAGGAGGTGGTGGGTTCAGTTCAAAGTACGGATGGAACAACAAACGAAATATTGTGAGAACGTATCATCAATGCAGAGACAGCGAAAACCAGAGGGAACTACACAGACCATGATCCTTTGCTCCGTTTCAGTGCTAAAACCAGAGGGAACTACACAGACCATGATCCTTTGCTCCGTTTCAGTGCTAAAACCAGAGGGAACTACACAGACCATGATCCTTTGCTCCGTTTCAGTGCTAAAACCAGAGGGAACTACACAGACCATGATCCTTTGCTCCGTTTCAGTGCAGAAACCAGAGGGAACTACACAGACCATGATCCTTTGCTCCGGTTCAGTGCTAAAACCAGAGGGAACTACACAGACCATGATCCTTTGCTCCGTTTCAGTGCAGAAACCAGAGGGAACTACACAGACCATGATCCTTTGCTCCGTTTCAGTGCTAAAACCAGAGGGAACTACATAGACCATGATCCTTTGCTCCGTTTCAGTGCTAAAACCAGAGGGAACTACACAGACCATGATCCTTTGCTCCGTTTCAGTGCTAAAACCAGAGGGAACTACATAGACCATGATCCTTTGCTCCGTTTCAGTGCTAAAACCAGAGGGAACTACATAGACCATGATCCTTTGCTCCGTTTCAGTGCTAAAACCAGAGGGAACTACATAGACCATGATCCTTTGCTCCGTTACAGTGCTAAAACCAGAGGGAACTACACAGACCATGATCCTTTGCTCCGTTACAGTGCTAAAACCAGAGGGAACTACATAGACCATGATCCTTTGCTCCGTTTCAGTGCAGAAACCAGAGGGAACTACATAGACCATGATCCTTTGCTCCGTTTCAGTGCTAAAACCAGAGGGAACTACATAGACCATGATCCTTTGCTCCGTTTCAGTGCTAAAACCAGAGGGAACTACATAGACCATGATCCTTTGCTCCGTTACAGTGCTAAAACCAGAGGGAACTACATAGACCATGATCCTTTGCTCCGTTACAGTGCTAAAACCAGAGGGAACTACATAGACCATGATCCTTTGCTCCGTTTCAGTGCAGAAACCAGAGGGAACTACATAGACCATGATCCTTTGCTCCGTTTCAGTGCTAAAACCAGAGGGAACTACATAGACCATGATCCTTTGCTCCGTTTCAGTGCTAAAACCAGAGGGAACTACATAGACCATGATCCTTTGCTCCGTTACAGTGCTAAAACCAGAGGGAACTACATAGACCATGATCCTTTGCTCCGTTTCAGTGCTAAAACCAGAGGGAACTACATAGACCATGATCCTTTGCTCCGTTACAGTGCTAAAACCAGAGGGAACTACATAGACCATGATCCTTTACTCCGTTACAGTGCTAAAACCAGAGGGAACTACATAGACCATGATCCTTTGCTCCGTTACAGTGCTAAAACCAGAGGGAACTACACAGACCATGATCCTTTGCTCCGTTTCAGTGCAGAAACCAGAGGGAAATACACAGACCATGATCCTTTGCTCCGTTTCAGTGCTAAAACCAGAGGGAACTACATAGACCATGATCCTTTGCTCCGTTTCAGTGCTAAAACCAGAGGGAACTACATAGACCATGATCCTTTGCTCCGTTACAGTGCTAAAACCAGAGGGAACTACATAGACCATGATCCTTTGCTCCGTTACAGTGCTAAAACCAGAGGGAACTACATAGACCATGATCCTTTGCTCCGTTTCAGTGCAGAAACCAGAGGGAACTACATAGACCATGATCCTTTGCTCCGTTTCAGTGCTAAAACCAGAGGGAACTACATAGACCATGATCCTTTGCTCCGTTTCAGTGCTAAAACCAGAGGGAACTACATAGACCATGATCCTTTGCTCCGTTACAGTGCTAAAACCAGAGGGAACTACATAGACCATGATCCTTTGCTCCGTTACAGTGCTAAAACCAGAGGGAACTACATAGACCATGATCCTTTGCTCCGTTTCAGTGCAGAAACCAGAGGGAACTACATAGACCATGATCCTTTGCTCCGTTTCAGTGCTAAAACCAGAGGGAACTACATAGACCATGATCCTTTGCTCCGTTTCAGTGCTAAAACCAGAGGGAACTACATAGACCATGATCCTTTGCTCCGTTACAGTGCTAAAACCAGAGGGAACTACACAGACCATGATCCTTTGCTCCGTTTCAGTGCTAAAACCAGAGGGAACTACATAGACCATGATCCTTTGCTCCGTTTCAGTGCTAAAACCAGAGGGAACTACATAGACCATGATCCTTTGCTCCGTTACAGTGCTAAAACCAGAGGGAACTACATAGACCATGATCCTTTACTCCGTTACAGTGCTAAAACCAGAGGGAACTACATAGACCATGATCCTTTGCTCCGTTACAGTGCTAAAACCAGAGGGAACTACATAGACCATGATCCTTTGCTCCGTTACAGTGCTAAAACCAGAGGGAACTACACAGACCATGATCCTTTGCTCCGTTTCAGTGCTAAAACCAGAGGGAACTACATAGACCATGATCCTTTGCTCCGTTTCAGTGAGTGTGGACTAAATGTGAACAAACTAAAGGAAAGTGTAAATCTGTGTGGTGTAAATCTGTGTGGTGTAAATCTGTGTGGAGTAAATCTGTGTGGTGTAAATCTGTGTGGTGTAAATCTGTGTGGTGTAAATCTGTGTGGTGTAAATCTGTGTGGTGTAAATCTGTGTGGTGTAAATCTGTGTGGTGTAAATGTGTGTGGTGTAAATCTGTGAGGAGTAAATCTGTGTGGTGTAAATGTGTGTGGTGTAAATCTGTGTGGAGTAAATCTGTGTGGTGTAAATCTGTGTGGAGTAAATCTGTGTGGTGTAAATCTGTGTGGTGTAAATGTGTGTGGTGTAAATCTGTGTGGTGTAAATCTGTGTGGTGTAAATCTGTGTGGAGTAAATCTGTGTGGTGTAAATCTGTGTGGTGTAAATCTGTGTGGTGTAAATCTGTGTGGAGTAAATCTGTGTGGTGTAAATGTGTGTGGTGTAAATGTGTGTGGTGTAAATCTGTGAGGAGTAAATCTGTGTGGTGTAAATGTGTGTGGTGTAAATCTGTGTGGTGTAAATCTGTGTGGAGTAAATCTGTGTGGTGTAAATCTGTGTGGAGTAAATCTGTGTGGTGTAAATCTGTGTGGTGTAAATGTGTGTGGTGTAAATCTGTGTGGTGTAAATCTGTGTGGAGTAAATCTGTGTGGTGTAAATCTGTGTGGAGTAAATCTGTGTGGAGTAAATCTGTGTGGTGTAAATCTGTGTGGAGTAAATCTGTGTGGAGTAAATCTGTGTGGTGTAAATCTGTGTGGAGTAAATCTGTGTGGAGTAAATCTGTGTGGTGTAAATCTGTGTGGTGTAAATCTGTGTGGAGTAAATCTGTGTGGTGTAAATCTGTGTGGAGTAAATCTGTGTGGTGTAAATCTGTGTGGTGTAAATCTGTGTGGTGTAAATCTGTGTGGAGTAAATCTGTGTGGAGTAAATCTGTGTGGTGTAAATCTGTGTGGAGTAAATCTGTGTGGAGTAAATCTGTGTGGAGTAAATCTGTGTGGAGTAAATCTGTGTGGTGTAAATCTGTGTGGTGTAAATCTGTGTGGTGTAAATGTGTGTGGTGTAAATCTGTGTGGTGTAAATCTGTGTGGTGTAAATCTGTGTGGAGTAAATCTGTGTGGTGTAAATGTGTGTGGTGTAAATGTGTGTGGTGTAAATCTGTGAGGAGTAAATCTGTGTGGTGTAAATGTGTGTGGTGTAAATCTGTGTGGTGTAAATCTGTGTGGAGTAAATCTGTGTGGTGTAAATCTGTGTGGAGTAAATCTGTGTGGAGTAAATCTGTGTGGAGTAAATCTGTGTGGTGTAAATCTGTGTGGTGTAAATGTGTGTGGTGTAAATCTGTGTGGTGTAAATCTGTGTGGAGTAAATCTGTGTGGTGTAAATCTGTGTGGAGTAAATCTGTGTGGAGTAAATCTGTGTGGTGTAAATCTGTGTGGAGTAAATCTGTGTGGAGTAAATCTGTGTGGTGTAAATCTGTGTGGAGTAAATCTGTGTGGAGTAAATCTGTGTGGTGTAAATCTGTGTGGTGTAAATCTGTGTGGAGTAAATCTGTGTGGTGTAAATCTGTGTGGAGTAAATCTGTGTGGTGTAAATCTGTGTGGTGTAAATCTGTGTGGTGTAAATCTGTGTGGAGTAAATCTGTGTGGAGTAAATCTGTGTGGTGTAAATCTGTGTGGAGTAAATCTGTGTGGAGTAAATCTGTGTGGAGTAAATCTGTGTGGAGTAAATCTGTGTGGAGTAAATCTGTGTGGTGTAAATCTGTGTGGAGTAAATCTGTGTGGAGTAAATCTGTGTGGTGTAAATCTGTGTGGAGTAAATCTGTGTGGTGTAAATCTGTGTGGAGTAAATCTGTGTGGAGTAAATCTGTGTGGTGTAAATCTGGAGCAGATTTGGTTCTGTCCCTAATGACAGAAAATGTTTCACCGACTGAAACGAGTCTGTGATTCTGGAGAATCGAATATCGTGAGTTTCAGTATCGTATCGTATCGGGAGACTCGGGCATCGGTGTATCGTACGTGAGGTTCAGACAGTATTGTATCGTATCGGGAGACTCCGGCATCGGTGTATCGTACGTGAGGTTCAGACAGTATCGTATCGTATCGGGAGACTCGGGCATCGTTGTATCGTACGTGAGGTTCAGACAGTATCGTATCGGGAGACTCGGGCATCGGTGTATCGTACGTGAGGTTCAGACAGTATCGTATCGCATCGGGAGACTCGGGCATCGGTGTATCGTACGTGAGGTTCAGACAGTATCGTATCGGGAGACTCGGGCATCGGTGTATCGTACGTGAGGTTCAGACAGTATCGTATCGTATCGGGAGACTCGGGCATCGGTGTATCGTACATGAGGTTCAGACAGTATCGTATCGTATCGTTTCGGGAGACTCGGGCATCGGTGTATCGTACGTGAGGTTCAGACAGTATTGTATCGGGAGACTCGGGCATCGGTGTATCGTACGTGAGGTTCACACAGTATCGTATCGGGAGACCCGGGCATCGTTGTATCATACGTGAGGTTCAGACAGTATCGTATCGTATCGGGAGACCCGGGCATCGTTGTATCGTACGTGAGGTTCAGACAGTATCGTATCGGGAGACTCGGGCATCGGTGTATCGTACGTGAGGTTCAGACAGTATCGTATCGTTTCGGGAGACTCGGGCATCGGTGTATCGTACGTGAGGTTCAGACAGTATCGTATCGGGAGACTCGGGCATCGGTGTATCGTACATGAGGTTCAGACAGTATCGTATCGTTTCGGGAGACTCGGGCATCGGTGTATCGTACGTGAGGTTCACACAGTATCGTATCGTATCGGGAGACTCGGGCATCGGTGTATCGTATGTGAGGTTCAGACAGTATCGTATCGGGAGACTCGGGCATCGGTGTATCGTACGTGAGGTTCAGATAGTATCGTATCGGGAGACTCGGGCATCGGTGTATCGTACGTGAGGTTCAGATAGTATCGTATCGGGAGACTCGGGCATCGGTGTATCGTACGTGAGGTTCAGATAGTATCGTATCGGGAGACTCGGGCATCGGTGTATCGTACATGAGGTTCAGACAGTATCGTATCGGGAGACTCGGGCATCGGTGTATCGTATGTGAGGTTCAGACAGTATCGTATCGGGAGACTCGGGCATCGGTGTATCGTACGTGAGGTTGAGACAGTATCGTATCGTTTCGGGAGACTCGGGCATCGGTGTATCGTACGTGAGGTTCAGACAGTATCGTATCGGGAGACTCGGGCATCGGTGTATCGTACATGAGGTTCAGACAGTATCGTATCGTTTCGGGAGACTCGGGCATCGGTGTATCGTACGTGAGGTTCACACAGTATCGTATCGTATCGGGAGACTCGGGCATCGGTGTATCGTATGTGAGGTTCAGACAGTATCGTATCGGGAGACTCGGGCATCGGTGTATCGTACGTGAGGTTCAGATAGTATCGTATCGGGAGACTCGGGCATCGGTGTATCGTACGTGAGGTTCAGATAGTATCGTATCGGGAGACTCGGGCATCGGTGTATCGTACGTGAGGTTCAGATAGTATCGTATCGGGAGACTCGGGCATCGGTGTATCGTACATGAGGTTCAGACAGTATCGTATCGGGAGACTCGGGCATCGGTGTATCGTATGTGAGGTTCAGACAGTATCGTATCGGGAGACTCGGGCATCGGTGTATCGTACATGAGGTTCAGACAGTATCGTATCGGGAGACTCGGGCATCGGTGTATCGTACATGAGGTTCAGACAGTA
The DNA here is from genome assembly GCA_030686955.1 of Odontamblyopus rebecca. Lineage (NCBI taxonomy): Eukaryota > Metazoa > Chordata > Actinopteri > Gobiiformes > Gobiidae > Odontamblyopus > Odontamblyopus rebecca. The sequence continues at coordinate 651,034 of CM060675.1, forward strand.
TCGTATCGGGAGACTCGGGCATCGGTGTATCGTACGTGAGGTTCAGACAGTATCGTATCGTATCGGGAGACCCGGGCATCGGTGTATCGTACGTGAGGTTCAGACAGTATCGTATCGTATCGTATCAGGAGACTCACTGCACCAGTTTGCGTCAAAGTTCCTGTTGAGGTCGACTCCGACACAGCGGCTGTTCTGAGACGGAGAACGATTCTTCCTCCACATGCGGTTCTGAGGAAACACCACACTGCAGACCAGGACTAGACCTGGTCTAGTCCTGGTTTAGTCCTGGTTTAGTCCTGGTCTAGTCCTGGTCTAGTCCTGGTTTAGTCCTGGTTTAGTCCTGGTTTAGTCCTGGTTTAGTCCTGTTCTAGTCCCGGTCCAGTCAAGGCCCAGTCCCGGTCCAGTCCCGGTCCAGTCCCGGTCCAGTCAAGGCCCAGTCCCGGTCCAGTCCCGGTCCAGTCCCGGTCCAGCCCCGGTCCAGCCCCGGTCCAGCCCCGGTCCAGTCCCGGTCCAGTCCCGGTCCAGCCCCGGTCCAGTCAAGGCCCAGTCCCGGTCCAGCCCCGGTCCAGTCAAGGCCCAGTCCCGGTCCAGTCCCGGTCCAGTCCCGGTCCAGCCCCGGTCCAGCCCCGGTCCAGCCCCGGTCCAGTCCCGGTCCAGTCCCGGTCCAGTCAAGGCCCAGTCCCGGTCCAGCCCCGGTCCAGTCAAGGCCCAGTCCCGGTCCAGTCCCGGTCCAGCCCCGGTCCAGTCAAGGCCCAGTCCCGGTCCAGCCCCGGTCCAGTCAAGGCCCAGTCCCGGTCCAGCCCCGGTCCAGCCCCGGTCCAGCCCCGGTCCAGTCCCGGTCCAGTCCCGGTCCAGTCCCGGTCCAGTCCCGGTCCAGTCCGGGTAGTACCTTGGTCCAGGTGTAGTGGTATCCGTCGGGGTTGAGCACCGGCAGCACAAACACGTCAAAACTGTCCAGGATCTGAGTGATCTCTGAGTTCAGGCCATAAAACCCCAGAGACTGAGACACACGGAGACACACGGTGAGGTCACAGTGTGGGGGGCGTGGCTAATGTGTGATTGACACCTGCACTCACGTATTGGACGAACCAGAGGCAGAAGGCGGGACTTATCCACTCCCGAGCGTGAATCCCACAGTCCAACCACAGAGCCTTCCTGCCCACGCCGGCGCCTAGAGACAACTGACACACACCGGGTGAGACCGGGTTAGACTGGGCTAGACCGGGCTAGACCGGGTTAGACCGGGTGAGACCAGGTTAGACCGGGTTTAGACCGAGTTAGACCGGGTTTAGACCGGGTTAGACTGGGTTAGACCGGGTTTAGACCGAGTTAGACCGGGATAGACCGGGTTAGACCAGGTTTAGACTGGGTTTAGACCGGGTTAGAACGAGTTAGACCGAGTTAGACCGGGATAGACCGGGTTTAGACCGGGTTAGACCAGGTTTAGACTGGGTTTAGACCGGGTTAGACTGGGTTTAGACCGGGTTAGACCGAGTTAGACCGAGTTAGACCGAGTTAGACTGAGTTAGACCGGGATAGACCGGGTTTAGACCGGGTTAGACCGGCTTAGACCGAGTTAGACTGAGTTAGACCGGGTGAGACTGGGTTAGACCGGGTTAGACCAGGTTTAAACTGGGTTTAGACCGGGTTAGACTGGGTTTAGAACGGGTTAGACCGGGTTAGACCGGGTGAGACCAGGTGAGACCGGGTGAGACCGGGTTAGACCGGGTTAGACCGGGTTAGACCGGGATAGACCGGGTTTAGACCGGGTTAGACCAGGTTTAGACTGGGTTTAGACCGAGTTAGACCGAGTTAGACTGAGTTAGACCGAGTTAGACCTGGATAGACCGGGTTTAGACCGGGTTAGACTGGGTTAGACCGGGTTTAGACCGAGTTAGACCGGGATAGACCGGGTTTAGACCGGGTTAGACCAGGTTTAGACTGGGTTTAGACCGGGTTAGACCGAGTTAGACCGAGTTAGACCGAGTTAGACAGGGATAGACCGGGTTTAGACCGGGTTAGACCAGGTTTAGACTGGGTGTAGACCAAGTTAGACCGAGTTAGACTGAGTTAGACCGGGTGAGACTGGGTTAGACCGGGTTAGACCAGGTTTAAACTGGGTTTAGACCGGGTTAGACTGGGTTTAGACCGGGTTAGACCGGGATAGACCGGGTTTAGACCGGGTTAGACCAGGTTTAGACTGGGTTTAAACTGGGTTAGACTGGGTTTAGACCGGGTGAGACTGGGTTAGACCGGGTTAGACCAGGTTTAAACTGGGTTTAGACCGGGTTAGACTGGGTTTAGACCGGGTTAGACCGGCTTAGACTGGGTTAGACCGGGTTAGACCGAGTTTAGACCGGCTTAGACCAGGTTAGACCGGGTGAGACCGGGTTAGACCGGGTTTAGACCGGGTTTAGATCGGGTTAGACCGAGTTAGACCGAGTTAGACCGGGTTAGACTGAGTTAGACCAGGTGAGACCGGGTGAGACCGGGTGAGACCGGGTTAGACCGGGTGAGACCGGGTTAGACCGAGTTTAGACTGGCTTAGACCGGGTTACACCGGGTGAGACCGGGTTAGACCGGGTTTAGACTGGGTTTAGACCGGGTTAGACCGGGTTAGACTGAGTTAGACCGGGTTAGACCAAGTTTAGACCGGCTTAGACCGGGTGAGACGGGGTTAGACCGGGTTAGACCGGGTTAGACCGGGTTAGACTGAGTTAGACCGGGTTAGACCGGGTTAGACTGAGTTAGACCGGGTGAGACCGGGTGAGACCGGGTGAGACCGGGTTAGACCGGGTTAGACCGGGTGAGACCGGGTTAGACCAGGTTAGATTGAGTTAGACCGGGTTAGACCAGGTTAGACCGGATTAGACCGGGTTAGACCAAGTTTAGACCGGCTTAGACCGGGTGAGACGGGGTTAGACCGGGTTAGACCGGGTTAGACCGGGTTAGACCGGGTTAGACCGAGTTTAGACTGGCTTAGACCGGGTTACACCGGGTGAGACCGGGTTAGACCGGGTTAGACCGGGTTTAGACCGGGTTTAGATCGGGTTAGACCGGGTTAGACCGGGTTAGACCAAGTTTAGACCAGGTTTAGACTGGGTTTAGACCAAGTTTAGACCAGGTTTAAAACTGATTCAGTCCTGGTCTAGTCCTGGTCTAGTCCCGGTCTAGTCCCGGTCTAGTCCCGGTCTAGTCCCGGTCTAGTCCTGGTCTAGTCCTGGTTTAGTCCTGGTCTGGTCTAGTCCCGGTCTAGTCCCGGTCTAGTCCCGGTCTAGTCCCGGTCTAGTCCCGGTCTAGTCCTGGTCTGGTCTAGTCCCAGTCTAGTCCCGGTCTAGTCCCGGTCTAGTCCTGGTCTAGTCCCGGTCTAGTCCTGGTCTAGTCCCGGTCTAGTCCTGGTCTAGTCCCGGTCTAGTCCTGGTCTAGTCCCGGTCTAGTCCTGGTCTAGTCCCGGTCTAGTCCTGGTTCACTTTCAGGGTGTAGATCGGTCTCTTCTCGGTGGAGGAGCCGAGCAGCAGCAGCTTCAGAGACGACGGGTTCTCCTGAGTCGTTCTGTTCATCCAGAGATAAATCTGAACACACACAAACACACACTGAACACACACTGAACACACAAACACACACTGAACACACAAACACACACTGAACACACAAACACACACTGAACACACACAAACACACACTGAACACACACAAACACACACTGAACACACACAAACACACACTGAACACACACTGAACACACAAACACACAAACACACACTGAACACACACTGAACACACAAACACACACTGAAACACACAAACACACACTGAACACACAAACACACACTGAAACACACAAACACACAAACACACACTGAACACACAAACACACACTGAACACACAAACACACACTGAACACACACTGAACACACAAACACACACTGAACACACACTGAAACACACACTGAACACACACAAACACACACTGAACACACACAAACACACACTGAACACACAAACACACACAAACACACACTGAACACACACTGAACACACAAACACACACTGAACACACAAACACACACTGAACACACAAACACACACTGAACACACAAACACACACTGAACACACAAACACACACTGAACACACACTGAAACACACACTGAACACACAAACACACAAACACACACTGAACACACAAACACACACTGAACACACACTGAACACACACTGAACACACACTGAACACACAAACACACACTGAACACACAAACACACACTGAACACACAAACACACACTGAACACACAAACACACACTGAACACACAAACACACACTGAACACACAAACACACACTGAACACACAAACACACACTGAACACACACTGAAACACACACTGAACACACAAACACACTGGACACACACTGGACACTGGACACACTGCACACACTGGACACACAAACACACACTGGACACACAAACCTGCACACACACTGGAACACACAAACACACACTGAACACCTGGACACACACTGGACACCACACTGGACACTGAACACACACTGGACACACACTGCACACACACACTGGACACACTGAACACACAAACACACACTGGACACACTGGAGCCACACACTGGACACACTGGGCACACACTGGACACACACTGACACACACTGGAACACACAAACACACACTGGACACACAAACACACACTGGACACAAACACACACTGGACACACAAACACACACTGGACACCTGACACACACTGGACACAGCCACACACTGGAACACACAAACACACACTGAACACACTGAAACACACACTGGACACACACACACACTGGACACACACACTGAACACACACTGGACACACACACTGAACACACACTGAACACACAAACACACACTGAACACACACAAACACACACTGAACACACACTGAACACACACAAACACACACTGAACACACACAAACACTGGACACTGAGCCACACACTGGACACTGGGCCACACACTGGACACACAGGCACACACTGGACACTGGAGCCTGCACACACTGGACCTGCACTGGAGCACACACTGGACACACACTGGACACACACTGGACACACACTGGGCACACCACACACTGGACACTGGACACACTGGACACACACTGGACACTGGAGCCTGCACTGGACACACTGAGCCACACTGGACACACTGGAACACACTGGACACACTGGACACACACTGGACACACAAGCCACACACTGGACACTGGACACACACTGGACACTGAGCCACACACTGGACACACAAACACACACTGGACACACAAACACACACTGGACACACACACACACACTGAACACACACTGGACACACACTGGAACACACACTGGACACACAAACACACACTGGACACACAAGGCCACACTGGACACACACTGGACACACCTGGACACACACTGGACACACAAACACACACTGGACACACTGGACACACTGGACACACACTGGACACTGAGCCACACACTGGACACTGGGCCACACACTGGACACTGGACACACTGGAGCCTGCACTGGACACACAGAGCCACACACTGGACACACACTGGAGCCACACACTGGACACTGGAGCCACACTGAGCACACACTGGACACACAAACACACACTGGACACTGAGCCACACACTGGACACTGGAGCCACACACTGGACACACAAACACACACTGGACACTGCACTGGAAACACACACTGGACACACACTGGACACACACTGGGCCACACTGGACACACAGAGCCACACACTGGACACACACACACACTGGAACACACAAACACACACTGACACACACTGGACACACACACTGGACACACACACTGGAACACACCTGAGCACACACTGGACACACTGGACACACACTGGACACTGGACACACACTGGACACACTGGACACACACTGGACACACACTGGACCACTGAACACACACTGGACACACAGAGCCTGCACTGGACACACTGGACACACAAACACACACTGGACACACACACACACTGGACACTGACACACTGGACACACACACACACTGGACACACTGGACACACACTGGACACACTGACACACACTGGACACACAAACACACACTGGACACACAAACACACACTGGAACACACACTGGACACACTGGACACACCTGAGCACACACTGGACACACAGGCCACACACTGGACACTGGAGCCACACACTGGACACACTGGACACTGAGCCACACACTGGACACACAAACACACACTGGACACACAAACACACACTGGACACACAAACACACTGGACACTGAGCACACACTGGACACTGGACACACACTGGACACTGCACACACACACTGGACACACACTGGACACTGGGCACACACTGGACACACACTGGACACACTGGACACTGCACACACTGGACACACTGGACACACACTGCCTGAGCCTGCACACACTGAAACACACAAACACACACT
>CM060675.1:665025-670025 GCA_030686955.1 Odontamblyopus rebecca
TCCTCTACTGCTCTGTGTCTGACAGGAGCACCCTGAGAGAGAGAGTTACACCTCCTCCTCTACTCCTCCTCCTCTACACCTCCTCCTCTACTGCTCTGTGTCTGACAGGAGCACCCTGAGAAGAAGTTACACCTCCCCTCTCTGCACCTCCTCCTCTGCACCTCCTCCTCTACTGCTCTGTGTCTGACAGGAGCACCCTGAGAGAGAGAGAGTTACACCTCCTCCTCTACACCTCCTCTGCACCTCCTCCTCTACTCCTCTACTCCTCCTCTACACCTCCTCCTCTACACCTCCTCCTTTACACCTCCTCCTCTACACCGCCTCCTCTGCACCTCCTCCTTTACACCTCCTCCTCTGCACCTCCTACTTTACACCTCCTCCTCTGCACCTCCTCCTTTACACCTCCTCCTCTGCACCTCCTCTACACCTCCTCTCCTCCTCCTCTCCTCCTCCTCTACTCCTCCTCTCCTCCTCTACTCCTCCTCTCCTCCTCCTCTACTCCTCCTCTCCTCCTCCTCCTCTCCTCTCCTCCTCCTCTCCTCCTCTCCTCTCTGATGGTAGTGGTATTAGTGGTAATGGTAATAGTAGTGTTAGTGTGATGATAGTAATGATAGTGGTAGTGGTATTGATAGTAGTGAGTAGTATTAGTAATGAGTAATGTTTGATGATGATGATGGTAGTATGATAGTGGTGGTATTAGTGGTATTAGTAGTGATGATAGTAATGATAGTGAAATGGTAAATAAATGGTATTAGTGGTAGTATTGGTAATTAATTAGTATTGGTGGTAGTATTAATGATGATGATAGTGGTATTGATAGTGGTATTAATGATAGTGGTGATATTAATTAGTATTAGTAGTAATGAGTAGTGATGATAGTGTGATAGTGGTATTAATTAATTAATTAAATGATGATGATAGTAATTAGTAATAGTAGTATTGATGATGATAGTATTGATGATGAGTAGTGTTAGTAATGATGATAGTATTAGTAATGATAGTAATAGTATTAATAATTAATTAATTAGTGGTAATGATAGTAATGATGATAGTAAATGATGATATTAGTAGTAATGATAGTAATGAGTAATTAATTAGTAGTAGTAATGATATTATTAATGGTGATAATGGTGATGATAATTAATCAATGAAATGATAATGATGATAGTATTAGTAATGATAGTATTGATGATATTAGTGATAGTGGTAATGATAGTAAATAGTAATGATAGTAATGATGATAGTATTAATCAAATGATAGTAGTAAATGGTAGTGGTAATTATTGATAGTAATGATAATGATAAATGATGATGATAATGATAATGTGTTGATGATAGTAATGATGATAATGGTATTAAATGATGATAATGATAGTATTAATGATAGTAATGATGGTAGTAGTGGTAATGATGATGATAATTAATAGTAATGATAGTGGTAGTAATGATAAATGGTAATTGATAGTGGTAATAATGATGATAGTAATGATAGTGATGGTAGTAATGATAATGATGATAGTAATGATGATAATGATAATTAATCATGATGATGATAGTAAATAATAGTAATCGTCGTCAATAGTGGTAAATGGTAATAATACTTTGATAGTAATGATAATGGTAAATAATGTGATGGTAAATAGTAAATAATGGGCAATGGTAATGATAATGATAGTAATGATGATATTAATGATAATGATGATAATGATGATGATAGTAATGATAGTAATAATGATAATGGTAGTAGTAATGATAATGATGATATTAGTATTAGTAGTGGTAGTGATAGTGTGTGATGATAATGACAAATGGTAATGATATTAGTGGTAGTAATGGTAATGGTAGTGGTATTAGTGGTAATGATAGTAATGATGATAGTAATGATGATGGTAATGATGATGATGATGATGATGATGATGGTATTGAGTAATTGATGATGATGATGAGTAATGATAGTATTAGTGTGGTGGTAGTGTTTGATGATGGTATTAGTAGTATTGATATTAATGATGATGTGGTGATGATGATGATGATGATGATATTAGTAGTGATGGTATTATTGAGTAGTGGTAATGATAGTGGTAATAGTGTGTGAATGATATTGATGGTAATTGATGATGATAGTAGTATTAGTGATGATGATAATGGTAGTAGTATTAGTGGTAGTAATGATGGTATTAGTGTGTATTAGTGTGGTAATGATATAATTAGTATTAATGATAATGATAGTATTAGTATTATTAATGATGATGATAAATGATATTAGTAATGATGGTAAATATTGATAGTAATTAATGATGATAGTATTAATGATGATATTAATGATAGTGATAGTAATGTGATAGTATTAATAATGATGATAGTAATAGTGTAATGGTAGTATTAATGATGATGATGATATTATTAATTAGTATGATGATGATAGTAGTGATAGTGGTAATGATGATAGTAATGATGATAGTAATGATAATGATAGTGGTAAATAGTAAATGATAGTAATGATGATAGTAATGATAATGATAAAATGATGATGATGATAGTAATAGTAATGATAGTGATGATAATGATGGTAGTAATGATGATAATTGATAGTAAATGATAGTATTAATGATAGTAAGTAATGATGATGATGATAGTAATGATAGTAATGGTAATCAAATAGTGATGATAGTAAATGATAATGTAGTGGTAAATGATGATATTAATGAGTAATTGATATTGATGATGATGATAGTAAATAATGATAATGATAGTAATATTAGTAATGATAATGATGATATTGATGAAATGATGATATTAATGAAATGATAGTAATGATAGTAATGATGATGATAATCGTCGTCAATGATAATTGATAATAGTAGTAATCGTCGTCGTAAAAATGATATGGTATTAGTAATAGTAATGATAGTAGTAATGATAGTAAATAGTAATGGTAGTAATAATGATAGTAATATTAGTAAATATTAGTAATGATGATAATGATAGTAATGATGATAGTAATGATGATGATAATGATAGTGGTATTGATGATAGTAGTAATGATGATGATGATAATGATAATGATAGTGATGATAGTGATAGTGATAGTAACGATGGCGTGAGTAATTGATGATAATGATGATAGTATTAGTGGTATTGATGATGGTATTGGTATTAGTGGTAATCAGTAATGATGATAGTAATGTGTGTTTGGTAATGGTAATGATAGTGATATTATTGATGGTATTAGTGATGATAGTAATGAGCGATGATGATATTAGTAATGATGATAGTAGTAATGATAGTAATGATATTAATGATAATGATGATAGTAATGTTAAGTATGATAGTAATGATAATGATGATGATAATGATGATGATAATGATAGTAATAGTAGTAATGATGATAGTAGTAATGATGATGATGATAGTAATGATAATGATGATGATAATGATGATGATAGTATTGATGATAGTAAATGATGATGATAGTATTGATAGTGGTGATGATAATGATGATAATGATAGTAATGATAGTGGTAATGATAATGATGATAGTAATGATAGTGGTAATGATGATAATGATAGTAATGATATTAATGATAATGTGTTTGATGATAATGATAGTGTGGTAATGATAGTGTTAATCAATGATGATAAAATGATGATGATGGTATTAATTAATGAAATGATAGTAATGATGATGATGATGATAATAGTGGTAAATGATAGTGTTAGTATTGATAGTGTGTGTTAATTAAATGATAGTAATGATAGTGTGTTAATCAGTGGATATTAATCATTAGTGGTAATGATAGTGGTAAATGGTAATGATGATAGTAATGATGGTAAATATTAATGATGATGATAGTAGTATTAGTGGTAGTAATGGTATTAATTAATGAATGATAGTAATGATAAATGATGGTAAATGATAGTAATGGTAAATGATGATAAATGATGATAGTGGTAATGATAGTAATGATGATGATGATAGTGGTAATGGTAATGATGTGTGGTAATGGTAATGTCGTCGTCATCATACAATGTCATCATCATCATCGTCATCATCTCCTCATCATCTCCTCATCATCATCTCCTCCTCTCCTCTCTCTCATATCCTCTCCTCTCTCTCATCATCATCATAATAATATATAAATAATAATAATAAATATTAATAAATAATAAATAGTAAATAATAATAATAATAGTAATAGTAGTAAGTAATATGTGTGTGTATGGTAATAATATTAATAGTAATGATAGTAATGATAGTAATGATAAAATGATAGTAATGATAGTAATAATAGTAGTAATGTGTGTAATGATAGTAGTAATAGTAGTAATGGTAATGATAGTAATGATAGTAATGGTAATGATAATTAATGATAATGATAGTGGTAATGATATTAATGATAGTAATGATAGTAATGATGATGATAATGATATTGATGATAGTAATGAAAAAATAGTAGTGTGGTAATGGTAATTAATGGTAGTAGTAATGATAGTAATGGTAAATGATAGTGGTAGTGGTAATGATGATGATAGTGTTAATTAATTAGTAATGGTAATGATGATAATGGTGTAATAGTAATGTGGTAATAGTGGTAATGATAAATGGTAAATGATAGTAAGTATTAATGATAGTGGTAATAATGATAAATGATATTATGATGATGGTAATAGTAATGATGATGATATTAGTGGTAATGATGATAGTAATGATATTAATGATGATAATGATATTAAGTAATGATGATGATGATGATAAATGATAGTAATGATAGTAGTAATGATAGTGATAATGATAGTATGATAGTGATAGTATTAGTGGTAATGATAATGATGGTAATAGTAATGATAATGATGATAGTAATGATAATGAATTTTTATTAATGATAGTAATGATAAATGGTAGTAATGATAATTAATGGTAATGGTAAATAAATGATGATAGTAATAGTAATGATGGTAATAGTAATGATAGTAAACGTAATGTGATTAATGATAGTAAT
>CM060675.1:675025-807525 GCA_030686955.1 Odontamblyopus rebecca
ATGAACAGGGTTTTTAATCTGGAGCCAGACTCTGTGTTATGAACAGGGTTTTTAATCTGGAGCCAGACTCTGTGTTATGAACAGGGTTTTTAATCTGGAGCCAGACTCTGTGTTATGAACAGGGTTTTTAATCTGGAGCCAGACTCTGTGTTATGAACAGGGTTTTTAATCTGGAGCCAGACTCTGTGTTATGAACAGGGTTTTTAATCTGGAGCCAGACTCTGTGTTATGAACAGGGTTTTTAATCTGGAGCCAGACTCTGTGTTATGAACAGGGTTTTTAATCTGGAGCCAGACTCTGTGTTATGAACAGGGTTTTTAATCTGGAGCCAGACTCTGTGTTATGAACAGGGTTTTTAATCTGGAGCCAGACTCTGTGTTATGAACAGGGTTTTTAATCTGGAGCCAGACTCTGTGTTATGAACAGGGTTTTTTGATGGACAAAATAGCGAATAGCTCCTGTGTGGCGGCTTCAGACGAACATTTTTTTTTTGGTCAATGTATTTTTTATTGGATTTTCAAAGAGATACAAAAAACATCAAGGACAGAATCAAAGAAAATATAAGACATTACCAAAAAAACAAAAACAACACATACACAAAAAAAGGGCCCACAGAGTAATTACCTACTTATCTTACACATATATGCAAGGTATATATGTGGTATATATAAGGTATATATGTGGTATATATAAGGTATATATGTGGTATATATAAGGTATATATGTGGTATATATAAGGTATATATGTGGTATATATAAGGTATATATGTGGTATATATAAGGTATATATGTGGTATATATGTGGTATATATAAGGTATATATGTGGTATATATAAGGTATATATGTGGTATATATAAGGTATATATGTGGTATATATAAGGTATATATGTGGTATATATAAGGTATATATGTGGTATATATAAGGTATATATGTGGTATATATAAGGTATATATGTGGTATATATGGTATATATGTGGTATATATAAGGTATATATGTGGTATATATGTGGTATATATAAGGTATATATGTGGTATATATAAGGTATATATGTGGTATATATAAGGTATATATGTGGTATATATAAGGTATATATGTGGTATATATAAGGTATATATGTGGTATATATAAGGTATATATGTGGTATATATAAGGTATATATGTGGTATATATAAGGTATATATGTGGTATATATAAGGTATATATGTGGTATATATAAGGTATATATGTGGTATATATGTGGTATATATAAGGTATATATGTGGTATATATGTGGTATATATAAGGTATATATGTGGTATATATAAGGTATATATGTGGTATATATAAGGTATATATGTGGTATATATAAGGTATATATGTGGTATATATAAGGTATATATGTGGTATATATAAGGTATATACACTACACAGAGTCAGGCATTGTTAGTTGTTCCACATAAGAAATAAAGGCCACACTGCATCAAACCTGCCTATTGATCCATTCAATGTGTGTCTGATCTTTTCAACCTTCAGAACAAACATGACATCACATGACATCACATGACATCACATGACATGACATCACATCACATGACATCACATGACATCACATGACATCACATGACATCACATCACATCACATGACATCACATCTGCCAAAAGAAGGAGATTTATCATTTTTCCAATTTAACAAAATAAGTGGCCGAGCTAAGAGTGAGGAGAAGCAATGCAATTTAAGTGGGGTTTTGTAGCATAGGTTCTTCTGATGGCACAGCAAAAAGTCCAAGAAAAGGACAGGGATCAATGTTTAGACCTGAAATTGCTGAGTATACCTCGAATATTGAGGAGCAGAATGAGGTAAGACCAGAATGTGTGGAAAAGAGTGGCAGGTGCTTTCCTACATCTGTCACAAATAGGATCAACCTCTGGATATATTTTAAAGCTTCACCTGAGACATGTGAAGCCTGTGCACAATCTGACATTGAATTAGACTGTGTCTGTGTCTGAGCAAATTGAAGTGGAATGAATTGTTCGAAGTGTTAGACCACTGATCATCTGTAATATCTGCTCCCGTATCCTTCTCCCAGTTTTCCTTTATGACCAATGAGCCGCCTTCCAGGTCAAATATATGTTTGTACAACTCTGATACACTTCTGTCCCCTGGCTGCACCTCCAGGACTGCACCCAAAGGTGATGTCTGCTGCACCTCCAGGACTGCACCCAAAGGTGATGTCTGCTGCACCTCCAGGACTGCACCCAAAGGTGATGTCTGCTGCACCTCCAGGACTGCACCCAAAGGTGATGTCTGCTGCACCTCCAGGACTGCACCCAAAGGTGATGTCTGCTGCACCTCCAGGACTGCACCCAAAGGTGATGTCTGCGGCCGTGAGGGGAACTGATATAAATGATTTTGCACAAAATGTCTGAGTTGCAGATATCTGAAAAAACTCTGTGCTGGCAACGTTTGTCTAACCTGATCAAAGGACATGAAAATGCTTCTTTATACAACGTCTTATTCAACACAGCGTTTTCAGACCACTGAATGAATGCATCTAAAAGAGAAGCTGGAAATACATGACTGGCCATAACTGGAGCATAAATAGACACTAGTCCAGAGTGTTTACGAAACTGAGACCAAATCTTTAAGGAATGACGCACAACTGGATTCTGACAGGACTGAGGTGGATGGAAGAGCACAAAAGAGCAAGAGTTAGATTCAATGAGCCCCATGCAGGACGAGTCCCAGAACCAATGAGCCCCACGCAGGACGAGTCCCAGAACCAATGAGCCCCACGCAGGACGAGTCCCAGAACCAATGAGCCCCACGCAGGACGAGTCCCAGAACCAATGAGCCCCACGCAGGACGAGTCCCAGAACCAATGAGCCCCATGCAGGACGAGTCCCAGAACCAATGAGCCCCACGCAGGACGAGTCCCAGAACCAATGAGCCCCACGCAGGACGAGTCCCAGAACCAATGAGCCCCACGCAGGACGAGTCCCAGAACCAATGAGCCCCACGCAGGACGAGTCCCAGAACCAATGAGCCCCACGCAGGACCAGTCCCAGAACCAATGAGCCCCACGCAGGACGAGTCCCAGAACCAATGAGCCCCACGCAGGACCAGTCCCAGAACCAATGAGCCCCATGCAGGACGAGTCCCAGAACCAATGAGCCCCACGCAGGACGAGTCCCAGAACCAATGAGCCCGACACAGGACGAGTCCCAGAACCAATGAGCCCCACGCAGGACGAGGTCCCAGAACCAATGAGCCCCACGCAGGACGAGTCCCAGAACCAATGAGCCCCACGCAGGACGAGGTCCCAGAACCAATGAGCCCCACGCAGGACCAGTCCCAGAACCAATGAGCCCCACGCAGGACCAGTCCCAGAACCAATGAGCCCCACGCAGGACGAGTCCCAGAACCAATGAGCCCCACGCAGGACGAGTCCCAGAACCAATGAGCCCGACACAGGACGAGTCCCAGAACCAATGAGCCCCACGCAGGACGAGTCCCAGAACCAATGAGCCCCACGCAGGACCAGTCCCAGAACCAATGAGCCCCACGCAGGACGAGTCCCAGAACCAATGAGCCCCACGCAGGACCAGTCCCAGAACCAATGAGCCCCATGCAGGACGAGTCCCAGAACCAATGAGCCCCACGCAGGACGAGTCCCAGAACCAATGAGCCCCACGCAGGACGAGTCCCAGAACCAATGAGCCCCACGCAGGACGAGTCCCAGAACCAATGAGCCCCACGCAGGACGAGTCCCAGAACCAATGAGCCCCACGCAGGACGAGTCCCAGAACCAATGAGCCCCACGCAGGACCAGTCCCAGAACCAATGAGCCCCACGCAGGACGAGTCCCAGAACCAATACAAGAAGCATCTGATATTAGCCCAATAATACATGTGGAAGTTTGGTAAAGCCAAACCCCACACACACTTTTGTCCTTTGTAAAAACAGTTTCCTAATTCTTGGCATTTTATTATTCCAAATAAAAGATGAAATACTGTCAAGTTTCGCAAAGAATTTTTTTGTAAGAAAACATGGAATAAATTGAAAAAGAAATAAAAATGTAGGAAGGACGTTCATCTTAATTATACTAATGCGCCCAGCGAGAGATGGAGGCCATGTGGACCAGCGGGTGAGATCCCGCTGGGTGAGATCCCGCTGGGTGAGATCCCGCTGGGTGAGATCCCGCTGGGTGAGATCCCGCTGGGTGAGATCCCGCTGGGTGAGGTCCCGCTGGGTGAGATCCCGCTGGGTGAGATCCCGCTGGGTGAGGTCCCGCTGGGTGAGATCCCGCTGGGTGAGATCCCGCTGGGTGAGGTCCCGCTGGGTGAGGTCCCGCTGGGTGAGGTCCCGCTGGGTGAGGTCCCGCTGGGTGAGATCCCGCTGGGTGAGATCCCGCTGGGTGAGATCCCGCTGGGTGAGATCCCGCTGGGTGAGGTCCCGCTGGGTGAGATCCCGCTGGGTGAGATCCCGCTGGGTGAGATCCCGCTGGGTGAGGTCCCGCTGGGTGAGATCCCGCTGGGTGAGATCCCGCTGGGTGAGATCCCGCTGGGTGAGATCCCGCTGGGTGAGATCCCGCTGGGTGAGGTCCCGCTGGGTGAGATCCCGCTGGGTGAGATCCCGCTGGGTGAGATCCCGCTGGGTGAGATCCCGCTGGGTGAGATCCCGCTGGGTGAGGTCCCGCTGGGTGAGATCCCGCTGGGTGAGATCCCGCTGGGTGAGATCCCGCTGGGTGAGGTCCCGCTGGGTGAGGTCCCGCTGGGTGAGATCCCGCTGGGTGAGATCCCGCTGGGTGCGCTCCAAAAGTGGGGTGAAACTGGCCTTAATAAGCTGAGAATGAGACTTTGTGATAGACACCAGGGTAATTAAATCTGTCCTTGGGCACTTTGAATGGTGAAGAATGAAATGTGACTTGTCCAGCAGCTGTATTGACAGGGAGGAGCTCACTTTTGTCCAGATTAAGCTTATAGCCAGAGAAGCTACCAAAGACTTTAAGGGTGGAAAGAATATGTGAGATGGATGTCACAGGGTCAGATACAAATAAAAGGACATCATCTGCATACAGGGCAATTTTATGTTCCTTATTAGCCCTCAAAATCCCCTTAATTTCTGTATGCTGCCTAATGGTAGCTGCAAGAGGTTCCATGACCAGTGCAAAAAGTAATGGGGACAAGGGGCAACCCTGTCTGGTCCCACGCTGAATAGGGAAATATGGTGAATAAGTGTCATTAGTCCTAACTGAAGCCATAGGGGAGGTGTACAACAATTTAACCCAGGAAATAAAAGTGCTCCCAAAGCCAAACTGCTTAAGAACATAAAACAAATAATTCCATTCCACACGATCAAAAGCTTTCTCAGCGTCCAGAGATAAAAAAACCTCTGGACACTGAGGTGAGGACGATGTGTAAAGAATATTAAATACACGCCTAATATTAAAAAACAATTGCCTATTTTTGATAAATCCAGTTTGATCACATGACACAAGGGAGGGAAGAACAGTCTCAAGGCGGAGAGCCAACACCTTGGCCAGTATCTTAACGTCACCGTTAAGGAGACTTATGGGACGGTAGGATGAACAATTAAGAGGATCCTTACCCTTTTTCAGAAGCAAAGATATCGATGCCTGGCGCAAGGTTTGAGGGAGGCACTGAGATTTTAAGCTGTCATCAAATACATCTTTTAGCAGAGGGCTGAGTTTAGCTGAAAACTTTTTGAAGAATTCTGTAGGAAAGCCATCTGGGCCAGGGCATCTTCCTCTTTGCATGCATGTGATAGCTCTACTGATTTCATCTAAAGAAATTGGGCTGTCTAAGGATGTTCTTATGCTCTCATCCACCGTGGGTATGTCCAGACCAGCAAAAAACATATCCATTGCTCTCTGGTCATAAGGGTGTTCAGAAGCATATAGTTTACAATAAAAGTCACTAAATTGTTTATTAATATCTAAAGGATCTGACAACAATCCTGTTTCAGATTCAATCTGATCAATTACATGAGTAGTGGATGTCTGTCTCAAACTGTAAGCAAGAGCTCTGCTTGGTTTCTCTCCATGCTCATAAGACATGTGTCTGGATTTCAATAATGCCCGTTCTGCCTGACCAGTTGAGAGCAGATCAAATTCAGCCTGATACATTGTTGGCTGTTTATACAGCGCTGGAGTAGGGGCAGTAGCATAAGCACTGTCCACCCCAGAGATGAGTTCTGAGAGTTCAGTTTTCCTGGCCATTCGCGCCTTGTGAACAGAAGCGTTATAAGAGATAATATGCCCCCTTAGGTAAGCTTTAAGGGCCTCCCAAAGCAAGGAAGGGGAAGTCTCTTTGTTTACATTTGTTTCCAAAAATATATCAATGTGAACATTAATCGAGGCAATAAATGATTCATCTGATAGAAGTAACGGGTTCAGTCTCCATCTAAATCTGTTAGGTTTGTGGCTAGGGACTGTTACAGGGGCATGATCAGATATCAAGATACTGTTATAGTCACACTCTTTAACCAGTGGAAGGAAGGACTTGTGAATAAAAAAATAATCTATGCGTGAAAAAGTATGGTGAACGGGTGAAAAAAAAGAATACTCTCTCCTCGTAGGGTAAAGGGATCTCCACGGGTCAGACATCTCACAAGATTGTAAAAAATTCTCTATGCATTCAGCTGTTTTGGAGATACTAATTGGGCGGCTTGATGATCTGTCTAATAAAGGGTTAATTACACAATTACAGTCCCCAGCTAAAATAAGCTGATGAGTGTCTAAGTAAGGTATACCTGACAAAAAGCTGCTCATGAACTTAGAATCGTCCCAATTTGGAGCGTAAACACAGGCCAATATCACAGGTCGACTGTAGAGTTTACCTACAACAATAACAAAGCCATTCGGGTCTGAGATGGTTTCAGATGCTACAAATGAGACTGATTTATTCATCAAGATTCCAGCACCCCTGGCTCTGCTCTGAAAAGTTGAATGGTGTACCTGTCCTACCCAGCCCCTCCCCAGACTGACATGATCTGACCTGCGCATATGCGTCTCAGTTATGAAGGCTATATCAGTTTTCAGGAGCTTAAGATGAGCCAGGACCTTAGTAATAGGATGATTAAGTCCTTTCACATTCCAATTTGTAAAGTTTCCAGACTGGCCACTCCCCCCAGAAGGCACATGTGAATTAACTATATTCAGTAAGATAAGTAATATTACACAAACATAACAATCTGACCTGTGACATGAATTTTGCAACTCTGATAAAATACACAAACCGTGGTACAAGTGGGCTCAGTAAAAAGACAATTATTAGACAAAACGAAAAAAGCGACATTAACCTCCTGAGACCCGAGCTTTTGTCTGGTGCATTTTTCATTTCTTCTTGCTATTTGGGATAAGTAGGACCTACTAAGTAAGTCTGTATGACACCATTGGTTAAAAAATGTAAAAACATTAAAATGTGTAAATAAATTACAAAAAACAAACAAACAGCAATTAGCTGTTTATTTCCAGCCCTAAACCTGCCAAATGTGACGCAGGTCGACCGTGAGCGGGTTGGGGTTCAGTGAGTGAGGTTAAAAACACACAAAAAGGCCTGAAAATGTGGTCCACAGTTTAAATTTTTTCTGGTTTTCAATCGTTACAAAAAAAAGTAGAGGTGCAAAAAGTGGAGACAGGCAGCAGTTTCCCTATAGCAGCAGAAACGTCCAGCAATTTATAACTGTAAACTCATCTAAATATTCCCAAGTTTACCTAACAACATGTACAATCAATAATATAACACAGTCCCAATGTCTTCAAACGAGGACATTTCCTGAGGCTCTCGTCTGCTGTGGTCAATAAAATGTGTCAAATTTTAATGCCAAATGAAGAGACATTAAGATACATGAAGAGACATTATTGTACATAAATACACTGGTTTTATTCATAAATTTTGCATCTAAACTTTACCAGGCAGTTTTTTTTTACTTTCGGGAGCTGCTGTAGAGGTTTTTAGTTGATCACAGGTGAAAGTTTAAAATAATTGAAAATCATGGTGCTAAGAGGCAAAAATGTAATGTCCTCGTGTGGGGCCACAGGGTCTCAGGAGGTTAAACAAGCAACATTTACCCGCCACCCGCCAGCACTATCCCAAACAAAGTGCATAGGCCCAAGGGCAGCGCGCCCCAAAATTCCCATCTCTAACTTGGGTCTCTAATAGGTAACCAAAACCGACCCAAAGCACAGCGGGCAGCTATAATCACAAGTAGCCTGGGCCTAAAAATAAAATAAAAAATAGTGTGCTATCCAACAGTGGCATCATATGAATTCTGTCAGCAAGGACATTATTTCAATACCAACAGGGAGAAATATAAACAAAAACCAAGGTAGGCTATTTCTTAATGAATGAAAGAAAGAAGAGAGAGAGAAAAGAAAAAAGGCCGTAGCCTCCATAAAACCATAACATTTTAGGCTTCTAACATCTCTCTCGCTTTAGTGGAAATTCAGATTCATAACCAAAACGCTGTCAAGGAAAAATGAAGAGTCAGTCACTTAAACACGGGCAAAGCCATTTGAAAAGTAGCTATGAAAATACCTGACTATTGTGGTAGAATGTTCCCTTTGATAAAGGAGACAGCCTGTCCGGGATCGGTGAAGGAGTTTTCCTCATCGTTGAACGTGATCCGGAACGTAGCTGGAAAACGAAGGCCGAACTTGACATCCTTTCTGTTTCTAAGGAGCTGTGTTGCCTCCGCAAAAGCAGCTCGCTTCTTTGCCACTGCAGGAGCGAAATCTGGAAAGATGTGCACCTGCTTCCCCTTGTAAAACAACTGTTTCTTCTGACTGGAAAGGCGGAGGATACGGTCTTTCACATCTCCATGATGTACGCGAGGTTTTGGTGCTAGTGAGCGATGGCAACGATCCAGGCGTGGGGTTTCCTCCAGATCCAACATCTCCTTCAACGCCATAGCACAGAATTGTCGCGGGTTGTTCTCCTCTTTGCCTTCCTCTATTCCCACCAGCCGAATATTCTGACGACGGCTACGTCCTTCCAAGTCCAAACATTTTTCTGTCAGACTGCACACATCTGACTGCAGCTTTTTCACCGCACTTTCCAAACTCATAGCAGTCGAGCTCCACTCGGTAGCAGACTGCTCGAGGTCGTCAATCCGCCTGGAATTTTCTGTATTAGCAGACTGCAACGAGCTAACAGTAGAATGCAACTCTTGACGAATGGCTGATATTTCTTGACGAAGGGCCGCTGTTTGTGTATCTATTTTCATGCCCAACGATTCTATCGCTGACATAATTCTCTCAGCTGAGTCAGGGGAAAGTTGCTGTGCATCAGCTTCAGTGTTAGGCTTAGCACTCCGGCTAGTAGCAGGCTTCTGTCCCCGATTAGCCATTTTCAAATGAAGCAAAAATAGAAAAAACTTTCGCGTTCTCACTTCTCCCCACCTCTTTCAATTGTCCCAGAGAACATTCAGAGACTATATTTAAGTGTCCATAAATACTTTGCACGCTTATAAATACAATTGAAGTAAAGTTGCCCGCTGAGCTCGTGAACCTCGCAGCCTCACATGTCAAGCGCAAGCCGGAAGTCCCCTCAGACGAACATTTAAGACCAAAATGACGAGGCCACAGCAGCAGGAACAGACACGAGCGAGAAGATCCTAATGTGAGGCACTGGGGAAAGGGAGAGAAGGAGCTGGAAGAGCCTCCTGGAGCACTTCCTGTTTGGCACGCGCCGGCTAACGGGTTAGCGGCTAACGGGTTAGCGGCTAACGGGTTAGCGGCTAACGGGTTAGCGGCTAACGGGTTAGCGGCTAACGGGTTAGCGGCTAACGGGTTAGCGGCTAACGGGTTAGCGGCTAACGGGTTAGCGGCTAACGGGTTAGCGGCTAACGGGTTAGCCGCTAAAGCCGCTAACTTCCTTAAAACTTAAGTTTTTTCAGTGATAGTTTTACTTTTCCTTGAGTGTTTTTTGCTCTGGTGTCTGTACTTTTCCTTTTCCTTGAGTGTTTTTTGCTCTGGTGTCTGTACTTTTCCTTTTCCTTGAGTGTTTTTTGCTCTGGTGTCTGTACTTTTCCTTTTCCTTGAGTGTTTTTTGCTCTGGTGTCTGTATTTTTACTTTTCCTTGAGTGTTTTTTGCTCTGGTGTCTGTACTTTTCCTTTTCCTTGAGTGTTTTTTGCTCTGGTGTCTGTACTTTTCCTTTTCCTTGAGTGTTTTTTGCTCTGGTGTCTGTATTTTTACTTTTCCTTGAGTGTTTTTTGCTCTGGTGTCTGTACTTTTCCTTTTCCTTGAGTGTTTTTTGCTCTGGTGTCTGTACTTTTCCTTTTCCTTGAGTGTTTTTTGCTCTGGTGTCTGTACTTTTCCTTTTCCTTGAGTGTTTTTTGCTCTGGTGTCTGTACTTTTCCTTTTCCTTGAGTGTTTTTTGCTCTGGTGTCTGTACTTTTCCTTTTCCTTGAGTGTTTTTTGCTCTGGTGTCTGTACTTTTACTTTTCCTTGAGTGTTTTTTGCTCTGGTGTCTGTACATTTCCTCTTCCTGACGTAGACGGGGGATTTACAGTTTGTACGTGACCACCAGAGGGCGCCCTGCACATCTCCGGACACCAGGGGGAGACACACACACAACAACGTTCATTTCTTTTATTTTATTACATTTCTGAAAATCCCCAAACACGAGTGGAACAGTTTCATGTTTAAAGGAGTCGGACTCACAGGACGCTCCCACTTCAGAGCCAAACAAATACGATAAGTCCTGCTGTAGTCCAGGGTTAGTCCCAGATAAGTCCAAGTGTAGTCCTGAACCAGGACTGAACCAGGACTGAACCAGGACTGAACCAGGACTAAACCAGGACTGAACCAGGACTGAACCAGGACTGAACCAGGACTGAACCAGGACTGAACCAGGACTAAACCAGGACTATCAGCTGTACCTAATCATTTGGCGACACACTTTCAGACGTCAGGTTTAAACTCTGATCTGCAGCAAATTCTTCTGCAGAATTTGCATAAAAACATGTTCACAAAAATCCAGTCGTTAAATTATTTTATAAAAAAGCAAAAACAAAAGAAAAACATTTAAAATTCCTTCAGTTTCAACGATTTTAAGGCGTTTATGGAAATAATGACTTAACTAGAGAATGAGGACTAGACCAGGACTAGACCAGGACTAGACCAGGACTAGACCAGGACTAGACCAGGACTAGACCAGGACTAGACCAGGACTAGACCAGGACTAGACCAGGACTAGACCAGGACTAGACCAGGACTAGACCAGGACAAGACCAGGACTAGACCAGGACTAGACCAGGACTAGACCAGGACAAGACCAGGACAAGACCAGGACTAAACCAGGACTAAACCAGGACTAGACCAGGACTAGACCAGGACTAGACCAGGACTAGACCAGGACTAGACCAGAGACTAGACCAGGACTAGACAGGACTAGACCAGGACTAGACCAGGACTAGACCAAGACTGAAACCAGGACTAAACCAGGACTAAACCAGGACTAGACCAGGACTAGACCAGGACTAGACCAGGACTAGACCAGAGACTAGACCAGGACTAGACCAGGACTAGACCAGGACTAAACCAGGACTAGACCAAGACTGAAACAAGGAATAAACCAGGACTAAACCTAGACTGAAACCAGGATTAAACCAGGACTAGACCAGGACTAAACCAGGACTAAACCAGGACTAAACCAGGACTAAACCTGTCAGGAGCAGTGGGACCCATCTCCAGATCTTGACCTAGTTTTGGTCAGTACTACCTTAGTCAGTCCCCGGTCTAGGTCCCGGCGTAGACCCCAACCTGGTCCCAAGTCTGGTCCCCTTTTTAGTCCCCTTTTTAGTCCCCGGTCCGGTCTTCAGTCTGGTCTTCAGTCCGGTCTCCGATCCAGTCCCCGGTCCGGTCTTCAGTCCGGTCCCCGGTCCGGTCTTCAGTCCGGTCCCCGGTCCGGTCTTCAGTCCGGTCTTCAGTCCGGTCCCCGGTCCGGTCCCCGGTCCAGTCCCCGGTCCGGTCTTCAGTCTGGTCCCCGGTCCGGTCCCCGGTCCAGTCCCCGGTCCGGTCTTCAGTCCGGTCCCCGGTCCGGTCCTGTTTGCAGATTTAGATTCTATGAGATTCGTCCTGTTGAAGATGCAGAATTGAACAGAGTCTAAAGTTCTTCACATGGTTCCTTCTGTTCTGTTTGTATTTACACGTTTCCTCCAGAGGCCTTCAGGGTTTTATCAGAACGTCTTTAAACGTCTCTAAACGTCTCAGAACGTCTTTAAACGTCTCTAAACGTCTCTAAACGTCTCTAAACGTCTCAGAACGTCTCTAAACGTCTCAGAACGTCTTTAAACGTCTTTAAACGTCTTTAAACGTCTTTAAACGTCTCTAAACGTCTCTAAACGTCTTTAAACGTCTCAGAACGTCTCTAAACGTCTTTAAACGTCTTTAAACGTCTCAGAACGTCTTTAAACGTCTCAGAACGTCTCTAAACGTCTCAGAACGTCTTTAAACGTCTCAGAACGTCTTTAAACGTCTCAGAACATCTCTAAACGTCTCTAAACGTCTTTAAACGTCTCAGAACGTCTCTAAACGTCTCAGAACGTCTCTAAACGTCTCAGAACGTCTTTAAACGTCTCAGAACGTCTTTAAACGTCTCAGAACGTCTCTAAACGTCTCAGAACGTCTCTAAACGTCTCAGAACGTCTTTAAACGTCTCAGAACGTCTTTAAACGTCTCAGAACGTCTCTAAACGTCTCAGAACGTCTCTAAACGTCTCAGAACGTCTTTAAACGTCTCAGAACGTCTTTAAACGTCTCAGAACGTCTTTAAACGTCTCAGAACGTCTTTAAACGTCTCAGAACGTCTCTAAACGTCTCAGAACGTCTTTAAACGTCTCAGAACGTCTTTAAACGTCTTTAAACGTCTTTAAACGTCTCAGAACGTCTTTAAACGTCTCTAAAGTTTCCGTCTCCAGTTTTCCTCTTAAAGCTTTTCCTCTGTTCTAACGTCAGTTCCTCGTCACACACAGACTTGGAGTCGTGTTTTGGTTCATTTACACATGTTTAAAATACGCACGAGTTCTTCTCTCAGACTGAAAACACTCTGTTCCACCTGGTGATGTCATCGTGTGGTGATACAGGAAGTGCTCCACTGTGTTTTTAAACTCCACCTTCACTAGAATCACCTGGATCATTTCAGTCTCGACTGAAGTAAAGGGAAAAGGAGCTGTTCACTTGATGACATCACAGGGTGGAGCAGAGCGTTTGGAGCTTTGCAGATGAAACAGACGAATAATAAAGAGTCAAACATGAAGGAAACAAACAGAGTCCAGGTGTGTGACGAGGAACAGAGGAACTTTAGATCTTAAAGCTCACAGGAGTTGGTTTGTGGAGGACCTTGAAGAACCTTACAGTCTCTGGTTCTCACAGTTCACGTGGTTCTCGCGGTTCTCGCGGTTCTCGCGGTTCTCAGCACTCCCCGGTGAGTTTGGTGCAGTCTCCTCGTTTGGGCGGCGTGGGGGGAGGTCCCGAGCGGCGGAGCGGCGCGTAACCCGACAGAGCCCCGGGCGGCGTCAGGAGGTCGGGCGGAGGCGGCGGCAGGTCGGCTCCTCCGCTTTGGTCCACAGCGCCGTGTTTGCCCACAGACTTCCTCTTCAGAGTCCTGTGCAGGTCGTCCAGGAAGTTCCCCGAAGAACCGTTCTTGGGCGAGGTGGGCGGAGAGGCGGGCGCGGGGTTCGGCGCTGGGGTCACCTTCTTTAAAGAACTTTTGCTCCAGGAGTGGTTGTTGGCGAGCGGCACAGGCGGCGGAGGGGGCGGGGCCTGAGGCTGCGGGTTGACCACGGCGACTCTGGGGGCGGGCGTGTCGTGGGCCGGAGGCGGCGGAGGCGGCGGGAACAGCTCGCACGCGTTGGGAGGCGGAGGGAACGAGCTCGGGTCCGTGGGCGGAGACGGGAAATCGCCTTTAGCCTGGTTGACTTTGGCCTGGAGCGCGAGCGGTAAATGGGACAGGTTGAGTTTGCCGGGTTTGGGCGGAGCGGGCGGAGCGGGCGGAGCGGAGGGCGGGTCCCGCTTCAGCGAGGGGCTGTTGGGACACGGAGGGGGTGGAGCCAGCGCCGAGGCGGAGGTCTGCTGTCCAAACTTACTCAGAAGATTGCGCCTGTTTTCCAAATAGGAGGATGAGGACTGGGACTTGGCGTTCCTCTGCGGCGTGGGCGGGGCCTTCTTTACCGCCGCCGGGGGAGGCGGGCTCGTGCTGGCAGAGGGCAGCGGCGGAGGAGGAGGGGCGGGGCTGTCCGAAGGCGGAGGCGGGAACTCGGGCTGCCATTTTGGTTTGGTTTTGACAGCGGGCGGGGGCGGGGACAGCGGCGGCGGCAGTTTGGGCGTGTCCGTGGGCGCGGCGGCGCCCGGGAACTGGCTGGCGAGCTGCTTCACCAGCGAGTTGGGCTTGGTGACGCCGTGCTGCTTGGGGAACGTCGGCGGAGGAGGATTTTGGAACGGCTTTTTCATAGGGGCGGGTGGGGGAGGAGGCGGAGGAGGAGGGGGCGGCGGGGCGGGGCATCCAGCTGAACTGGGCGGAGGAGGAGGCGCCGGCGGGAAGGGAGTAACCGGAGAGACGAGTTTTGCCGGGACAAATCCGGTCGTGTAGGTTTTGGGCGCAGGAGGAGGAGGAAAACTGGCTGATATCTGGTTGGTGAAGGAGAGCGGGTGAGAGGGGAGGGATTTCTGCTGCTGCGGCGGCGGAGGAGGGGGCGGCGGCGGCGGGGGAGGCGGGGGCAGATGGGGCGGAGCTTGTGCGGGCGGAGTCGACGCATCTAAACTGGCGTTTGCCGCCAACAACTCCCGCGGGGGACTGGGAAAGCGCTCCTTCAGCGCCTGTTTGATCCCGTTGGCGTACGGCGTGTGCATCAGGCCGCCGCTCGAAAAGGGCGGAGGGGGCGGCGGCGGCGGAGGGGGCGGGGCCGGGAACGCTGCAGAGGTGGCGGCCATCGGAAAATACGCCGAATGGGAAAGCTTGGCCATGGCAGAACCGGGCATGGGCCTGAACTGAGGCGGAGGGAGGGGCGGAGGGAGAGGCGGAGGTGGCACATTGGTCCTGGCGGCGATGTGGTTCACCGGTTTGACCACGACGGGCGGCGGGGGAGGGGGCGGCGGGGGCGGAGCCGGGACCCCCTGCTGCTGTCTGGCCTGGTTGTTCTGGTTCTGGAGTCGGGTTATGGTGCTGAACTTGTACATGTTTAAAGCGGCGGTGTGGGCGGAGACGCTTTGGATGGGCGGAGGCGGCGGCGGAGGAGGGGGCGGGGGAGGAGGGGGCGGGGGTAAGTGCTCGACAGGGAGCGGCGGGGGCGGCGCGGCGGGAGGGGAAATGGGCGGCATGTCGGGCGTGACGGGCGACGGCGGGTTGGGGGCGGTTTGGGCAGAGTGACCCGGCGGCGCGGGCGGGATTGAGCACTCGGCCAACGGGGAGGGCAAAGGGGCGGAGTCAGAGGAGGAGCCGGGCAAAGGGGCGGAGTCAGAGGAGCCGGGCAAAGGGGCGGAGTCAGAGGAGGAGTCAGGCAAAGGGCCGGAGTCAGAGGAGGAGTCAGGCAAAGGGGCGGAGTCAGAGGAGGAGCTGGGCAAAGGGGCGGAGTCAGAGGAGGAGTCAGGCGGAGGCGGGAAGTGAATGACCGGCTGACGGGGCGGAGGAGACGACAGAGGAGGAGAAGGAGGAGGAGGGAAGGAAGGAGGCGCCGCGGTGGAGCCAGAAAAGGGCGGAGAGCGGGCGGGGCTGGGGGCTCTGGGGGGCAGATCCTGGGGGTGACAGGGGGGCAGGGTGTGGGGCAGATGCTGAGGCTGAGGAGGAGGAGCTTGGGGCAGATGCTGAGGCTGTGGAGGCGGCATTTGGGGTAAACTGTGAGGCAGGTTGTGGGGACCAGGGGGTTGGGGCAGGTTGTGGGGTAGATTCTGCGGCTGGGGCAGGTTGTGAGGAGGCAGAGGGGCAGGAGGGGGCAGATCCACAGAGTGTTGGCTGTGGTGTTTGTGTCCGTGGGGCAGCGTCGCCGCTCGAGCCGCCTCCATCCTCAGCTGCTGCAAAACACCAGCAGAACAAACAAACTGGCGTCAGTTCAGACTCCAGGATCTGAAACCATTTTAAACAGCAGAGAATCATCTGAGATCTGCAGAGAATCATCTGAGATCTGCAGGAGAATCATCTGAGATCTGCAGAGAATCATCTGAGATCTGCAGGAGAATCATCTGAGATCTGCAGGAGAATCATCTGAGATCTGCAGAGAATCATCTGAGATCTGCAGAGAATCATCTGAGATCTGCAGGAGAATCATCTGAGATCTGCAGAGAATCATCTGAGATCTGCAGGAGAATCATCTGAGATCTGCAGAGAATCATCTGAGATCTGCAGAGAATCATCTGAGATCTGCAGAGAATCATCTGAGATCTGCAGAGAATCATCTGAGATCTGCAGAGAATCATCTGAGATCTGCAGGAGAATCATCTGAGATCTGCAGGAGAATCATCTGAGATCTGCAGAGAATCATCTGAGATCTGCAGGAGAATCATCTGAGATCTGCAGGAGAATCATCTGAGATCTGCAGGAGAGAATCATCTGAGATCTGCAGGAGAATCATCTGAGATCTGCAGGAGAATCATCTGAGATCTGCAGGAGAATCATCTGAGATCTGCAGGAGAATCATCTGAGATCTGCAGGAGAATCATCTGAGATCTGCAGGAGAATCATCTGAGATCTGCAGGAGAATCATCTGAGATCTGCAGGAGAATCATCTGAGATCTGCAGGAGAATCATCTGAGATCTGCAGAGAATCATCTGAGATCTGCAGGAGAATCATCTGAGATCTGCAGAGAATCATCTGAGATCTGCAGAGAATCATCTGAGATCTGCAGGAGAATCATCTGAGATCTGCAGGAGAATCATCTGAGATCTGCAGGAGAATCATCTGAGATCTGCAGGAGAATCATCTGAGATCTGCAGAGAATCATCTGAGATCTGCAGGAGAATCATCTGAGATCTGCAGGAGAATCATCTGAGATCTGCAGGAGAATCATCTGAGATCTGCAGGAGAATCATCTGAGATCTGCAGGAGAATCATCTGAGATCTGCAGAGAATCATCTGAGATCTGCAGAGAATCATCTGAGATCTGCAGGAGAATCATCTGAGATCTGCAGGAGAATCATCTGAGATCTGCAGAGAATCATCTGAGATCTGCAGGAGAATCATCTGAGATCTGCAGGAGAATCATCTGAGATCTGCAGGAGAATCATCTGAGATCTGCAGGAGAATCATCTGAGATCTGCAGGAGAATCATCTGAGATCTGCAGGAGAATCATCTGAGATCTGCAGGAGAATCATCTGAGATCTGCAGGAGAATCATCTGAGATCTGCAGGAGAATCATCTGAGATCTGCAGGAGAATCATCTGAGATCTGCAGGAGAATCATCTGAGATCTGCAGGAGAATCATCTGAGATCTGCAGGAGAATCATCTGAGATCTGCAGGAGAATCATCTGAGATCTGCAGGAGAATCATCTGAGATCTGCAGGAGAATCATCTGAGATCTGCAGAGAATCATCTGAGATCTGCAGGAGAATCATCTGAGATCTGCAGGAGAATCATCTGAGATCTGCAGGAGAATCATCTGAGATCTGCAGGAGAATCATCTGAGATCTGCAGAGAATCATCTGAGATCTGCAGAGAATCATCTGAGATCTGCAGAGAATCATCTGAGATCTGCAGAGAATCATCTGAGATCTGCAGAGAATCATCTGAGATCTGCAGAGAATCATCTGAGATCTGCAGGAGAATCATCTGAGATCTGCAGGAGAATCATCTGAGATCTGCAGGAGAATCATCTGAGATCTGCAGGAGAATCATCTGAGATCTGCAGGAGAATCATCTGAGATCTGCAGGAGAATCATCTGAGATCTGCAGGAGAATCATCTGAGATCTGCAGAGAATCATCTGAGATCTGCAGGAGAATCATCTGAGATCTGCAGGAGAATCATCTGAGATCTGCAGGAGAATCATCTGAGATCTGCAGGAGGTGAAACACATGTCAGAGTAAAGGAGCTGCACTGGTTTTTACTGAACTTTAAATTCTTCTTCTGTCCTTCAGAAAACGTTTTGTCTTCATCAAAATGGAACTTAAAACACGTCAGTGCAGAAAAGTCTGTTTCTGTTTCAGCTTTTATTTCTTTTAGACTTAATCTGTCCTTTTCTCTTTTTCATCATGAGTGTTAAAGCTGCAGTGTTAAAGCTGCAGTGTTAAAGCTGCAGTGTTAAAACTGCAGTGTTAAAGCTGCAGTGTGGAGCTTAAAGCTGCAGTGTTAAAGCTGCAGTGTTAAAGCTGCAGTGTTAACGCTGCAGTGTTAACGCTGCAGTGTTAAAGCTGCAGTGTTAAAGCTGCAGTGTTAAAGCTGCAGTGTTAACGCTGCAGTGTTAACGCTGCAGTGTGGAGCTTAAAGCTGCAGTGTTAAAGCTGCAGTGTTAAAGCTGCAATGTTAAAGCTGCAGTGTGGAGCTTAAAGCTGCAGTGTTAAAGCTGCAGTGTTAAAGCTGCAGTGTTAACGCTGCAGTGTTAACGCTGCAGTGTTAACGCTGCAGTGTTAACGCTGCAGTGTGGAGCTTAAAGCTGCAGTGTTAAAGCTGCAGTGTGGAGCTTAAAGCTGCAGTGTTAAAGCTGCAGTGTTAAAGCTGCAGTGTGGAGCTTAAAGCTGCAGTGTTAAAGCTGCAGTGTTAAAGCTGCAGTGTTAAAGCTGCAGTGTTAAAGCTGCAGTGTGGAGCTTAAAGCTGCAGTGTTAAAGCTGCAGTGTTAAAGCTGCAGTGTTAAAGCTGCAGTGTTAAAGCTGCAGTGTGGAGCTTAAAGCTGCAGTGTTAAAGCTGCAGTGTTAAAGCTGCAGTGTTAAAGCTGCAGTGTTAAAGCTGCAGTGTGGAGCTTAAAGCTGCAGTGTTAAAGCTGCAGTGTTAAAGCTGCAGTGTTAAAGCTGCAGTGTTAAAACTGCAGTGTTAAAGCTGCAGTGTTAAAACTGCAGTGTTAAAGCTGCAGTGTTAAAACTGCAGTGTTAAAGCTGCAGTGTGGAGCTTAAAGCTGCAGAGTTAAAGCTGCAGTGTTAAAGCTGCAGTGTTAAAGCTGCAGTGTGGAGCTTTTGTACCTTGGTGCTCTCCTCGATCTGTGTCCCTCTCTTCCAGGCCTCAGAGAAGATGGAGCTGACGACGCTCTGAGAACGACCGTGAGAAGATCCCGAGTCCACACCGCTGTCGCCCGAGTGATTCGACTGGGACTCTGCAGGAGCAAAAGAGTCCGGGTTCAGACCGGGTTCAGACCGGGTTCAGACCGGGTTCAGACCGGGTTCAGACCGGGTTCAGACCGGGTTCAGTCCAGGTTTAGTCCAGGTTTAGTCCAGGTTTAGACCAGGTTTAGACCAGGTTTCGTCCAGGTTTAGACCAGGTTTAGCCCAGGTTTAGCCCAGGTTTAGCCCAGGTTTAGCCCAGGTTTAGTCCAGGTTCAGACCAGGTTTAGACCAGGTTTAATCCAGGTTTTCAGCAGGTTTAGACCAGGTTTAGACCAGGTTTAGACCAGGTTTAGACCAGGTTTAGACCAGGTTTAGACCAGGTTTAGACCAGGTTTAGTCCAGGTTTAGTCCAGGTTTCGTCCAGGTTTCGTCCAGGTTTCGTCCAGGTTTCGTCCAGGTTTAGACCAGGTTTAGACCAGGTTTAGACCAGGTTTAGACCAGGTTTAGACCAGGTTTAGACCAGGTTTAGTCCAGGTTTAGTCCAGGTTCAGACCAGGTTTAATCCAGGTTTTCAGCAGGTTTAGCCCAGGTTTAGCCCAGGTTTAGCCCAGGTTTAGCCCAGGTTTAGTCCAGGTTTAGTCCAGGTTTAGTCCAGGTTTAGTCCAGGTTTAGTCCAGGTTCAGACCAGGTTCAGACCAGGTTCAGACCAGGTTCAGACCAGGTTCAGACCAGGTTTAGACCAGGTTTAATCCAGGTTTTGAGCAGGTTTAGACCAGGTTTAGACCAGGTTTAGACCAGGTTTAGACCAGGTTTAGACCAGGTTTAGACCAGGTTTCGTCCAGGTTTCGTCCAGGTTTCGTCCAGGTTTCGTCCAGGTTTAGACCAGGTTTAGACCAGGTTTCGTCCAGGTTTAGACCAGGTTTAGGCCAGGTTTAGGCCAGGTTTAGACCAGGTTTAGTCCAGGTTTATTCCAGGTTTTCAGCAGGTTTAGCCCAGGTTTAGCCCAGGTTTAGCCCAGGTTTAGCCCAGGTTTAGTCCAGGTTTAGTCCAGGTTTAGTCCAGGTTTAGTCCAGGTTTAGTCCAGGTTTAGTCCAGGTTCAGACCAGGTTTAGACCAGGTTTAGACCAGGTTTTGAGCAGGTTTAGAGCAGGTTTAGAGCAGGTTTAGAGCAGGTTTAGTCCAGGTTCAGACCAGGTTCAGACCAGGTTCAGACCAGGTTCAGACCAGGTTTAGACCAGGTTTAATCCAGCTTTTGAGCAGGTTTAGCCCAGGCTTAGACCAGGTTTAGACCAGGTTTAGACCAGGTTTAGACCAGGTTTAGACCAGGTTTAGACTAGGTTTAGCCCAGGCTTAGTCCAGGTTTTGAGCAGGTTTAGACCAGGTTTTCAGCAGGTTTAGACCAGGTTTATCCCAGGTTTAATCCCAGGTTTAATCCTGCGTTAGTCTTAGTCTAGGTCCAGTTTAGCCCTGGTTTGGTCCTGATCTAGTCCTGGTCCCGGTCCAGACCTGGGATGCTGTTGCAGCTGGAGCCCGAGCGCAGGCTGTTGGACAGGGAGGACCAGTCGTACGCCGCCTCCGTCCTCCTCATGGCCTCCTGGTAGTTGGCGTAGAGCTGCCGTCCGTATTTGGCGATTCGGATCCCGTTCACCCACTGGTGCAGCGTCCGGACGTCATCACAGCACAAATACTTTATGTACTGAGACTTCTTCTGGATCTGAGGGTGCTGCAAACACCAGATCATTCAAATACTTTATGTACTGAGACTTCTTCTGGATCTGAGGGAGCTGCAAACACCAGATCATTCAAATACTTTATGTACTGAGACTTCTTCTGGATCTGAGGGAGCTGCAAACACCAGATCATTCAAATACTTTATGTACTGAGACTTCTTCTGGATCTGAGGGAGCTGCAAACACCAGATCATTCAAATACTTTATGTACTGAGACTTCTTCTGGATCTGAGGGTGCTGCAAACACCAGATCATTCAAATACTTTATGTACTGAGACTTCTTCTGGATCTGAGGGAGCTGCAAACACCAGATCATTCAAATACTTTATGTACAGTCCCTGACAAAAGTCTTGTCTCTTATCCATTTTGTAGAAACAAAAGTTTATAACCCGAATTTAAATGAATCGATTGGTTTTAGAAATGTCTCATATGAAAGGTAAAACCCTCCCAAATTATGCTCAATATACTGAAATATAGGGGTGTGTTCAAAAAATCGATACGGGGATACATCGTCGTGGGCCTCTTGGCGATACACGTATCGATACGGAGGCGTCAGTATCGATATTTTACATGCAACAAACATTATTTCTCAAGCTTCAGCAAACTGCGTCTGATAAGTGATCCTTGCACTGCACATGTGGTATAGTCAGAGGCAGCATTCCTCCTGCACTACTGCCTTGTTAAGGCATATCTGAAGTTTACTTTCATCAGAGGAGCTGCATGTCGGCACACAGCCTTGTTCAGCCATGTTTACACCCACCCGCCGCCGGCGGCGATTACACAACATTAAAAAGTCAAGCCAGATATTCACCGTACTTATTTTTCCAATATTGACCTGCTGTACATCGTTTGAAAGCTTAATTCCTCAGTAAAACCACCATATCATTCATTTTATGCCACACAGCCCAAAGAGCCATAACTTATAATTCCCGAAAATATTCATCACATTTCTTACCTTTGAGCCGGTTCTGTCGGTCCAAAACGGGTCCAGTCCAGGAACAGCTGTGCTCAATTAGTCCGTAACAGTCCACAGAAAAAGAATATCCAGTTGCTTTTTTCATAAAATAATTCCATGTGGAGAAATAATCCAGAAAGTCCGAGTTTGTCTGAATGGATGAGCGACGCATCTCTCTACTACTCTCGCTCTTGGTCCTTAGCATAGCTAAGTGCTTAGCTCCTGTTAGCGGTGTGGGGTATGTTTGTTTTCTCCACACTCTTAGCTACAAAACAAGCGTATCCAGGCTTCGGTCCGGCTACGGGGCGCCGCGCTACAGCTCGGGGAACAAAACGAGTGCGTCCAGTTAGCGGCGTATTACGCATGACCGAGGGACAGTTCCACGGCAAAACCTCTTCAGTCATTGGTTCTTTCAGGAAATGATTGACAGATCTGAGTAGCCTATGAAAAGAGGATTTCAGCGGTGGGCCCCATGTGGGGCAGAGGTGCTGTAGTGATAGGCTCCATGCGCTCTGTGTATGGAGACTCTCTCTCTCCTCCTTTTACGCACACTCACAGGTGGAGGCACACGAGACATATGGAGCGAAATGTTTTGGCTTGTTTTAGTTATTTATCTTAAGAAAACCTGCCTGAATTTCAGAAGATGGTTTATTTATTATACATGACATCTTATTACAGTTTGGAGCATCTGGTACATATCTGAACCCTTGTGCCGAGTGCGGCTGTTAACAGGTGAATCAAGGGCAGTTTCTGCCTTACAGCTTCTTCTGTTACACTGGAACTGATGCACTTCACCAAAATAAAAAGAACATTTGAGGAAACATCTGTCTTTTTTTAAATTACAGGTTACGTAATGTAAAATATCGGGATACGTATCGCCTTGAAGACCATGTATCGGGAAACCCCTGTATCGCGAATCGTATTGTATCGAGACCCCTGTATCGCGAATCGTATCGTATCGAGACCCCTGTATCGCGAATCGTATCGTATCGCAAGGTTGTTGGCAATACCCACCCCTACTAAAATAAATTAGCTTCACTGAAGAAACACTGATCATTTACTGAACACAAAGGTCAGATTTAGGCAGGACAAAAGTCTTGTCTCCTTGTCATATGATGCACCCAGTCCTAGATTCCAGCCTCACCTGTGATCAGTTACTGATCAGTCACTTAGTGGGTGTGTATAAAAAGAACCCCAGCACACCAGACCCTCACATCAACTGCAACTGGACCTCTGACAACCTGCCTAAGATCCACCCTGAGACCAAAGCCTTAATTATCAAGAGGCTGAAGACCAGATCCACTGCTGAGGTGGCTGACACCTTCAATGTGTCTCAGCGTCAAGTACAAAGAATAAGACAAAGATCTGAAAAGACTGGAGATGTTTTTGACAAGCCCAGGTCCAGCAGACCCCACAAGACAACTGCTCAGGAGGACCGTTTGGTGATGTGAAAATCCAAGGCCCCTTTTCCACTGCAGCAGAGCTCCACCAGGCCTGGTCACCTCAAGTCCCTGTGTCACCAGAACAGTTTGTAGAATTCTGTCTGGAAATGGCCTCCATGGTCGAATCAGTGCACAGAAACCAGCACTAAACAAAAGGCCATTAAAAAACCGTGTGGCATTTGCCAAGGCCCACAGCCTGCTGAAAGGATGGACACTGGAAAAGTGGCAGAAGGTGGATTTCTCAGATGAATCCTCAGTTGAATTACATCACAGCCGCCGCAAATATTGCAGGAGACCTACTGGAGCCCACATGGACCCAAGATTCACCCAGAAAACACTTAAGTTTGGTGGTGGAAAAATCCTGGTCTGGGGTTCCATCCAGTATGGGGGTGTGGGAGACATTTGCAGGGTGAAGGAAATATCAACAGCCTAAAATATCAAGAAGTATTAGCACCTCTTACATTCCCAACCATAAAAGGGGTCACATTTTGCAGCAGGATGGTGCTCCATCGCATACTTCTATCTCTACATCAAAGCTCCTCAAGGTGAAGAAGATCAAGGTGCTCCAGGACTGGCCCAGTCACCAGACATGAACATCACTGAGCAGGTCTGGGGGAGAATGAAAGAGGAAGAATGGAAGGCAAAACCAAAGGATCCTGATGAACTCTGGAGGCTGTGAGACGCTTTCTTTGCTGTTCCTGATGACTTCATCATCAAACTGTATGAATCACTGTGGAACCTCATGGATGAAGTCCTTCAGCTCATGGAAGTCATACAAGATATTAAATATGGAGCTCACAGCAGCACTGCTTAATTCACTGACGTTATGCAACAGATTTTTGTATTTGAAGTAAATTATTTGTTCAGTTTTCTGTAGGCGACAAAACTTTTGTCCTGCCTAAATCTGACCTTTGTGTTCATTAAATGATCAATGTTTCTTCAGTGAAGCACATTTATTTGAGTATATTGAGCATAATTTGGGAGGGTTTAGCTTTAATATGAGACATTTCTAAAACCAATCGATTAATTTACAGTCAGGTTATAAACTTTTGTTTCTACAAAATGGATAAGAGACAAGACTTTTGTCAGGGACTGTAGACAGACTTCTGGATCTGAGGAGCTGCAGACACCAGAGCACAGATACTTCACTGAGGGGGACGTCTACAGTGTGAACGCTTTCCACTAAATCCAAAACAGAACTAAAAAGAACTACAACACCCATAATCCTTTGCAGCATTTCTGTAATGTTGTAGTTGAGACTGCATGAACCGAGACAGAGACAAGGCCGAGATCAGTGCATCAGCGCGTTTCAGGACACTCACAGACTCTTTACAGCTTCATTCACTCCAGACCCGGTGGTGTAAACTACTATTGTAGCCACAGCTGCCCTGGGGCAGACTGAGGGAAGTGAGGCTCCAATCTGCACCATCGGCACCACCACCACTCACACACACCACTTTCATACTGGGCAGTGTGGGTGAAGTGTCTTGCCTAAGGACACAACAACAGTTTTTATCCCTGGCCCCACTGTGGCCCCTGGTGTTTCCACTGTCTCCATCCAAATACTGAGCAGAACCTGAGGGTCTGAGACCTGAGGGAGATCAGGGCCCACTGACACCAAATCCAGACCACTTTTGTCATTTTCCACATTTATTTGTATTTTACGTTATTTTGACACATTTATATGAATGTTTTTATAAATCTCCATTTTATCACTCGAGTGTCAGAGCTCGAGACTCAGACAAGACCAAGTCCAAACGCCTTCAAGATCCAGACAAATCTGAGTCCAAACGCCTTCAAGATCCAGACAAATCTGAGTCCAAACGCCTTCAAGATCCAGACAAATCCGAGTCCAAACGCCTTCAAGATCCAGACAAATCCGAGTCCAAACGTGATCAAGATCCAGACAAATCCGAGTCCAAACGTGATCAAGATCCAGACAAATCCGAGTCCAAACGCCTTCAAGATCCAGACAAATCCGAGTCCAAACGCCTTCAAGATCCAGACAAATCCGAGTCCAAACGCCTTCAAGATCCAGACAAATCCGAGTCCAAACGCCTTCAAGATCCAGACAAATCCGAGTCCAAACGCCTTCAAGATCCAGACAAATCCGAGTCCAAACGCCTTCAAGATCCAGACAAATCCAAGTCCAAACGCCTTCAAGATCCAGACAAATCCAAGTCCAAACGCCTTCAAGATCCAGACAAATCCGAGTCCAAACGCCTTCAAGATCCAGACAAATCCGAGTCCAAACGCCTTCAAGATCCAGACAAATCCGAGTCCAAACGCCTTCAAGATCCAGACAAATCTGAGTCCAAACGCCTTCAAGATCCAGACAAATCTGAGTCCAAACGCCTTCAAGATCCAGACAAATCCGAGTCCAAACGCCTTTCAAGATCCAGACAAATCTGAGTCCAAACGCTTTTCAAGATCCAGACAAATTTGAGTCCAAACGCCTTCAAGATCCAGACAAATCCGAGTCCAAACGCCTTCAAGATCCAGACAAATCCGAGTCCAAACGCCTTCAAGATCCAGACAAATCAGAGTCCAAACGAGATCAAGATCCAGACAAATCCGAGTCCAAACACCTTCAAGATCCAGACAAATCCGAGTCCAACGCCTTCAAGATCCAGACAAATCCGAGTCCAAACGCCTTCAAGATCCAGACAAATCTGAGTCCAAACGCCTTCAAGATCCAGACAAATCCGAGTCCAAACGCCTTCAAGATCCAGACAAATCCGAGTCCAAACGCCTTCAAGATCCAGACAAATCCGAGTCCAAACGCCTTCAAGATCCAGACAAATCCGAGTCCAAACGCCTTCAAGATCCAGACAAATCCGAGTCCAAACGCCTTCAAGATCCAGACAAATCTGAGTCCAAACGCCTTCAAGATCCAGACAAATTTGAGTCCAAACGCCTTCAAGATCCAGACAAATCCGAGTCCAAACGCCTTCAAGATCCAGACAAATCTGAGTCCAAACGCCTTCAAGATCCAGACAAATCTGAGTCCAAACGCCTTCAAGATCCAGACAAATCCGAGTCCAAACGCCTTCAAGATCCAGACAAATCTGAGTCCAAACGCCTTCAAGATCCAGACAAATCCGAGTCCAAACGCCTTCAAGATCCAGACAAATCCGAGTCCAAACGCCTTCAAGATCCAGACAAATCCGAGTCCAAACGTGATCAAGATCCAGACAAATCCGAGTCCAAACGCCTTCAAGATCCAGACAAATCCGAGTCCAAACGCCTTCAAGATCCAGACAAATCCGAGTCCAAACGCCTTCAAGATCCAGACAAATCTGAGTCCAAACGCCTTCAAGATCCAGACAAATCCGAGTCCAAACGCCTTCAAGATCCAGACAAATCCGAGTCCAAACGCCTTCAAGATCCAGACAAATCCGAGTCCAAACGCCTTCAAGATCCAGACAAATCCGAGTCCAAACGCCTTCAAGATCCAGACAAATCCGAGTCCAAACGTGATCAAGATCCAGACAAATCCGAGTCCAAACGTGATCAAGTCTGAGATGAGACTGAGTCCAAAGACCAAGTCCAGTGTCGAGTATTAAAACGTTTTAATTTCCATTTCCTTCAACCGACACGAAGAAACGACTTTTTAAACTTTACATCTGCACAGCACATTTTACACAAACGAGAATAAAGAGTCAGAACTACAGAAGCCTGAGAGGGTCAGAGGGTCAGACGTCCCCTCAGGGTCAGAGGGTCAGACGTCCCCTCAGGGTCAGAGGTCAGACGTCCCCTCAGGGTCAGAGGGTCAGACGACCCCTCAGGGTCAGAGGGTCAGACGACCCCTCAGGGTCAGAGGTCAGACGTCCCCTCAGGGTCAGAGGGTCAGACGTCCCCTCAGGGTCAGAGGTCAGGGGTCGTACCTTCAGGGCCAGGCAGTAGTCTGTGGTCAGAGGTCAGGGGTCAGAGGTCAGAGGTCGTACCTTCAGGGCCAGGCAGTAGTCTGTGGTCAGAGGTCAGGGGTCAGAGGTCAGGGGTCAGAGGTCGTACCTTCAGGGCCAGGCAGTAGTCTGTGGTCAGAGGTCAGGGGTCAGAGGTCAGGGGTCAGAGGTCGTACCTTCAGGGCCAGGCAGTAGTCTGTGGTCAGAGGTCAGGGGTCAGAGGTCAGGGGTCAGAGGTCAGGGGTCAGAGGTCAGGGGTCAGAGGTCGTACCTTCAGGGCCAGGCAGTAGTCT
Source organism: Odontamblyopus rebecca (assembly GCA_030686955.1). Classification (NCBI taxonomy): domain Eukaryota; kingdom Metazoa; phylum Chordata; class Actinopteri; order Gobiiformes; family Gobiidae; genus Odontamblyopus; species Odontamblyopus rebecca. Next base: position 702,540 of record CM060675.1, read on the forward strand.
GTAGGAGCCTTGTATTTGGAGCGATAATCTTGACCATAATAAACGTTCACGTGATCGAGCTGAAGGAAACAAACCAGGTCCCGAGACGCCTGAAAACAAGAGGAGAAGAGTGAGAGGAGGAGGAGAGGAGGAGAGAGTGAGAGGAGGAGCAGAGGAGGAGCAGAGGAGGAGAAGAGGAGGAGCAGAGGAGGAGAAGAGGAGGAGAGAGTGAGAGGAGGAGCAGAGGAGGAGAAGAGGAGGAGCAGAGGAGGAGAGAGTGAGAGGAGGAGCAGAGGAGGAGAAGAGGAGGAGCAGAGGAGGAGAGAGTGAGAGGAGGAGCAGAGGAGGAGAGAGTGAGAGGAGGAGCAGAGGAGGAGCAGAGGAGGAGAAGAGGAGGAGCAGAGGAGGAGAGAGTGAGAGGAGGAGCAGAGGAGGAGCAGAGGAGGAGCAGAGGAGGAGAAGAGGAGGAGCAGAGGAGGAGAGAGTGAGAGGAGGAGCAGAGGAGGAGAAGAGGAGGAGGAGAGGAGGAGAGAGTGAGAGGAGGAGCAGAGGAGGGGCAGAGGAGGAGCAGAGGAGGAGAAGAGGAGGAGCAGAGGAGGAGAGAGTGAGAGGAGGAGCAGAGGAGGAGAAGAGGAGGAGGAGAGGAGGAGAGAGTGAGAGGAGGAGCAGAGGAGGGGCAGAGGAGGACCTTGGCTTTGCCCTTGGGGACGTAGTAGATTCCGGAGGCTCGGAGGAGGAAATATCGTTTTTTCCAGGACTTTTTCCCATCGTCTTTGAGCCACAGGACGCCCTCCATCTCCGGCACCATCACCGTCCCCCCACAGAAACACTCCTGCCAAACAGGAAATATTCACCAAATCACCACAGAAACACTCCTGCCAAACAGGAAATATTCACCAAATCACCACAGAAACACTCCTGCCAAACAGGAAATATTCACCAAATCACCACAGAAACACTCCTGCCAAACAGGAAACATTCACCAAATCACCACAGAAACACTCCTGCCAAACAGGAAACATTCACCAAATCACCACAGAAACACTCCTGCCAAACAGGAAATATTCACCAAATCACCACAGAAACACTCCTGCCAAACAGGAAACATTCACCAAATCACCACAGAAACACTCCTGCCAAACAGGAAACATTCACCAAATCACCACAGAAACACTCCTGCCAAACAGGAAATATTCACCAAATCCCCACAGAAACACTCCTGACACAAACAGGAAATATTCACCAAATCACCACAGAAACACTCCTGCCAAACAGGAAATATTCACCAAATCACCACAGAAACACTCCTGCCAAACAGGAAATATTCACCAAATCCCCACAGAAACACTCCTGACACAAACAGGAAATATTCACCAAATCACCACAGAAACACTCCTGCCAAACAGGAAATATTCACCAAATCACCACAGAAACACTCCTGCCAAACAGGAAATATTCACCAAATCACCACAGAAACACTCCTGCCAAACAGGAAATATTCACCAAATCACCACAGAAACACTCCTGCCAAACAGGAAACATTCACCAAATCACCACAGAAACACTCCTGCCAAACAGGAAACATTCACCAAATCACCACAGAAACACTCCTGACACAAACAGGAAATATTCACCAAATCACCACAGAAACACTCCTGCCAAACAGGAAATATTCACCAAATCACCACAGAAACACTCCTGCCAAACAGGAAATATTCACCAAATCACCACAGAAACACTCCTGCCAAACAGGAAATATTCACCAAATCACCACAGAAACACTCCTGCCAAACAGGAAATATTCACCAAATCACCACAGAAACACTCCTGACACAAACAGGAAATATTCACCAAATCACCACAGAAACACTCCTGCCAAACAGGAAATATTCACCAAATCACCACAGAAACACTCCTGCCAAACAGGAAATATTCACCAAATCACCACAGAAACACTCCTGACACAAACAGGAAATATTCACCAAATCACCACAGAAACACTCCTGACACAAACAGGAAATATTCACCAAATCACCACAGAAACACTCCTGCCAAACAGGAAATATTCACCAAATCACCACAGAAACACTCCTGCCAAACAGGAAATATTCACCAAATCACCACAGAAACACTCCTGCCAAACAGGAAATATTCACCAAATCACCACAGAAACACTCCTGCCAAACAGGAAATATTCACCAAATCACCACAGAAACACTCCTGACACAAACAGGAAATATTCACCAAATCACCACAGAAACACTCCTGCCAAACAGGAAATATTCACCAAATCACCACAGAAACACTCCTGCCAAACAGGAAATATTCACCAAATCACCACAGAAACACTCCTGCCAAACAGGAAATATTCACCAAATCACCACAGAAACACTCCTGCCAAACAGGAAATATTCACCAAATCACCACAGAAACACTCCTGCCAAACAGGAAATATTCACCAAATCACCACAGAAACACTCCTGCCAAACAGGAAATATTCACCAAATCACCACAGAAACACTCCTGCCAAACAGGAAATATTCACCAAATCACCACAGAAACACTCCTGACACAAACAGGAAATATTCACCAAATCACCACAGAAACACTCCTGCCAAACAGGAAATATTCACCAAATCACCACAGAAACACTCCTGCCAAACAGGAAATATTCACCAAATCACCACAGAAACACTCCTGACACAAACAGGAAATATTCACCAAATCACCACAGAAACACTCCTGCCAAACAGGAAATATTCACCAAATCACCACAGAAACACTCCTGACACAAACAGGAAATATTCACCAAATCACCACAGAAACACTCCTGCCAAACAGGAAATATTCACCAAATCACCACAGAAACACTCCTGCCAAACAGGAAACATTCACCAAATCACCACAGAAACACTCCTGCCAAACAGGAAATATTCACCAAATCACCACAGAAACACTCCTGCCAAACAGGAAACATTCACCAAATCACCACAGAAACACTCCTGCCAAACAGGAAATATTCACCAAATCACCACAGAAACACTCCTGCCAAACAGGAAATATTCACCAAATCACCACAGAAACACTCTGCCAAACAGGAAATATTCACCAAATCACCACAGAAACACTCCTGCCAAACAGGAAATATTCACCAAATCACCACAGAAACACTCCTGCCAAACAGGAAATATTCACCAAATCACCACAGAAACACTCCTGACACAAACAGGAAATATTCACCAAATCACCACAGAAACACTCCTGCCAAACAGGAAATATTCACCAAATCACCACAGAAACACTCCTGACACAAACAGGAAATATTCACCAAATCACCACAGAAACACTCCTGCCAAACAGGAAATATTCACCAAATCACCACAGAAACACTCCTGACACAAACAGGAAATATTCACCAAATCACCACAGAAACACTCCTGCCAAACAGGAAATATTCACCAAATCACCACAGAAACACTCCTGACACAAACAGGAAATATTCACCAAATCACCACAGAAACACTCCTGCCAAACAGGAAATATTCACCAAATCACCACAGAAACACTCCTGCCAAACAGGAAACATTCACCAAATCACCACAGAAACACTCCTGCCAAACAGGAAACATTCACCAAATCACCACAGAAACACTCCTGCCAAACAGGAAATATTCACCAAATCACCACAGAAACACTCCTGCCAAACAGGAAACATTCACCAAATCACCACAGAAACACTCCTGCCAAACAGGAAATATTCACCAAATCACCACAGAAACACTCCTGCCAAACAGGAAATATTCACCAAATCACCACAGAAACACTCCTGACACAAACAGGAAATATTCACCAAATCACCACAGAAACACTCCTGCCAAACAGGAAATATTCACCAAATCACCACAGAAACACTCCTGACACAAACAGGAAATATTCACCAAATCACCACAGAAACACTCCTGCCAAACAGGAAATATTCACCAAATCACCACAGAAACACTCCTGCCAAACAGGAAATATTCACCAAATCACCACAGAAACACTCCTGCCAAACAGGAAATATTCACCAAATCACCACAGAAACACTCCTGCCAAACAGGAAACATTCACCAAATCACCACAGAAACACTCCTGCCAAACAGGAAATATTCACCAAATCACCACAGAAACACTCCTGCCAAACAGGAAACATTCACCAAATCACCACAGAAGCACTCCTGCCAAACAGGAAATATTCACCAAATCACCACAGAAACACTCCTGACACAAACAGGAAATATTCACCAAATCACCACAGAAACACTCCTGCCAAACAGGAAATATTCACCAAATCACCACAGAAACACTCCTGCCAAACAGGAAATATTCACCAAATCACCACAGAAACACTCCTGACACAAACAGGAAATATTCACCAAATCACCACAGAAACACTCCTGCCAAACAGGAAATATTCACCAAATCACCACAGAAACACTCCTGCCAAACAGGAAATATTCACCACAGAAACACTCCTGCCAAACAGGAAACATTCACCAAATCACCACAGAAACACTCCTGCCAAACAGGAAATATTCACCAAATCACCACAGAAACACTCCTGCCAAACAGGAAACATTCACCAAATCACCACAGAAACACTCCTGCCAAACAGGAAACATTCACCAAATCACCACAGAAACACTCCTGACACAGACAGGAAATATTCACCAAATCACCGCAGAAACACTCCTACCAAACAGGAAATATTCACCAAATCACCACAGAAACACTCCTGCCAAACAGGAAACATTCACCAAATCACCACAGAAACACTCCTGACACAGACAGGAAATATTCACCAAATCACCACAGAAACACTCCTGCCAAACAGGAAACATTCACCAAATCACCACAGAAACACTCCTGCCAAACAGGAAATATTCACCAAATCACCACAGAAACACTCCTGCCAAACAGGAAATATTCACCAAATCACCACAGAAACACTCCTGCCAAACAGGAAATATTCACCAAATCACCACAGAAACACTCCTGCCAAACAGGAAACATTCACCAAATCACCACAGAAACACTCCTGCCAAACAGGAAATATTCACCAAATCACCACAGAAACACTCCTGCCAAACAGGAAATATTCACCAAATCACCGCAGAAACACTCCTGCCAAACAGGAAACATTCACCAAATCACCACAGAAACACTCCTGCCAAACAGGAAACATTCACCAAATCACCACAGAAGCACTCCTGCCAAACAGGAAATATTCACCAAATCACCACAGAAACACTCCTGACACAAACAGGAAATATTCACCAAATCACCACAGAAACACTCCTGACACAAACAGGAAATATTCACCAAATCACCACAGAAACACTCCTGCCAAACAGGAAATATTCACCAAATCACCACAGAAACACTCCTGACACAAACAGGAAATATTCACCAAATCACCACAGAAACACTCCTGCCAAACAGGAAATATTCACCAAATCACCACAGAAACACTCCTGCCAAACAGGAAATATTCACCAAATCACCACAGAAACACTCCTGCCAAACAGGAAATATTCACCAAATCACCACAGAAACACTCCTGCCAAACAGGAAATATTCACCAAATCACCACAGAAACACTCCTGCCAAACAGGAAATATTCACCAAATCACCACAGAAACACTCCTGCCAAACAGGAAATATTCACCAAATCACCACAGAAACACTCCTGCCAAACAGGAAATATTCACCAAATCACCACAGAAACACTCCTGCCAAACAGGAAACATTCACCAAATCACCACAGAAACACTCCTGCCAAACAGGAAATATTCACCAAATCACCACAGAAACACTCCTGCCAAACAGGAAATATTCACCAAATCACCACAGAAACACTCCTGCCAAACAGGAAACATTCACCAAATCACCACAGAAACACTCCTGCCAAACAGGAAACATTCACCAAATCACCACAGAAGCACTCCTGCCAAACAGGAAATATTCACCAAATCACCACAGAAACACTCCTGCCAAACAGGAAATATTCACCAAATCACCACAGAAACACTCCTGACACAAACAGGAAATATTCACCAAATCACCACAGAAACACTCCTGCCAAACAGGAAATATTCACCAAATCACCACAGAAACACTCCTGACACAAACAGGAAATATTCACCAAATCACCACAGAAACACTCCTGCCAAACAGGAAATATTCACCAAATCACCACAGAAACACTCCTGCCAAACAGGAAATATTCACCAAATCACCACAGAAACACTCCTGCCAAACAGGAAATATTCACCAAATCACCACAGAAACACTCCTGACACAAACAGGAAATATTCACCAAATCACCACAGAAACACTCCTGCCAAACAGGAAATATTCACCAAATCACCACAGAAACACTCCTGCCAAACAGGAAATATTCACCAAATCACCACAGAAACACTCCTGCCAAACAGGAAACATTCACCAAATCACCACAGAAACACTCCTGCCAAACAGGAAATATTCACCAAATCACCGCAGAAACACTCCTGCCAAACAGGAAACATTCACCAAATCACCACAGAAACACTCCTGCCAAACAGGAAACATTCACCAAATCACCACAGAAGCACTCCTGCCAAACAGGAAATATTCACCAAATCACCACAGAAACACTCCTGACACAAACAGGAAATATTCACCAAATCACCACAGAAACACTCCTGACACAAACAGGAAATATTCACCAAATCACCACAGAAACACTCCTGCCAAACAGGAAATATTCACCAAATCACCACAGAAACACTCCTGACACAAACAGGAAATATTCACCAAATCACCACAGAAACACTCCTGCCAAACAGGAAATATTCACCAAATCACACCCCAAATGTTCAGAAATAAAACACTTCCTGAAGCCCTCACCTCCAGAAGAGCCTCCTTGTTCTTGTCGGCCATTTCAGTCGCCTCCTTCCGCCCCAAAAAGTAGTTCTGCCAAAAGAAAGTAGTCCCAGTTTAGTCCTGGTTTAGTCCTGGTTTAGTCCTGGTTTAGACCTGGTTTAGACCTGGTTCAGTCTTGGTTTAGTACTGGTTTAGTCCTGGTTCAGTCCTGGTTTAGTCCTGGTTTAGTATTGGTTTAGTCCTGGTTCAGTCCTGGTTTAGTCCCGGTTTAGTCCCGGTTCAGTCTTGGTTTAGTCCTGGTTTAGTCCTGGTTTAGTCCTGGTTCAGTCCTGGTTCAGTCCTGGTTTAGTCCCTGATCTTGTCTAAAGTGGGTATTAAATCAGATATAAACCAGGTCTAAATAAGGATTAAAATAGAAGATAAACAGGACTGAACCAGGACTAAACCAGGTCTAAACCAGGATTGTAGTGTATGGTTCACACCAAAGGGCTGGTTCATACCTGAGGGTTGGTTCATACCTGAGAGTTTGGTTCATACCTAAGGGTTGGTTCATACCTGAGGGTTGGTTCATACCTGAGGGGCTGGTTCATACCTGAGGGTTTGGTTCATACCTAAGGGTTGGTTCATACCCGAGGGTTGGTTCATACCTGAGGGGCTGGTTCATACCTGAGGGTTTGGTTCATACCTGAGGGTTTGGTTCATACCTGAGGGTTGGTTCATACCTGAGGGTTGGTTCATACCTGAGGGCTGGTTCATACCTGAGGGTTGGTTCATACCTGAGGGTTGGTTCATACCCGAGGGGTGGTTCATACCTGAGGGGTGGTTCATACCTGAGGGGTGGTTCATACCTGAGGGGTGGTTCATACCCGAGGACTGGTTCATACCTGAGGGGTGGTTCATACCTGAGAGTTGGTTCATACCTGAGGGGTGGTTCATACCTGAGGGGTGGTTCATACCTGAGGGGTGGTTCATACCCGAGGGCTGGTTCATACCTGAGGGGTGGTTCATACCCAAGGGCTGGTTCATACCTGAGGGTTTGGTTCATACCTGAGGGGTGGTTCATACCTGAGGGGCTGGTTCATACCTGAGGGTTTGGTTCATACCTAAGGGTTGGTTCATACCCGAGGGTTGGTTCATACCCGAGGGCTGGTTCATACCCGAGGGCTGGTTCATACCTGAGGGGTGGTTCATACCTGAGGGGTGGTTCATACCTGAGGGGTGGTTCATACCTGAGGGTTCTTGAAGAGCGCGTACTTCTCGATGCGCTCGATAAACAGCAGTTTGTTGTGACTGTCTCTGGTCCAGTTCAGCAGATTTTCCACCAGGTTCTCATGATCCTCAAAAATCCGTTCTGAAGAGAAACAGAAAAGAACATTACGGAACATTTCTGAGCCGCTCAGGCTCCAGAGAAACAGAAAAGAACATTATGGAACATTTCTGAGCTGCTCAGGCTCCAGAGAAACAGAAAAGAACATTATGGAACATTTCTGAGCCGCTCAGGCTCCAGAGAAACAGAAAAGAACATTACGGAACATTTCTGAGCCGCTCAGGCTCCAGAGAAACAGAAAAGAACATTATGGAACATTTCTGAGCCGCTCCAGACCGGACATGGTTCAGTCTGTGTGTGACCCTCTCAGTAGCAGGAGTGTATTTGTAGTATTTGTAGTACTCGCAGTATTGCAGTATTTGTAGTATTTGTAGTACTCGCCGTATTGCAGTATTTGCAGTATTTGTAGTACTCACAGTATTGCAGTATTTGTAGTATGTGTAGTACTCGCAGTATTGCAGTATTTGTAGTATTTGTAGTACTCGCCGTATTGCAGTATTTGCAGTATTTGTAGTACTCACAGTATTGCAGTATTTGTAGTATTTGTAGTATGTGTAGTACTCGCAGTATTGCAGTATTTGTAGTACTCGCAGTATTGCAGTATTTGTAGTATTTTTAGTACTCGCAGTATTGCAGTATTTGTAGTACTCGCAGTATTGCAGTATTTGGAGTATTTGGAGTACTCGCAGTATTGCAGTATTTGTAGTGTAGTATTTGTAGTATTGTAGTATTTGTAGTACTTGCAGTATTGCAGTATTTGTAGTATTTGTAGTACTCGTAGTATTGCAGTATTTGTAGTATTTGTAGTACTCAGTATTGCAGTATTTGTAGTACTCGCAGTATTGCAGTATTTGTAGTATTTGTAGTACTCGCAGTATTGCAGTATTTGTAGTATTTATAGTACTCGCAGTATTGCAGTATTTGTAGTATTGTAGTATTTGTAGTATTGTAGTATTTGTAGTATTGTAGTATTTGCAGTATTTGTAGTACTCGCAGTATTGCAGTATTTGTAGTACTTGCAGTATTGCAGTATTTGTAGTATTTGTAGTACTCGCAGTATTGCAGTATTTGTAGTATTTGTAGTACTCGCAGTATTGCAGTATTTGCAGTATTTGTAGTACCCGCAGTATTGCAGTATTTGTAGTACTCGCAGTATTGCAGTATTTGTAGTATGTGTAGTACTCACAGTATTGCAGTATTTGTAGTATTTGTAGTACTCGCAGTATTGCAGTATTTGTAGTACTCGCAGTATTGCAGTATTTGTAGCATTTGTAGTACTCGCAGTATTGCAGTATGTGTAGTACTCGCAGTATTGCAGTACTTGCAGTATTTGCAGTACTAGCAGTATTGCAGTATTTGTAGTACTCGCAGTATTGCAGTACTCGCAGTATTGCAGTATTTGTAGTATGTGTAGTACTCGCACTATTTGCAGTACTCGCAGTATTGCAGTATTTGTAGTATGTGTAGTACTTATATTATATATATAGTATATATGGCAGTATTGCAGTACTTGTAGTATTATATATATAGTATATATAGTATATATATCAGCACTGACCCATGCGCAGCTCGGACAGCTCCAGTATTATATATATAGTATATATATAGTATATATGGCAGTACTTGTAGTATTATATATATATAGTCTATATATCAGCACTGACCCATGTATGTGTAGTATTATATATATAGTATATATGGCAGTATCGCAGTACTTGTAGTATTATATATATATAGTATATATAGCAGTACTTGTAGTATTATATATATATAGTATATATAGCAGTACATGTAGTATTATATATATAGTATATATAGCAGTACATGTAATATTATATATATATAGTATATATAGTATATATAGCAGTACATGTAGTATTATATATATATAGTATATATAGCAGTACTTGTAGTATTATATATATAGTATATATAGCAGTACATGTAGTATTATATATATATAGTATATATAGCAGTACATGTAGTATTATATATATAGTATATACTGACCCATGCACAGCTCGGACAGCGTCTCCACCAGGCTCCAGTATTATATATATAGTATATATAGCAGTACTTGTAGTATTATATATATAGTATATATAGCAGTACATGTAGTATTATATATATAGTATATACTGACCCATGCGCAGCTCGGACAGCGTCTCCACCAGGCTCCAGTATTATATATATAGTATATATAGCAGTACATGTAATATTATATATATATAGTATATATAGTATATATAGCAGTACTTGTAGTATTATATATATAGTATATACTGACCCATGCACAGCTCGGACAGCGTCTCCACCAGGCTCCAGTATTATGTATGTAGTATATATAGTATATATAGCAGTACATGTAGTATTATATATATAGTATATATAGTATATATAGCAGTACTTGTAGTATTATATATATAGTATATATAGCAGTACTTGTAGTATTATATATATAGTATATACTGACCCATGCGCAGCTCGGACAGCGTCTCCACCAGGCTCCAGTATTATATATATAGTATATATAGCAGTACTTGTAGTATTATATATATAGTATATATAGCAGTACATGTAGTATTATATATATAGTATATATAGTATATATAGCAGTACTTGTAGTATTATATATATAGTATATATAGCAGTACTTGTAGTATTATATATATAGTATATATAGCAGTACTTGTAGTATTATATATATAGTATATATAGCAGTACATGTAGTATTATATATATAGTATATACTGACCCATGCGCAGCTCGGACAGCGTCTCCACCAGGCTCCAGTCCGGGGAGAATCCACAGTGGGATTTGTCCAGCAGTGAGTCCAGAACCTGTCGAACCGTCTGACGCTCGTCCACCATCATCGTCTTAGAGCTGTGGTCCGACATGTGGACCCGGATCACCAACTGTACCGGGACAGACCGGGTTACACACCGGGTCAGACCGGGTTACACCGGGACAGACCGGGACAGACCGGGTCACACCGGGTTACACCGGGTTACACCGGGACAGACCGGGACAGACCGGGTCACACCGGGTTACACCGAGACAGACCGGGTTACACCGGGTCACACCGGGTCAGACCGGGACAGACCGGGTTACACCGGGACAGACCGGGTTACAACGGGTCAGACCGGGTTACACTGGGTCAGACCGGGACAGACTGGGTCACACCGGGACAGACCGGGTCACACCGGGTTACACCGGGGCAGACCGGGTTACACCGGGACAGACCGGGTTACACCGGGTCACACCGGGTCAGACCGGGACAGACCGGGTCAGACCGGGACAGACCGGGTCACACCCGGTTACACCGGGACAGACCGGGACAGACCGGGTTACACCGGGTCACACCGGGTCAGACTGGGACAGACCGGGACAGACCGGGTCAGACCGGGTCACACCGGGACAGACCGGGTCAGACCAGGACAGACCAGGACAGACCAAGTCAGACCGGGACAGACCGGGTTACACACCGGGTCAGACCGGGTTACACCGGGACAGACCGGGACAGACCGGGTCACACCGGGTTACACCGAGACAGACCGGGTTACACCGGGTCACACCGGGTCAGACCGGGACAGACCGGGTTACACCGGGACAGACCGGGTTACAACGGGTCAGACCGGGTTACACTGGGTCAGACCGGGACAGACTGGGTCACACCGGGACAGACCGGGTCACACCGGGTTACACCGGGGCAGACCGGGTTACACCGGGACAGACCGGGTTACACCGGGTCACACCGGGTCAGACCGGGACAGACCGGGTCAGACCGGGACAGACCGGGTCACACCCGGTTACACCGGGACAGACCGGGACAGACCGGGTTACACCGGGTCACACCGGGTCAGACTGGGACAGACCGGGACAGACCGGGTCAGACCGGGACAGACCGGGACAGACCGGGTCACACCGGGACAGACCGGGTCAGACCAGGACAGACCAGGACAGACCAAGTCAGACCGGGACAGACCGGGTCACACCGGGTTACACCAGGACAGACCGGGTCAGACCAGGACAGACCGGGACAAACCGGGACAGACCGGGTCACACTGGGTTACACCAGGACAGACCGGGACAGACCGGGTCAGACTGGGACAGACCGGGTCAGACCGGGACAGACCGGGTCAGACCGGGACAGACCGGGTCAGACCGGGACAGACCGGGTCAGACCGGGTCAGACTGGGACAGACCGGGTCAGACCGGGACAGACCGGGTCAGACCGGGTTACACCGGGTCAGACCGGGTCAAAGACAAAACCCAGAACTAAACCTAAACTAAATGAAACGCAATTGAATCAAATTCATCTTTTTGAGAATTATCAAATCCCAAAGTCTCAGATGCCCTCCCCGTGTGTCAGATGCCCTCCCCGTGTGTCAGATGCCCTCCCTGTGTGTCAGATGCCCTCCCTGTGTGTCAGATGCCCTCCCTGTGTGTCAGATGCCCTCCCTGTGTGTCAGATGCCCTCCCCGTGTGTCAGATGCCCTCCCCGTGTGTCAGATGCCCTCCCCGTGTGTCAGATGCCCTCCCGTGTGTCAGATGCCCTCCCCCTGTGTCAGATGCCCTCCCCTGTGTCAGATGCCCTCCCCCTGTGTCAGATGCCCTCCCCTGTGTCAGATGCCCTCCCCTGTGTCAGATGCCCTCCCCTGTGTCAGATGCCCTCCCCCTGTGTCAGATGCCCTCCCTGTGTCACGTTTCTTGTTTTTCTTGACGCTTTTGAAAGAGTTAAAAGTCTCAGAGGATTATTTCAGATCAGAGCTAATCTGCTTTAAACACAGAACTGAACCAGGACTAGACCAGGACTAGACCAGGACTAGACCAGGACTAGACCAGGACTGAACCAGGACTAGAAGTGAACTATTTTAAAGGTGATTTGAACCTTTTTGACTTGAGCCTCTCTGATCTTCTCCAGAGCGACCCGGATCTTCTCGGCCTTCAGTTTCGCCGCCTGCTCCTCCTGAAACACAAACGGACCAAATCAAATCAACAAATTCAACTCAACAGAGCAAATAAAAAACAGGCACAACTGGGAAATCTCCAAAGACGCTGGATTTGAACCATCAGAATTCAAGAAAATAACAAATGTGTGAAATTTGAATCACACAATTCAAATGGAAAAAACTGAAATCACAATTCTGTATTTTTCCCAAATCGGTCAAACCAACTTTAAATCTATGAATGTCAAGATGGAGGAGCAGCAGTAGAAGTATTTACAGGAGCAGCAGTAGAAGTATTTACAGGAGCAGCAGTAGAAGTATTTACAGGAGCAGCAGTAGAAGTATTTACAGGAGCAGCAGTAGAAGTATTTACAGGAGCAGCAGTAGAAGTATTTACAGGAGCAGCAGTAGAAGTATTTACAGGAGCAGCAGTAGAAGTGACAGAGCATTGCAGTAAGTAATTACAATATGAGCTTAGCTATATGTTGCTACTATGATTGCTATAGCAGCACCATTATTCAATATTTACAGAGCACTCATGTATGTTATAGATTACAGCTGTTACAGACAGCCACCTACTGATTGCTATATTTAATATGACACTGAGAGTGACCCACATGATTGGCTAGAGAAAGCCATATGACAGCAGAAATGACTCACAGCAGTTGCTGAGCATTTACCCATTGATTAATTACAGAGAAGCATCACCATTGTTGTTACGACTCATGATTACAGAAAGAAATATGACATTGTTACTAATATTGTCATTATCATGATTGCTTGTTATTGTTGGCAGAATGACCCATTGTTGAAATGATCATATGTTGTTTGACTATCAGTTGTTGACCTACGCTGTCATTGTTGCTATAATGACTTACATGATTGCCATAGGCGCATCTATTACCAAGGAGAATGACTATATTGTTATTGTTCATTTGTCAGTTGTTGTTGTTGTTGTTGTCATTAGTCATTAATATATATATGACGTTGTATACGACTTATTACAGAAATTGTTGGTATTGTTGTTGTTACCGTTGTTGTTGCCATATGATTGTTGTTGTTGTTTGAAACTGTTATTGGTTACATATATGCTCGTTGTCATGTTATATAATATTGAGTTGTTATTATCATATGTTATTAGTTGTTGTTAATATTACAGTTGTTGTTACTGCTAACCATTATGATTACATATTAACCGTTATTACATTAGTTGGTTAATTGTTGTTGTTAAAGAGCCATAGAGTATTATATTAATATGAATATATTTGTTGTTTCATATTAATAGCATATATATATATATTTGACCATATTACATATAAAGATATATTGTTGTTCATATGCTGTTGTTGTTAACCATTATATTACATATTATATTATTATTATTATCATTATCATATGTTATTATATATTATATTATTGCTGTTGTCATATATTGTTGTTCGTTATATCATTGCTATTGTTGTTGGTTGTCATTATTGTTGTCATTGTTAATGAAATGATTGATTATATTATGAATTAACCATTACATATGTTGTTGTTGTTATCATTGATTTCGGTTGTTGTCACAGAGCTTGTTACAAGGTTGTTGTTGTTATGTTGGTTACACATATGTTGTCATTGCTGGTTAGTCAATCATTATGATTATAAGTCATTGTCATTATTGTTATATTACCATTCCAGTTATATTGTTGTTTGACTAATAGTTATTACATTGACTATTATTACGTTTGTTAAGATTCGCTATTGTCATGATTACATATTTGTTATTGTTGCTAATGATTGTTATTATTGTTATTTGTTCCATTATTGTTGTTAGTTGTTATTACATGACACAGTTGATTATTAATTATTGTTGTTGTCATGTTGTCATTATTATTGTTATTGTTACATTATGTCATTATTATTATTAAAACCAGTCATCATTATTATATATGTCACATTGAGTCATTATATTATTCATTATTACATTGAGCTTATTATTATTATTAACATGACGTTGTCATTATTCATTGACACATACAAATTGACATTAAATATTATTGACTCATTGTTATTGTTGTCATTGTCATATATTGTTATTATTATTGTTGTTGTTATATTACATATTATCATTGTTATTATTATTCATATATTGTCAATTATACAGCACATATTATCATTATCATTATTGTTGTTATTATTATTACATTAATATTATTATATCACATTATTATATTATTATTGTTGTCATCACATAATTGGTTGTTTATTACTGTTACAGTTGTTATTGAAGAAGACAATATTGTCATTGTCAGTTATTAGTTGTCTCATTGTTTATTGTTAGTTGGTTCATCATTGTTGTTGTTGTTAACATCTGTCAATATCAAGCTGTTACATATTGTTGTTGTTGCTCAAGAATGAACCGTTGTTGTTGCTGCCGTTGGTTGTTGTTCATTATGACGGTTGCTGTTGTTGTTGATTGTCATATGTTCGTCAGTTGCCGTTATATTGAGCCATTGTTGCTGGTTGTTGTCAGTTGTTGCCTGTTTGTCATTAGTTGCCATTGTCAGTTGTTATGTTGTTGTCATGAACCTGTTGTTGTTATTATTATTGTTGCTCAGTTGTTGCTGTCTGCTGTCACCATTGTTGTTATTGGTTACCATAGGTTATATAATAGTTTATTGTTGTTGCCGTTGTTGTCATATATTACATATAGTTACTGGTTGCATTGGTTATATAAATGTTGCTTATTACATTAGTTCGTTTGTTGTTGCTATGTTGTTGTTTGTCCATATATTATTACATATTGTTGTTATGTTATTGTCATTATTGTCTATTGGTTGCTACATTATTGTTGTTGGTTGTTGTTGTTGCTTTGTTGTTGTTGTCATTGTTGTTACAATATTGTCATTGTTTCAAGAAAGATTACAGTTGTTATTGTTAATTATTGTTGTTCATATTATTGTCTAAAGTCATATTCGCTATTAATGTCATTGTTCTAGTTGATTACATTATTACAGAGCACCTGTTATTGTCATAATCAATATTAATATTATTATTGTTGTCATATTGCTGTATTAACCATATTATTATCATTGTTACATATGTTGGTTATTTATTGTTGTTGTTATATTATCATTGTTGTTGTTGTTGTCATCATTGTTGTTCATTATCATTATTGTCATTATCATTGAACTGCTGTTATGCATCAGTCATAGTTGTTGTTGTTGCTGTTTGTTCAGAAATACATTGTTGTTGCTGCTGTTGGTTGTTGCTGAGCATTGTCTATATATATTGTATGCTAGGTTGGGTTATTGCTGGGCTGTTGTTGTTGCTGTTGTTGGTTGTTATTGGTTGCGTTGTTGTTGTTGTTGCACCATTGTTACGGTATTGTCATGGTTGTTGTTAAAGACCGCTGCTGGTTGTTGGTTGTCAATTGTTATTGTCTGAGCATATTGTTGGTTGTTGTTGTCATTGTCAATTGTTATTAAGGTTGTTGCCGTTTATTGTTGTTGTTATTGTGTTGTTGATATACATCTCATATTGTTGCTGTTGTTCCGTTGTCATGAGCATGGTTGTTGTTTGTTACATTTGCTAGAGCTGGTTGTTGTTGTTGTTGTCATATTGCCATTGTTGTCATTGCAGTTATGTCAAGAAAGAAACACGTTGTCATGGTTGTCATTGTTTGAAAGAAAGTTATACATTGGTTGTTGTTGTTGTTATTACATACATGTTGTTGTTTGCTGTTGTTTGACTCACTATTAGCATCATATTATTGTTGTTGCTGTTTGTTATTATTAATCCACGTTATTGTTGTTTGTCATGTTTGGTTATTGTTGTTATTGTTGTTGTTGTTAATCAGTTGTTGTCATTATACATTTGTTACATATTGAAGACCCATTGTTGTTTGTTGTCATATACATATGTTGTTGTCCATTATTATATATTATTAATGTCATTGTTGTCATTGTCATTGTTGTTGTTATTGTTATTAAGAAAGAAAGACCCACTGTTACACATATTACATTGTTGTTGTTGTCAGTTGTTAATATTATTATTGTTGACCTATTGTTACATCAATATTGTTTGTTTGTTGAAGCATCACAGAACATGCTGTTGTTATTGTTGTTGTCATGAGTATGTTGAGCTGTTGTTGCACTGGCTGCTGGAGTTATCAGTTGTTGTTATGGTATGTATTGTTTGTTATTGGTCATTATTATAAGAGCAGAAAGACTACTGTTGTTGCTGTTTATACTGTTGATTCAATACATTGTTGTTGTTGTTGTTACGCTGTTGTTGCTGTTGACTATATATGTTGTCATTGTTGCTGTTGTCATATAGTTAGTTGTTGTTAAGACATATCCACTAGCTATTGGTTGTCTTGTTGTTGACGGTTGTTGTTGTTAGTTATTGTTGTTGTTGTTGGAAAGAAAGACCCATCGGTTGTCATTGGCTCATATTGTTGTTATGATGTTGTTGTTGACCAGTTTGTTGTACACTTGTTTGTTGTTACATATGCTCACATATTGCTTTGTCATAATATTGTTGTTTGCTATATTATAGGTTGTTTACATATTATTATTATTGGTTGTCATTATATTGAAGACCCAACATATTGTCATGTTGTTGGTTACAGGTTGTCATACTGTTGTTGTTATATTACATTGTTGTTATATAATCATATTGTTGTTGTTGGTTATTATTATTGTCTGTTATGCTGTTGTTGTTTGTTGTTAAGAAAGCAGCATCCATGTTGAGCTTGTTACATGTTGAAGGTCATTATTTGTTGTTGTTGTTGTTCATATGTTGTATCATATCATATAATGCTCATTGTTGAAAGACCCACATACGTTATTGTCATTGTTGTTGTTATCATCATTATTGTCATTGTCTATTGGTTGTTGTTGTCCACTGTTAACTGGTTGTTGCTCATTGTTGTTAGAGCAAAGACCGTTTGTCGCTGTCGTTCGTTAAGACCACTGCTTGTTGTCATTGTTACGGGTTGTCTGTTGTTGCTGCTGTTGTTTGTTGAAGACCTTTGCTGCTGGTTAAAAGACTCATCAGTTGTTGTCATTGTTCGATATTGTCATTGTTTGTTGCTGGTTACACCACTCTGTTGGTCGGTTGGTTATCAAGGTTAATGGTTGCTCGTTGTTGTTGTTAATTGCTGGTTGTTGTTGTTGTTACACGTTGTTGTTGTTATGTTGCTGCTTTGTTGCTTGAAAGACCTCATCGGTTGTGCTGTTGCTCGTTGTTGTTGTCAGCCATTACATATTGTCATTGTTGGTTGTTGTTGTTGTTACACCGCTGCTGTTGGTTAGTTGTTGCTGCTTGTTGTTATAGTTGTTGTTAAAGATCCACTGTTAGTTGTCACATTGCTCGTTGTTGTCAGTTTGTTGTTGTTACTGTTGTATTGTTGTCATGAAAGACCCATTGTTGTTGTCATTTGTTATTGTTGGTTAAGACATACGTTTTGTCATGTTGGTTACAGTTGTCGTTATTGTTGGTTGTTATCCACGTTGTTGTTACTATTGTTTATTGTTCATTTTGTTGCTGTTGTCAGTTGCTGCTGGTTGCTGCTGGTTACGAGTCATTATGTCATTGTGTTGGTTGTTAGTTGTTACATGTTGCTATGACCACTGGTTGTTGGTTATGTTCGTTGCTTACGCTATTGCTGTTATTTATTGTTGTTGTTGTCACATTGTTGTTTGTTGTTGTTATATATTATGAAAGATCCGGTTGTTCTAATATTAAAGACCCATTGTGTTGATATTTAATCATTGTTGTTATTAATATTACATTGGTTGTCATATTATTACATCCATAATTGCTTGTTGGTTGTTATTGATCAATGGTTGTTACATATTACATTGTTGTACATTGTCATTAGTTGAATTGTTGTTGTCATATCGTTGTTGTTGTTGTTAATCCGCTGTTGTTGTCATTGTTGTTGTTGTTAAGCTTCAATATTGTTGTTGTTGTCATTGTTCGCTGTTGTCATTGTTATTATTGTCATTGGTTGTCATTAGTGTTGCTGTTGTTGGTTGTCATTGTTGTTGGCATGTTAGTTGTTCATTGCTGTTGTTGTTGTTAAGACCACTGTTGTCAGTTGTTGGTTTGCTATTACACATTGTTATTGTTGTTGTTGTTATTGTTATGCCTTATTGTTGTTTGGCTTATTTATTGTCAAGGCTGTTGTTGTTGTGCTGTTGTACATGAGCGTTTAGTTTGCCATTGTTACAGCTATTGTTGTTGTCAGTTGTTGGTTATTGTTTGTCATTGTCATTGTTACATTGCTGTCATTGTTTGTTATTACTATTGTTCATAATATTATTGTCATTATTGTCATTGTGTTGTCATTATTACCATAGTTGTCATATTACATTATTGTTGTTGCTTGTCATTGTTGTTGTTGTTATTACATATTTATTTGTTATTGTTGATCCATATTGTCATTATTATTATCATTGTTTGTATTGTCATTACATTGTTATTGTTACATATTGTTGTTGTTGTCATTGTTGTTGTTACATTGTTATTTGTTGTCAATATCATTGTTATTAATGTTGTCATTGTCATTGTCATTAGTATTTACATATTGTTGTTGTTACACACATATTATTACATTGGTTGTTATCAATATTATTATTGTTGTCATTTGTCATTATATTATCATTATTATTAATATATGTTGTCATTATTATTATTCATTACACATATTATGTTATTCAGTATTAATGTTGTTGTTGTTATTCATTGTTGTATCCATTATTATTCAGTAGTAGTAGCAGCAGCAGTAGTAGTAGTAGCAGTAGTAGTAGCAGTAGTAGTAGTAGTAGCAGTAGTAGCAGTAGCAGTAGTAGCAGTAGCAGTAGTAGCAGTAGCAGTAGCAGTAGCAGTAGCAGTAGTAGTAGTAGTAGTAGTAGTAGTATTTACAGTAGTTGTAGTATTTCCTTTCCAACATGTTTTGCCCTAATTTATTTCTGTCAAATTTATAATCCTTAAATTTCCAGAATGATTCCGACATTCGGCCGTTTGCAGATTCCAGATGCTCCCGAAATCCAGAACAGGCGACGCGGCCACAAAATCCAACAAAAAACACTCATAAAACTGGAAAAAAATACAAAAGTATTCCTCAAATCCAGGTCTGCTGTGAAAACATGGGATTCAAAATAAACCCCAGCGGCGTTTGTGGTGATTTGAGACAATTTGAGATTCTGTGGCTTCAGTCTGACCCTCCCCCAGAAACACAAGCCCTGATTTCCCCATTTCCCCATTTCCCCATTTCCCCATTTCCCGTGCGTCTCACTCCTTTTAGAGCGCGAGCGTCTGAGCCCACAACACGTCACACTGATCCAGAGAAAACACCAAGGAAAAACAAATGGGGCCAATGGGAGGAGCGTGACCCGGGATCAGACAGAGGAATGTGCCGGATCAGGACCACGGACAGGTAAAGCTGCACTGCAGTCCGTCTCTGTGATTTGAGGGAAATCTCCAATTGTGATTCAGATTTAGGAATTCTGTTTGAATTGAAGGATTCAAAAGGTTCAAAATTTTAAAACACGTCCGTAATTAAAAAAGACTTAACTCTGGACTAAACCAGGACTGAACCAGGACTAAACCCGGTCTAAACCCGGACTAAACCCGGTCTAAACCAGGACTAAACCCGGTCTAAACCAGGACTAAACCCGGTCTAAACCCGGACTAAACCCGGTCTAAACCCGGACTAAACCCGGTCTAAACCAGGACTAAACCCGGTCTAAACCCGGTCTAGACCCGGTCTCACCTTGGTGAGGAGATGAGGCGGTTTTCCTGCGATGTTTTTCAGGATGAGCGACGTTTCTCGGTCCAGGTACGAATGCTGCAAAAACACAAAACTCAAATCTAATTTTCTGTATGAATAAAATATTATGTGAGTAAAAAACTGTGAAGTGAATTTTAGAAATCAGACTGAACCAGGACTGAACCAGGACTGAACCAGGACTGAACCAGGACTGAACCAGGACTGAACCAGGACTAAACCAGGACTAAACCAGGACTAAACCAGGACGAAACCAGGACTGTACCAGGACTGTACCAGGACTAAACCAGGACTTTACCAGGACTAAACCAGGACTAAACCAGGTCTAAACCAGGACTAAACCAGGACTAAACCAGGACTAAACCAGATATAAACCAGGACTAAACCAGGACTAAACCAGGACTGAACCAGGACTAAACCAGGATTAAACCAGGACTAAACGACGACTAAACCAGGACTAAACCAGGTCTCAACCAGGACTTAACCAGGACTTAACCAGGACTAGACCAGGACTGAACTAGGACTGAACCAGGACTAAACCCGGTCTAAACCAGGACTAAACCAGGACTAAACCAGGACTGAACCAGGACTGAACCAGGACTGAACCAGGACTAAACCAGGACTGAACCAGGACTAAACCAGGACTGAACCAGGACTAAACCAGGACTAAACCAGGACTGAACCAGGACTAAACCAGGACTAAACCAGGACTAAACCAGGACTAAACCAGGACGAAACCAGGACTAAACCAGGACTAAACCAGGTCTAAACCAGGACTAAACCAGGACTGAACCAGGACTGAACCAGGACTGAACCAGGACTGAACCAGGACTAAACCAGGACTGAACCAGGACTAAACCAGGACTAAACCAGGACTAAACCAGGACGAAACCAGGACGAAACCAGGACTAAACCAGGTCTAAACCAGGACTAAACCAGGACTAAACCAGGACTGAACCAGGACTGAACCAGGACTAAACCAGGACTGAACCAGGACTGAACCAGGACTGAACCAGGACTAAACCAGGACTGAACCAGGACTAAACCAGGACTAAACCAGGTCTAAACCAGGACTAAACCAGGACTAAACCAGGACTAAACCAGGACTAAACCAGGACTAAACCAGATCTAAACCAGGACTAAACCAGGTCTAAACCAGGACTAAACCAGGACTAAACCAGGACTAAACCAGGTCTAAACCAGGACTAAACCAGGACTACACCAGGACTGAACCAGGACTACACCAGGACTGAACCAGATATAAACCAGGACTAAACCAGATATAAACCAGGACTAAACCAGGACTGAACCAGGACTGAACCAGGACTAAACCAGGACTAAACCAGGACTGTACCAGAACAAAACCAGGACTGTACCAGGACTAAACCAGGACTGTACCAGGACTGTACCAGGACTGTACCAGGACTACACCAGGACTAAACCAGGACTAAACCAGGTCTAAACCAGGACTAAACCAGGACTAAACGACGACTAAACCAGGACTAAACCAGGACTAAACCAGGACTAAACCAGGTCTAAACCAGGACTAAACCAGGACTAAACGACGACTAAACCAGGACTAAACCAGGTCTAAACCAGGAGTGAACCAGGACTAAACCAGGTCTAAACCAGGTCTAAACCAGGACTGAACCAGGACTAAACCAGGTGTAAACCAGGACTAAACCAGGACTAAACCAGGACTGAACTAGGACTGAACCAGGACTGAACCAGGACTAAACCAGGACTAAACCAGGACTAAAACCAGGACACTGTGGAGTGGACTGGTGGTGGTGGTCGGAGGGGCCGATGGTGCAGATTGGAGCCTCGCTTCCGTCAGTCTGCCCCAGGGCAGCTGTGGCTACAATAGTAGTTTACACCACCGGGTCTGGAGTGAATGAAGCTGTAAAGCGTCTTTGAGTGTCCTGAAACGCGCTGTATAAAACTGATGCTTTATTATTATTATTATTATTCCCAGCAAACCACAGGCGTCTCCATGGGAACAAGCATGTGGCAGACCCTGCAGAAAAGCTCCACAGTGCAGCTTTAAAGAGAGCCTCACCTCAGTCTGGTTCTGTCCCGTGTTGTGTCTCTCTGTGTCCTGCTCCAGGGCGCCCCCCGCGGGCCGGACCTCTGCGCTGCACGTGGACCCCGCCGAGGGCCTCCTGTGGGCGGGGCCTGAGGGGGCGGGGCCTGAGGGGGCAGGGCCAGACGTGGAGGAGGAGGAGTCTCGCGCCGCCTGGTCCATACTCGCTGACGCCTGGTCCAGACGAGCGGTGATCTCGTCCAATGAGAGCGCAGAGGGGGCGGGACGAGAGGCGGGGCCACGTACGGAGCTCGCCGGGGACGCACGAGTGCTGCTGCAGGAGCTGCCTGCAGGGGGCGACAGACCGACTGCTTCAGTCCTGGTTCAGTCCTGGTTCAGTCCTGTTATAGTCCTGGTTCAGTCCTGGTTCAGTCCTGGTTCAGTCCTGTTATAGTCCTGGTTCAGTCCTGGTTCAGTCCTGGTTCAGTCCTGTTATAGTCCTGGTTCAGTCCTGGTTCAGTCCTGGTTCAGTCCTGTTATAGTCCTGGTTCAGTCCTGGTTCAGTCCTGGTTCAGTCCTGTTATAGTCCTGGTTCAGTCCTGGTTCAGTCCTGGTTCAGTCCTGTTATAGTCCTGGTTCAGTCCTGTTATAGTCCTGGTTCAGTCCTGGTTCAGTCCTGGTTCAGTCCTGGTTCAGTCCTGGTTCAGTCCTGTTATAGTCCTGGTTCAGTCCTGGTTCAGTCCTGGTTCAGTCCTGGTTTAGTCCTGGTTCAGTCCTGGTTCAGTCCAGGTTCAGTCCAGGTTCAGTCCTGGTTTAGTCCAGGTTCAGTCCTGGTTTAGTCCTGGTTTAGTCCTGGTTCAGTCCCGGTTCAGTCCTGTTATAGTCCTGGTTCAGTCCAGGTTCAGTCCAGGTTCAGTCCAGGTTCAGTCCTGGTTTAGTCCAGGTTCAGTCCTGGTTTAGTCCTGGTTTAGTCCTGGTTTAGTCCTGGTTCAGTCCCGGTTCAGTCCTGTTATAGTCCCGGTTCAGTCCCGGTTCAGTCCCCGGTTCAGTCCCGGTTCAGTCCTGTACCTCCGCTGCTGCCTGCTCCTCCGGCGTTGCTCCGGGTTCCGTTGCTCTGACTCGCCGGCGCCCTCGGCTGGTGCCCTTTGGTCTGACCTTTGACCCCTGACCCTGGTCTGGACGGGGTCAGATCCTGCTCCATGGAGCAGAGGTCGGCCATGAGCGCGTCCAGGTCCACGGACTCGCCCTGGTTCAACGCCTCTGCAACAAACACACCCCTTTAGTCCTGGTTCAGTCCTGGTTTAGACCTGGTTCAGTTCTGGTCTAGTCCTGGTCTAGTCCTGGTCCTGGTCTCACCGTTGATGTTGTACATGGAGAAGCGGTAGGTAAAGTCCATGTTTGTTTCCTGTCTGAGCGGCTTCTGGAGGCTCTTCTGACGCCCCCCGTCCAGACTCTGAAACACACAACGGTTAGACCGGGTCCAGACCGGGTCCAGACCGGGTCCAGACCAGGTCAAGACCGGGTCAAGACCGGGTCCAGACCGGGTCAAGACCGGGTCAAGACCGGGTCCAGACCGGGTCAAGACCGGGTCCAGTCCGGGTCCAGTCCGGGTCCAGTCCGGGTCAAGACCGGGTCAAGACCGGGTCCAATCCGGGTCAAGACCGGGTCAAGACCGGGTCCAGTCCGGGGAAAGACGGGTCCAGTCCGGGTCAAGACCGGGTCGAGTCCGGGTCAAGACCGGGTCCAGTCCGGGCCAAGACCGGGTCCAATCCGGGTCAAGACCGGGTCAAGACCGGGTCCAGTCCGGGGCAAGACCGGGTAAAGACTGGGTCCAGTCCGGGTCAAGACCGGGTCGAGTCCGGGTCAAGACCGGGTCCAGTCCGGGTCAAGACCGGGTCCAGTCCGGGTCAAGACCGGGTCAAGTCCGGGTCAAGACCGGGTCCAGTCTAGTCTCTGGTCTAGTCCCCAGTTTAGTCTCTGGTCTAGTCCCCGGTCTAGTCTCTGGTCTAGTCCCTGGTGTAGTCCCCGGTCTAGTCCCTGGTCTAGTCTCTGGTCTAGTCCCTGGTCTAGTCTCTGGTCTAGTCCCTGGTCTAGACCCCGGTCTAGTCTCTGGTCTAGTGCCCGGTCTAGTCTCTGGTCTAGTGCCCGGTCTAGTCTCTGGTCTAGTCCCCGGTCTAGTCTCTGGTCTAGTCCCCGGTCTAGTCCCCGGTCTAGTCTCTGGTCTAGTCCCCGGTCTAGTCCCCGGTCTAGTCTCTGGTCTAGTCCCCGGTCTAGTCTCTGGTCTAGTCTCTGGTCTAGTCTCTGGTCTCGTTCCCGGTCTAGTCTCTGGTCTAGTCCCTGGTGTAGTCCCCGGTCTAGTCCCTGGTCTAGTCCCTGGTCTAGTCCCTGGTCTAGTCTCTGGTCTAGTCCCTGGTCTAGTCTCTGGTCTAGTCTCTGGTCTAGTCCCCGGTCTAGTCTCTGGTCTAGTCTCTGGTCTAGTTCCCGGTCTAGTCTCTGGTCTAGTCCCCGGTCTAGTCTCTGGTCTAGTCCCCGGTCTAGTCCCCGGTCTAGTCCCTGGTCTAGTCTCTGGTCTAGTCCCTGGTCTAGTCCCCGGTCTAGTCCCTGGTCTAGTCCCTGGTCTAGTCCCTGGTCTAGTCCCCGGTCTAGTCCCTGGTCTAGTCTCTGGTCTAGTCCCTGGTCTAGTCTCGCTTCACTGTGATTGGCTGACTCGTCCTGTCACTCAGACTCTGGCCAATGGGAGGAGGGGGCGTGTGACTTGTGGTGAAGTTAAACTGCAGCCCTCTGCTCCTCGCTTCACTGTGATTGGCTGACTCGTCCTGTCACTCAGACTCTGGCCAATGGGAGGAGGGGGCGTGTGACTTGTGGTGAAGTTAAATGCTTCTCTTAAATATTTGTGGTTGAATTCCTGGTCGTATTTTTAGCCTCTGCTTCACATCACAGGATGGAGGGGGACGCGGTTGCTACGGGAGACGGTTGCTAGGCAACAGGAATCAGATCGTCACAGTGACACGGTTGCCACGGAAACCCCAGTCACTGATCACACCGTTTGTTATTATATTTCCTCACACACTTTGTAGGTAGTAACGATAATACTTATGCCGAACACAGGATGTCGTAGTACATGAAATATTAGTACTTTAAACAGCTGTACTCATACCTGTGTGAGCAGTAGAAGTACTCACAACAGTAGTACTTAGAGTAGCAGTATGAGTAACAGTACTCACAACAGTAGTACTTACAGTAGCAGTATGAGTAACAGTACTCACAACAGTAGTACTTACAGTAGCAGTATGAGTAACAGTACTTACAACAGTAGTACTTAGAGTAGCAGTACGAGTAAGAATACTCACAACAGTAGTACTTAGAGTAGCAGTATGAGTAACAGTACTCACAACAGTAGTACTTAGAGTAGCAGTATGAGTAACAGTACTCACAACAGTAGTACTTAGAGTAGCAGTATGAGTAACAGTACTCACAACAGTAGTACTTAGAGTAGCAGTATGAGTAACAGTACTCACAACAGTAGTACTTAGAGTAGCAGTATGAGTAACAGTACTCACAACAGTAGTACTTAGAGTAGCAGTATGAGTAACAGTACTCACAACAGTAGTACTTAGAGTAGCAGTATGAGTAAGAATACTCACAACAGTAGTACTTAGAGTAGCAGTATGAGTAACAGTACTCACAACAGTAGTACTTAGAGTAGCAGTATGAGTAACAGTACTCACAACAGTAGTACTTAGAGTAGCAGTATGAGTAAGAATACTCACAACAGTAGTACTTAGAGTAGCAGTATGAGTAACAGTACTCACAACAGTAGTACTTACAGTAGCAGTATGAGTAACAGTACTCACAACAGTAGTACTTAGAGTAGCAGTATGAGTAACAGTACTCACAACAGTAGTACTTAGAGTAGCAGTATGAGTAACAGTACTCACAACAGTAGTACTTAGAGTAGCAGTATGAGTAACAGTACTCACAACAGTAGTACTTACAGTAGCAGTATGAGTAACAGTACTCACAACAGTAGTACTTACAGTAGCAGTATGAGTAACAGTACTCACAACAGTAGTACTTAGAGTAGCAGTATGAGTAACAGTACTCACAACAGTAGTACTTACAGTAGCAGTATGAGTAACAGTACTCACAACAGTAGTACTTACAGTAGCAGTATGAGTAACAGTACTCACAACAGTAGTACTTAGAGTAGCAGTATGAGTAACAGTACTTACAACAGTAGTACTTAGAGTAGCAGTATGAGTAACAGTACTCACAACAGTAGTACTTAGAGTAGCAGTATGAGTAACAGTACTCACAACAGTAGTACTTACAGTAGCAGTATGAGTA
Source organism: Odontamblyopus rebecca (assembly GCA_030686955.1). Taxonomy (NCBI): domain Eukaryota; kingdom Metazoa; phylum Chordata; class Actinopteri; order Gobiiformes; family Gobiidae; genus Odontamblyopus; species Odontamblyopus rebecca. The sequence goes on from CM060675.1 coordinate 729,851, forward strand.
ACAGTACTCACAACAGTAGTACTTAGAGTAGCAGTATGAGTAACAGTACTCACAACAGTAGTACTTAGAGTAGCAGTATGAGTAACAGTACTCACAACAGTAGTACTTACAGTAGCAGTATGAGTAACAGTACTCACAACAGTAGTACTTACAGTAGCAGTATGAGTAACAGTACTCACAACAGTAGTACTTACAGTAGCAGTATGAGTAACAGTACTTACAACAGTAGTACTTAGAGTAGCAGTATGAGTAACAGTACTGACAACAGTAGTACTTAGAGTAGCAGTATGAGTAACAGTACTCACAACAGTAGTACTTACAGTAGCAGTATGAGTAACAGTACTCACAACAGTAGTACTTACAGTAGCAGTATGAGTAACAGTACTCACAACAGTAGTACTTAGAGTAGCAGTATGAGTAACAGTACTCACAACAGTAGTACTTACAGTAGCAGTATGAGTAACAGTACTCACAACAGTAGTACTTACAGTAGCAGTATGAGTAACAGTACTCACAACAGTAGTACTTAGAGTAGCAGTATGAGTAACAGTACTCACAACAGTAGTACTTACAGTAGCAGTATGAGTAACAGTACTCACAACAGTAGTACTTACAGTAGCAGTATGAGTAACAGTACTCACAACAGTAGTACTTACAGTAGCAGTATGAGTAACAGTACTCACAACAGTAGTACTTACAGTAGCAGTATGAGTAACAGTACTCACAACAGTAGTACTTACAGTAGCAGTATGAGTAACAGTACTCACAACAGTAGTACTTACAGTAGCAGTATGAGTAACAGTACTCACAACAGTAGTACTTACAGTAGCAGTATGAGTAACAGTACTCACAACAGTAGTACTTACAGTAGCAGTATGAGTAACAGTACTTGTACCTGTGTGAGTTTGTCGAGTTCTCCGAGCCAGGCTCCAAACATCTGGTCCAGGTCCTGGTCCTCTTTATCACTGTCCTCCTCAGCGCCGTGGTCCAGCTCATCGTCCGAGACCTGGTCCATCTGAGAAGATCCAGAACATTTAATCTACACAAACACACCTGGTCCATCTGAAGATCCAGAACATTTAATCTACACAAACACACCTGGTCCATCTGAAGATCCAGAACATTTAATCTACACAAACACACCTGGTCCATCTGAGAAGATCCAGAACATTTAATCTACACAAACACACCTGGTCCATCTGAAGATCCAGAACATTTAATCTACACAAACACACCTGGTCCATCTGAAGATCCAGAACATTTAATCTACACAAACACACCTGGTCCATCTGAAGATCCAGAACATTTAATCTACACAAACACACCTGGTCCATCTGAGAAGATCCAGAACATTTAATCTACACAAACACACCTGGTCCATCTGAAGATCCAGAACATTTAATCTACACAAACACACCTGGTCCATCTGAAGATCCAGAACATTTAATCTACACAAACACACCTGGTCCATCTGAGAAGATCCAGAACATTTAATCTACACAAACACACCTGGTCCATCTGAAGATCCAGAACATTTAATCTACAAAAACACACCTGGTCCATCTGAGAAGATCCAGAACATTTAATCTACACAAACACACCTGGTCCATCTGAGAAGATCCAGAACATTTAATCTACACAAACACACCTGGTCCATCTGAAGATCCAGAACATTTAATCTACACAAACACACCTGGTCCATCTGAGAAGATCCAGAACATTTAATCTACACAAACACACCTGGTCCATCTGAAGATCCAGAACATTTAATCTACACAAACACACCTGGTCCATCTGAAGATCCAGAACATTTAATCTACACAAACACACCTGGTCCATCTGAAGATCCAGAACATTTAATCTACACAAACACACCTGGTCCATCTGAGAAGATCCAGAACATTTAATCTACACAAACACACCTGGTCCATCTGAGAAGATCCAGAACATTTAATCTACACAAACACACCTGGTCCATCTGAAGATCCAGAACATTTAATCTACACAAACACACCTGGTCCATCTGAGAAGATCCAGAACATTTAATCTACACAAACACACCTGGTCCATCTGAAGATCCAGAACATTTAATCTACACAAACACACCTGGTCCATCTGAAGATCCAGAACATTTAATCTACACAAACACACCTGGTCCATCTGAAGATCCAGAACATTTAATCTACACAAACACACCTGGTCCATCTGAAGATCCAGAACATTTAATCTACAAAAACACACCTGGTCCATCTGAGAAGATCCAGAACATTTAATCTACACAAACACACCTGGTCCATCTGAGAAGATCCAGAACATTTAATCTACACAAACACACCTGGTCCATCTGAAGATCCAGAACATTTAATCTACACAAACACACCTGGTCCATCTGAGAAGATCCAGAACATTTAATCTACACAAACACACCTGGTCCATCTGAAGATCCAGAACATTTAATCTACACAAACACACCTGGTCCATCTGAAGATCCAGAACATTTAATCTACACAAACACACCTGGTCCATCTGAAGATCCAGAACATTTAATCTACACAAACACACCTGGTCCATCTGAAGATCCAGAACATTTAATCTACACAAACACACCTGGTCCATCTGAAGATCCAGAACATTTAATCTACACAAACACACCTGGTCCATCTGAAGATCCAGAACATTTAATCTACACAAACACACCTGGTCCATCTGAAGATCCAGAACATTTAATCTACACTTGCTGATGTTCTGCAGTGATATCTGGAGGTGCACAGCGCCCCCTGTGGACACAGGTCCTGGTGGGTTTAGTTTCAGTTCAGTTTATTTCCCGTTATCCGTATCTGAGGGAATTTTAGGAATTCAAACAAATGTTCTAAAAATAAAAACGCAAAGAATTTTAAAAACTAAACCCGGTCTAAACCAGGTCTAAACCAGGTCTAAACCCAGTCTAAACCAGGTCTAAACCCGGTCTAAACCCGGTCTAAACCCGGTCTAAACCCGGTCTAAACCAGGTCTAAACCCGGTCTAAACCCGGTCTAAACCCGGTCTAAACCCGGTCTAAACCCGGTCTAAACCCGGTCTAAACCCGGTCTAAACCAGGCCTAAACCAGGTCTAAACCCGGTCTAAACCCGGTCTAAACCCGGTCTAAACCAGGTCTAAACCAGGTCTAAACCCGGTCTAAACCCGGTCTAAACCCGGTCTAAACCAGGTCTAAACCCGGTCTAAACCCGGTCTAAACCCGGTCTAAACCCGGTCTAAACCAGGCCTAAACCAGGTCTAAACCCGGTCTAAACCCGGTCTAAACCCGGTCTAAACCCGGTCTAAACCAGGCCTAAACCCGGTCTAAACCAGGTCTAAACCCAGTCTAAACCAGGTCTAAACCCGGTCTAAACCCGATCTAAACCCGGTCTAAACCAGGCCTAAACCAGGTCTAAACCCAGTCTAAACCCGGTCTAAACCCGGTCTAAACCCGGTCTAAACCAGGTCTAAACCAGGTCTAAACCAGGCCTAAACCAGGTCTAAACCCGGTCTAAACCCGGTCTAAACCCGGTCTAAACCAGGTCTAAACCAGGTCTAAACCCGGTCTAAACCCGGTCTAAACCCGGTCTAAACCAGGTCTAAACCCAGTCTAAACCCGGTCTAAACCCGGTCTAACCCGGTCTAAACCCGGTCTAAACCAGGTCTAAACCCGGTCTAAACCCGGTCTAAACCCGGTCTAAACCAGGCCTAAACCAGGTCTAAACCCGGTCTAAACCCGGTCTAAACCAGGTCTAAACCAGGTCTAAACCCGGTCTAAACCTGATCTAAACCCGGTCTAAACCAGGCCTAAACCAGGTCTAAACCAGGTCTAAACCCGGTCTAAACCCGGTCTAAACCCGGTCTAAACCCGGTCTAAACCAGGTCTAAACCAGGCCTAAACCAGGTCTAAACCCGGTCTAAACCCGGTCTAAACCCGGTCTAAACCAGGTCTAAACCAGGTCTAAACCCGGTCTAAACCCGGTCTAAACCAGGTCTAAACCCGGTCTAAACCCGGTCTAAACCCGGTCTAAACCCGGTCTAAACCAGGCCTAAACCAGGTCTAAACCCAGTCTAAACCCGGTCTAAACCCGGTCTAAACCAGGCCTAAACCAGGTCTAAACCCAGTCTAAACCAGGTCTAAACCCGGTCTAAACCTGATCTAAACCCGGTCTAAACCAGGCCTAAACCAGGTCTAAACCCAGTCTAAACCAGGTCTAAACCCGGTCTAAACCCGGTCTGAGTCCCTCTGACAGACGGTTTGTGCTGCAGGAGAAACAGGAAGTGGAGAAGAATTCCCCATTTTTTTATTTGGTCTGAGTCCAACAGGAAACTGCAGCTGCTCTGGGTCTGAACCAGGACTAAACCAGGACTAAACCAGGTCTGAACCAGGTCTAAACCAGGACTAAACCAGGTCTGAACCAGGACTAAACCAAAACTAAACCAGGTCTGAACCAGGTCTGAACCAGGTCTGAACCAGGACTAAACCAGGTCCTGCTTTAGTCCTGGCTTAGTCCTGGTTTAGTCCTGTTTAGTCCTGGTTTAGTCCTGTTTAGTCCTGGTTTAGTCCTGGTTTAGTCCTGGTTTAGTCCTGGTTTAGTCCCAGTTCCAGTCTGGAGGAAAAGTGGAACCATCTGACTCTGAATCACTGTGTCAAAAATGTGCTTCTGTCACAAACCAGAGTCCAGACATTTAGAGGGAATAAAAGTCCTGGTTTAGTCCTGGTTTAGTCCTGGTTCAGTCCTGGTTCAGTCCTGGTTTGGTTTAGTTCTGGTTTAGTCCTGGTTTAGTCCTGGTTCAGTCCTGGTTCAGTCCTGGTTTAGACCTGGTTTAGTCCTGGTTTAGTCCTGGTTTAGTCCTGGTTTAGTCCTGGTTTATACCTGGTTTAGACCTGGTTTAGACCTGGTTTAGTCCTGGTTTAGACCTGGTTTAGTCCAGGACTAACCTAAGGGACTAAACCAAAAACTAAAGGACCCAGACCAGGGACTTGTACTGGACCAGGGACTAGACCGGGGTCTGGACCGAGGTCTGGACCCGGGTCTGGACCGGGGTCTGGACCGAGGTCTGGACCCGGGTCTGGACCGGGGTCTGGACCGAGGTCTGGACCCGGGTCTGGACCGGGGTCTGGACCCGGAGCAGCTGGAGGTTCAGACAAAGACTCTGTTTTGGCCTCATGTTTCACATGTGTTTAAAAAGACAGAGAGAGAGAGAGAGAGAGACCCACACAACAGCTGGAGAGAGAGAGAGAGAGAGAGACCCACACAACAGCTGGAGAGAGAGAGAGAGAGAGAGACCCACACAACAGCTGGAGAGAGAGAGAGAGAGAGAGAGACCCACACAACAGCTGGAGAGAGAGAGAGAGAGAGACCCACACAACAGCTGGAGAGAGAGAGAGAGAGAGACCCACACAACAGCTGGAGAGAGAGAGAGAGAGAGAGACCCACACAACAGCTGGAGAGAGAGAGAGAGAGAGAGACCCACACAACAGCTGGAGAGAGAGAGAGAGAGACCCACACAACAGCTGGAGAGAGAGAGAGAGAGAGAGACCCACACAACAGCTGGAGAGAGAGAGAGAGAGAGAGAGACCCACACAACAGCTGGAGAGAGAGAGAGAGAGAGAGACCCACACAACAGCTGGAGAGAGAGAGAGAGAGACACACACAACAGCGGGGGAGAGAGAGAGAGAGAGACCCACACAACAGCTGGAGAGAGAGAGAGAGAGACCCACACAACAGCTGGAGAGAGAGAGAGAGAGAGAGACCCACACAACAGCTGGAGAGAGAGAGAGAGAGACCCACACAACAGCTGGAGAGAGAGAGAGAGAGAGACCCACACAACAGCTGGAGAGAGAGAGAGAGAGAGAGACCCACACAACAGCTGGAGAGAGAGAGAGAGAGAGACCCACACAACAGCTGGAGAGAGAGAGAGAGAGAGAGACCCACACAACAGCTGGAGAGAGAGAGAGAGAGAGAGACCCACACAACAGCTGGAGCAGAGAGAGAGAGAGACCCACACAACAGCTGGAGAGAGAGAGAGAGAGAGAGACCCACACAACAGCTGGAGCAGAGAAAGAAGAGAAAGAAGAGAGGAGGGAAAAGAGTGAACAAAACCAGGACTAAACTAAGACTAAACCAGGTCTAAACCAGGACTAAACCAGGTCTAAACCAGGTCTAAACCAGGTCTAAACCAGGACTAAACCAGGTCTAAACCAGGACTAAACCAGGTCTAAACCAGGTCTAAACCAGGACTAAACCAGGTCTAAACCAGGACTAAACCAGGACTAAACCAGGTCTAAACCAGGACTAAACCAGGACTAAACCAGGTCTAAACCAGGACTAAACCAGGACTAAACCAGGACTAAACCAGGTCTAAGGCAGGTCTAAACCAGGTCTAAACCAGGACTTTCACAGTTAGTCCTGTATAGATTTATTTCTTCTCACCTTTGTGTCCTGTAGCTGTGGCTCTGCTCTTCTTATTCCGTTACTGCAGTAGAAGTACTTGTAGTACTTGCAGTACTTGCAGTAGCTGTAGTACTTGTAGCACTTGCAGTATTTGTAGTATTTGTAGTACTTGCAGTATTTGTAGTACTTGTAGTACTTGCAGTATTTGTAGTACTTGTAGTACTTGCAGTATTTGTAGTACTTGTAGTACTTGCAGTTTCAGTATCAGCAGCTGGAGAGAGAAAAGACCAGGATTAAGCACAAAGAATTTAATTAAAAGCAGATTTTAATCAGAGACACATCCTCGGACAGAAGGTCCAGCACTCGCTCTGTGGGTCTAGAGCGGGTCTAGAGCGGGTCTAGAGCGGGTCTGGGAGCAGGTCTAGTGGGTCTAGAGCGGGTCTGGAAGCAGGTCTAGTGGGTCTAGAGCGGGTCTGGGAGCAGGTCTAGTGGGTCTAGAGCGGGTCTGGGAGCAGGTCTAGTGGGTCTAGGGCGGGTCTAGAGCAGGTCTAGTGGGTCTGGAGCGGGTCTGGGAGCAGGTCTAGTGGGTCTAGAGCGGGTCTGGGAGCAGGTCTAGTGGGTCTAGAGCGGGTCTGGAAGCAGGTCTAGTGGGTCTAGAGCGGGTCTGGGAGCAGGTCTAGTGGGTCTAGAGCGGGTCTGGAAGCAGGTCTAGTGGGTCTAGAGCGGGTCTGGGAGCAGGTCTAGTGGGTCTAGAGCGGGTCTGGGAGCAGGTCTAGTGGGTCTAGAGCGGGTCTGGAAGCAGGTCTAGTGGGTCTAGAGCGGGTCTGGGAGCAGGTCTAGTGGGTCTAGAGCGGGTCTGGAAGCAGGTCTAGTGGGTCTAGAGCGGGTCTGGGAGCAGGTCTAGTGGGTCTAGAGCGGGTCTGGAAGCAGGTCTAGTGGGTCTAGAGCGGGTCTGGGAGCAGGTCTAGTGGGTCTAGAGCGGGTCTGGGAGCAGGTCTAGTGGGTCTAGGGCGGGTCTAGAGCAGGTCTAGTGGGTCTGGAGCGGGTCTGGGAGCAGGTCTAGTGGGTCTAGAGCGGGTCTAGAGCAGGTCTAGTGGGTCTAGAGCGGGTCTGGGAGCAGGTCTAGTGGGTCTAAGGCGGGTCTAGAGCAGGTCTAGTGGGTCTGGAGCGGGTCTAGAGCAGGTCTAGTGGGTCTAAAGCGGGTCTAGTGGGTCTAGAGTAGGTCTGGGAGCGGGTCTAGAGCGGGTCTAGTGGGTCTAGCAGGTCTAGTGGGTCTAGAGTAGGTCTGGGAGCGGGTCTAGAGCGAGTCTAGTGGGTCTAGAGCGGGTCTAGTGGGTCTAGCGGGTCTAGAGCAGGTCTGAGAGCGGGTCTAGAGCGGGTCTAGTGGGTCTAGAGCGGGTCTAGTGGGTCTAGCGGGTCTAGAGTAGGTCTGGGAGCGGGTCTAGAGCGGGTCTAGTGGGTCTAGCAGGTCTAGTGGGTCTAGAGTAGGTCTGGGAGCGGGTCTAGAGCGAGTCTAGTGGGTCTAGAGCGGGTCTAGTGGGTCTAGAGCAGGTCTGAGAGCGGGTCTAGAGCAGGTCTAGTGGGTCTAGAGCGGGTCTAGTGGGTCTAGCGGGTCTAGAGTAGGTCTGGGAGCGGGTCTAGAGCGGGTCTAGTGGGTCTAGCAGGTCTAGCGGGTCTAGAGTAGGTCTGGGAGCGGGTCTAGAGCGGGTCTAGTGGGTCTAGCAGGTCTAGTGGGTCTAGAGTAGGTCTGGGAGCGGGTCTAGAGTGAGTCTAGTGGGTCTAGAGCGGGTCTAGTGGGTCTAGCGGGTCTAGAGTAGGTCTGGGAGCGGGTCTAGAGCGGGTCTAGTGGGTCTAGCAGGTCTAGTGGGTCTAGAGTAGGTCTGGAAGCAGGTCTAAAGCGGGTCTAGTGGGTCTAGAGCGGGTCTGGGAGCAGGTCTAGTGGGTCTAGCGGGTCTAGAGCAGGTCTGAGAGCGGGTCTAGTGGGTCTAGAGCGGGTCTAGTGGGTCTAGAGCGGGTCTAGTGGGTCTAGCGGGTCTAGAGTATGTCTGGGAGCGGGTCTAGTGGGTCTAGCGGGTCTAGAGTAGGTCTGGGAGCGGGTCTAGTGGGTCTAGAGCGGGTCTAGAGCAGGTCTGAGGGCGGGTCTAGTGGGTCTAGAGCGGGTCTAGTGGGTCTAGAGTAGGTCTGGGAGCGGGTCTAGTGGGTCTAGAGTAGGTCTGGGAGCGGGTCTAGAGCGGGTCTAGTGGGGCCTCTGCAGCTGTTGACTGTCACAGTTGTTTCAGACGTTTGTTCAGACACTTGTTCCTCTGCGCTCTGAAAAATGTCCCCGCACATTCACACACACACACCCCTAAAACACTCCCGAAAACACAGTTACTGCTCCGTCTGTGGCTCTGCTCTAAACCAGGTCTAAACCAGGTCTAAACCAGGTCTAAACCAGGACTAAACCAGGACTAAACCAGGACTAAACCAGGACTAAACCAGGTCTAAAGCAGGACTAAAGCAGGACTAAAGCAGGACTAAAGCAGGACTAAAGCAGGACTAAAGCAGGTCTAAACCAGGACTAAAGCAGGACTAAAGCAGGACTAAACCAGGACTAAACCAGGACTAAACCAGGACTAAACCAGGACTAAACCAGGTCTGGGTGTGTCAGGTTTCTGTGTTTTCATTTGTTTGTAGAAGTGAAATGTCAGCAGAGCCTAAAGGTCCTGAAGAAAAACCGACCCAGTTGTAATGTGAGGAAATGTCCCGCAGTGGAGCTTTACCCCATGTGTTCTGTTTGAGAACATTCTTCTTCTGGTTCATATGACACGGCCCCAGAGCTTTGGGCCTGAGGGCATTCAGCTCCAAACATCAACCTCAAGCTGAAAGTCCTGGTCTAGTCCCTGGTCTAGTCTCTGGTCTAGTCCCTGGTCTAGTCTGTGGTCTAGTCCCCGGTCTAGTCTCTGGTCTAGTCCCCGGTCTAGTCCCCGGTCAAGTCCCCGGTCTAGTCCCCGGTCTAGTCCCAGATTCTATCCATGATCTTGACGTGGCCTCAGTGTTTTGTTCAGTCCTGGTTTAGACCTGGTTTAGTCCTGGTTTAGACCTGGTTTAGTCCTGGTTTAGACCTGGTTTAGTCCTGGTTCAGTCCTGGTTTAGTCCTGGTTTAGTCCTGGTTCAGTCCTGGTTCAGTCCTGGTTCAGTCCTGGTTCAGTCCTGGTTCAGTCCTGGTTTAGTCCTGGTTCGGTCCTGGTTCGGTCCTGGTTCAGTCCTGGTTCAGTCCTGGTTCAGTCCTGGTTCAGTCCTGGTTTAGACCTGGTTTAGTCCTGGTTCAGTCCTGGTTTAGACCTGGTTTAGTCCTGGTTTAGTCCTGGTTTAGTCCTGGTTCGGTCCTGGTTCGGTCCTGGTTCGGTCCTGGTTCGGTCCTGGTTCGGTCCTGGTTCAGTCCTGGTTCAGTCCTGGTTCAGTCCTGGTTGAGTCCTGGTTGAGTCCTGGTTTAGTCCTGGTTTAGTCCTGGTTCAGTCCTGGTTCAGTCCTGGTTCAGTCCTGGTTGAGTCCTGGTTTAGTCCTGGTTCAGTCCTGGTTCAGTCCTGGTTTAGTCCTGGTTCAGTCCTGGTTCAGTCCTGGTTCAGTCCTGGTTCAGTCCTGGTTTAGTCCTGGTTGAGTCCTGGTTTAGTCCTGGTTTAGTCCTGGTTTAGTCCTGGTTCAGTCCTGGTTTAGTCCTGGTTGAGTCCTGGTTTAGTCCTGGTTTAGTCCTGGTTTAGTCCTGGTTCAGTCCTGGTTTAGTCCTGGTTGAGTCCTGGTTTAGTCCTGGTTTAGTCCTGCTATAGTCCTGGTTCAGTCCTGGTTTAGTCCTGGTTGAGTCCTGGTTTAGTCCTGGTTTAGTCCTGGTTTAGTCCTGGTTCAGTCCTGGTTTAGTCCTGGTTGAGTCCTGGTTTAGTCCTGGTTTAGTCCTGCTATAGTCCTGGTTCAGTCCTGGTTTAGTCCTGGTTGAGTCCTGGTTCAGTCCTGGTTTAGTCCTGGTTTAGTCCTGGTTTAGTCCTGGTTCAGTCCTGGTTGAGTCCTGGTTTAGTCCTGGTTTAGTCCTGGTTTAGTCCTGGTTCAGTCCTGGTTGAGTCCTGGTTGAGTCCTGGTTCAGTCCTGGTTTAGTCCTGGTTTAGTCCTGCTATAGTCCTGGTTCAGTCCTGGTTTAGTCCTGGTTTAGTCCTGGTTTAGTCCTGGTTCAGTCCTGGTTTAGTCCTGGTTGAGTCCTGGTTTAGTCCTGGTTTAGTCCTGGTTTAGTCCTGGTTCAGTCCTGGTTTAGTCCTGGTTGAGTCCTGGTTTAGTCCTGGTTTAGTCCTGCTATAGTCCTGGTTCAGTCCTGGTTTAGTCCTGGTTGAGTCCTGGTTTAGTCCTGGTTTAGTCCTGGTTCAGTCCTGGTTTAGTCCTGGTTGAGTCCTGGTTTAGTCCTGGTTTAGTCCTGCTATAGTCCTGGTTCAGTCCTGGTTTAGTCCTGGTTGAGTCCTGGTTCAGTCCTGGTTTAGTCCTGGTTTAGTCCTGGTTTAGTCCTGGTTCAGTCCTGGTTGAGTCCTGGTTTAGTCCTGGTTTAGTCCTGCTATAGTCCTGGTTCAGTCCTGGTTTAGTCCTGGTTGAGTCCTGGTTCAGTCCTGGTTTAGTCCTGGTTTAGTCCTGGTTCAGTCCTGGTTGAGTCCTGGTTGAGTCCTGGTTCAGTCCTGGTTTAGTCCTGGTTTAGTCCTGCTATAGTCCTGGTTCAGTCCTGGTTTAGTCCTGGTTCAGTCCTGGTTCAGTCCTGGTTCAGTCCTGGTTTAGTCCTGGTTCAGTCCTGGTTCAGTCCTGGTTTAGTCCTGGTTTAGTCCTGGTTCAGTCCTGGTTTAGTCCTGGTTCAGTCCTGGCCTTCTACAGCTCGTCCCTGATATGTTATCGTGTCTCTCGTTGTGACCGCCTCAGCCTCGTATCTCTGTCCGACAAAAGGCGCTCCAAAGCGGCCTGCTCCTGGGCCAGAGCCGCTCCTCCGCCTCGGTTCCGCCAGCCCGCAGATAACACGCTGATAACACGCCGAACCGCTCATGGAACCGACGCTTTTACGCACAAAAACGACGCTTTTACGCACCGACCCCAGCGGTCATGGCACAACCGAGCCCCCTCCCGGAGAGCAGGGCGGAGCGCAGCCGACACACACTCCCCATCCTCGGCCTACCATCCTCCGCCTGCGCCCCACAAGCACCAGAATGGGACTTTCGGCTCCTTTATAGGATCCGAATCTTTGGGATCATGTTAAAGAGCAGTTCAAACGACTGTCAGTGTTTTTATGACACAAGACAACGTGACGACTCATTTTAGCCACAAAATAATCACAGGGAGCCATGACCAAGACTCAAATGTGTGTCAAATGTTTTGGACTCGCAGTGGGAGTGTGTTCTCCCAGAAAGAGAGAAAGAAAAAGATTCGGTTCTTTAAAAAAAATGATATTACACGTCAAGGAACCTTTGAAAAGAGCCGACTCACATCACCCCCTCACCCCTCCATCAACACCCCGAGACAAAGCGCCTCCGGTGGGCTCCATATCAGCCCGGACACATCCCCTCCGTCCCCCGCTCTCCAGCCCGAGGAGGAGAGCCAATCCCGGGCTGCTCCAGGCCCACGCTCCCCCCAGAACACCCCTCCACCCCGGCACACAAAGCCCGAGAGGAGCCACGGTCCATTCAGAGAAATAAACAGTTATCGCGTTCGCAGCGGATTCCTCCCCACAAAGACCCGAGCCAGACCCGAGCCAGACCCGAGCCAGACCCGAGCCAGACCCGAGCCAGACCGGACCGTCCAGGCTCCAGGCGCAGTGTGAAAAGGACAGAAATGTGCGGGATTAAAACACAAATCAAACGGAAAATAAACGGGACTCACCGATATCCACGAACAAAGCGGCGCGTGTTCCGGCGCAGATCCGTCCCGGTGCGTGTCCCGGGGCTCGGTCCGAACGCGCGGATTATTCGGCGGTGAGTTGTGCGAACGCGGAGAGGAGGTCTGCGCTCATGTTCACTCCCCGCGTCGGTCCCTGGCGTCGGTGCGGTCTGTGCTACGGTCCCTGCCCGTTCTCCCGGAGCGCAGAGGAGGGGACGCACGCTGCGCTTCGGCCATTTCCGGTACAGGTTTGGTCCACATCCGGTCCGGAGCGGGTCCGGAGCGGGTCCAGAGCGGGGTCCAGAGCGGGTCCAGAGCGGGGTTCAGAGCGGGTCCAGAGCGGGTCCAGAGCGGGTCCAGAGCGGGGTTCAGAGCGGCCCGGGGGAAAGTAACGGAGCAAGAAGAAAACTCCGAAATGTTCACTTTGACATAAACTCCCGCCGGGTAAACTGCTGCGCTTTCATTTCCATAGCAACCACACTTCTGTATTAAAGCTGCACTGCGTAACTTTTCCGATAGACGTCACCTGCCACCTTCTTGTTTCCCTGGAGATGTAATAGGTTTGCCTTTGGGATGTTCCACAGTGCGGCATTAAACGTATCGCTCTTATTATTTGATTCGAATTTGAAAACGACACTCGAAAATCCCCCGAAGAACCCGTGAGTGCGCTCGCCTCTCCACAGATCTGACCTGTGCACTTTAAACTGCGCTCATCTGGAGCAGGCGCAGAAATCCAACCAGCAAACACAGAGTAACCCTGACATCTAGTGGACAAGTACAAGTACTACAACTACTACTACAACTACCACTACTACTGCTACTGCTAGTACTACTACTGCTACTGCTACTACTACTACTACTGCTACTGCTACTGCTACTATATCACTGCTGCTATTGCTATGCTTCCCTACTGCAAACTGCTGCTACTACTACTACTACAACTAGTACTACTACTACTGCTACTGCTAGTACTACTACTACTGCTACTACTACTACTACTGCTACTGCTACTACTACTACTACTGCTACTATTACTACTACAACTACTACTACTACAACTACTGCTACTACTACTACTACAACTAGTACTACTACTACTGCTACTGCTACTACTACTTCTACTGCTACTACTACTGCTACTGCTACTACTACAACTACTACTACTACAACTACTACTACAACTACTACTACTACAACTACTGCTACTACTACTGCTACTACAACTACTACTACTACTACTACTGCAACAACTACTACCTTTCTCTTAATGAATCTCTGTAACAATAGTTAACAAATATATATATATGGCGCTGTGACAACTCTTTCTTAGCAACAATATACTCTTTCTGTGTAACAAATAATATGCTCTGAAACAACAGCAACGTATACCAGTATTCATATAATACTCTGATGTTCATAACAACAACCTTGATGCTAACAACAACAGCGGTATTTCTGCTGTGTTTTCTACTATATATGTAACCAACAACAAATATGAGTATGACAACTATAATATATGATGGTTAATGTGATGCAACAATTATAAACAGGCATACATATATAACACCACATAATTGGCTTACTATTATTATGGCTCTTAACAACAACAAATGAGTATACACACAGCAACAATTTTATATAATAACAATATGATGAGCAACTCTGATTTCATATGTAACTAACAACAACCCTTGCATAAGTTGATGATAACAGCTGATTTCTTAGCAACCAAATATAGGTTCAACAACGAAAACAACCAGCGAGATCTGGAACATGAGCAATCCAACAAACAACAACTGGCAACAACCTTGATATAACAGATCTAGATATGTAGTATATAATTGATGCCTTGATAACAACAACAACCAAGCAGTCTAGACAATATGACAACAACAGCAACTGACAACAGCAACCAACAAACATACCTTGTTTTTAACATAGCACACACAATTCATTTAATAACGACAATAGCACTCATAATATGATTAACATACAACAAGCTCTGTGAATTTCTCCTTGGTAACAACAAGCAGTAACAGCTCTTTGATACCACTCAAATAATTCATAATACTGTTATGAACATGTAATACATAACAAGTGAACAAGCGAGCAACAACCTTATGGCTGTTAACAAACAATTATTGCAATTAACAAGCAGCGCAGATACCACATGTAACCAAACCAGCAACAACAACTACTGTTTCAACAACCTTGTTTCTTAAACAACCTGGCATCTGTCATTGGCAACAGGCTGCTGTGATACATATGTATCCTGTTGGCATAACAACAACATTGCAACTAACTTAACATTACAACAGTATGAGCAGCAGCAAACAACGACATTGTTATTGGTTGACAGCTGTAATAATTACATATGCCATACATAGTATTACAACCAATCGTTAACAATACATTAATAACAATATGTGTGGCTCGTTAATAACAACAATATTATGTAACCATGATTTCTTACAATTACTGTTATTGACAACAACCAACCAACAATAACAGCTCTTTCTAATATCTTTCTGTTTCTTTCTGTTTAATAACAACCGCATAATAATGACAACTGACAACTAATGACAATTGGCATATTTAACCACAGCACAGCAATTGCGGCAAATAATAATAATTAGTGGTGCTCTGCTGTAATGATTGTCAACAATTGGTACATACCACACACAACTGAATTAACAACTAGCAAGCAACATAATTAAACATACAACTGTAACAACAGCACTGTAACAATTCTTCGCTCAACAATAATGATTACATATTAATATGAGCAATAGAGCTATCTTCTCTTCTTGTAACAAGTGCGCAAATATAACAACGCTGCTGCTGTAACAGCAACCAACAGTCAGTCAACAACATTACAACAATTAACAACAACATATGACAAACAACATTGGTGCTGCTCCTTAGCCGACATTATTATTACATACAAATAATAATTATTACAATTATTATTACAACCAACATAACACCACATAACAGCTGCTGTTCTGTGTAACCAACGTAAACGCGTTCCTTGAGCAATGACAGCGTAATATATGCTGCGATTCTTTCTGTTGATTTCTTATTCTTTCTTTTAATAACAACAACATGACAACTTGACAACATTATGTAGTGTATTACAACAACAGCATTATCTGAACAGCAACCAATTTATTACATATTATACTATTGTTATTATTAACCCTGATTATTGTTGCTACATAACAAACAATAACAACTTATAGCCATTGATTCAGCAGCAACAACCATTACTACAACTACTACTAGCCCAACAGCCAATCTGTTCAGCAACACATTACTACTACAACTCTTTTTATGATTAACAACTACTACTGCTATTGCAACAACAGCGACAGCTGGCAACTACTATCATCACATTGCAACCACTGCAACTGCTAGGTTAGCAACTGACTACTGCATATATATATATGTGCTTAACAACTATATACTCTTGTGTGCGGTCTACAGTCATATTCAGTGCTCTCTTCTTTCTGCTGGCTGATATAGTATATATGCTATAACATATGAAACATATATATACAGTCTTTAACAACAACATTGGTATTATACTCAACATATATATATACTATATACTACATTATATAGTATATATATTGGTATAATATATATATATATGATATGGCTGTAACAACTCTATATTCTTAAAGAGCAGTACAAACAACAACACGATTGTTATGTAACCAATAATATTATATGACTCATACCAATTTCTCATGATGCTCTGTTTCTTTCTGATTTCTTTCTATCTCTTATTACCTACATATGTAGCTGCTCTATTCTTTCTATTCTGTGTATTACATATGATGATACTAATTATGGCTTAACTAACAAGTTCATTCGAACAACAGCAACAACAAATATTAACATTATTGTTAATATGGCTGATTATTGTGCTGCTGCTGTGCTCTGCTGTAAACTTACTAACTAACTATTGATTCTGCTCTTGTTAATATGTCATTGTTATTATGGTGTATTACTATGACATAGTTCTAACCAACAATAGTATGGCTGATGTACTAATAACTATTAACTGGCACTGATTAATAACCAGCAATGATTAACCATTGCTAACTAACACATTACATTACCAACGAGCATGGTTAATAACATTACTACTAACAATAATAATAACAACAACCCAACTAGCGAGCAACCAACATTATTACAACCAGCAATCCGTGCTACGCTGGGTAATAACAACAGTATATGGCAACAACAACCATATATATATAACAACATATGATCGGGAAACCAACAAGCATAGCAGCATACAGTATGACAACTAGAGCATGATTGGCACTAACAGTATATTTCAGTCTTTTCTGCTCTATATATGGCGCGGGTTGTGATAGAGCAAACCTATATAGCAATATGCCGTACTCGTATATTGTATATACTAACAACATATATATAGTTATAGCTGCTATATACCTTGACATACCTTATATATAGCAACAATAACGGGACATATGGCCCTGTTAGCATAACTATATACGCTCGATATAAACAACAAGCTGACAAACAAGCATGAGCAGCGGCAGGCTGCTGTAACTAGCTGTTAACATTAACGAAACTTAACACACAGCGCTATTATTGTGTACATACATATTAATTATTTCAGTGCTGCTATATAACAACAACCTGATTAACGAATAACAAACAACAGTCTTCTGTAGTAGTCTTCTGCTGTAATGCTCAATTATTACATACATATGTTGTCTCTTTCTTGGCAACAACAATTATTATTATTGTTATTCTAATAACTCTCTATTCTGTGCGATATTGTATAATAGCTCTCTGTTCACTACTTCTATCTGTTATTATAACAATATATGATGTAATTGTAATTATTAACAAACGAATTGAGCTCTTTACTACTATGCGCATATTGTTGTCTCACTCATTACTGAACCAACGATTATCATTGCTACTAATGACTACTGTTATTACAAATCATTGAGCAATGTACTGCTAATCGCAATAACTCTTGGCCATTATATCTGATGTAACAATATAACATACATATTATTCCTAACAAACGATAGTGGCATATTGGTAACAACTAAACAACAACATATGAACAATTCAAGCTAGCAAATAATGACAGTTAGCAAGTACAGCAACAACCATTATTGCATAGCGAAACATATTAAGGTACAGCACTAAGTAATTAAGCAACATATTATTGGCATATATTATTGGTACTATATATAGCATAACCCAACAACAACCTTGTTAACAAATATTAACAGGCAGCCCAATACATACAATATAACATATTACAACTCATATTATATTGCGAACAGGTCATAACATTATAGCTGTTGCTGTAACTAACAACATTGCACTAATAATGACAATTATGCGAAACCCAACCAGCTCACCATACCAACAGCAGCAATAATTAACAACAAGCAGACAACAACTCTGGTTTGGCAAACAACAACAACAATAATTATTAACAGTGCTACTCTTGACATAGCACTAGCGGCAACAGCGTAATAGCTGCTGCTGTAATTATGCAACAAGCAACTAGCCAGCATTACAACAGCAAACAGTCATATGAAAACATACATATAGCAACAAATGTAACAATTAACAATATTGGCTAACTGGTACACATAACTATTACCAGCGGTTAACCTTCAGTTGCTAACAGCTAACTGCTGCTGCGGTACACTACAGCTACTGCTAATAACAACTGACGACAACGAGCAATAACGCTGCGCTGCTTACTACTACTACTGCTAGCTACTACTGCTACTACTGGCTGCGGTACTACTTAATAGCAACTGCTAACAACTACCGCTAATGTCTTTCGCTGCTACTACTAATTTCTTTCTCTTTCTTAATGCCGATGTACACATTACATTGCCTCTGTTTCATAACCTTAATACAGATATAATATATCTTTCTGCTGCCTACTTTCTCTGGGTCTACAATGCTATTACTACTACTGTTACAAACTAAATATTGCTGTTACCATAATAACAATACAATGTCTATTACTATCATTGTTACTGTCTCTATATAACAACGTTAACTGTTAGCTATCATTACCCAATTGCTATTTCAGTGCTACTGTATATATAATACTATCACATATAACAACAACAATTAACAATACTGGTTACTGCAATTCTCTACTAACAACAACTGTTAGTGCTCTATTCTCATTACAGTCATTTCTACTACTGATTTCTGCTAACTATGGCAGCAACAGTGCTACTATCAAACTAACAACTACTGTTCATAATATAAACTAACAAACAATACTGTTATACTTAAACTAGCAACAATTAATAACAACCAACAACAAGCAACAACTGCTAACCATTGGGTTACTATATGACAACCAACAATAACCAACTGATTTCAATAGTGTGCCCAGCGCTATGGCCTGCTGCTTTTGCTCTTGAATATGGCTGATTGTTTAACAACAATGATTAACAATTATGAAGTGAATCTTTGTGTACATATGGCCTCCTGCTGGGTTCTTATAATATGACAGCACACAATATGATGTAAACGTTATTCTTTGTTGCAGCAATAAGCTATGTAATCGACAAGTACAATGCTCCCATGGATTGATGTAGCAACAATCCAGCAGACGACATTACGGAACCTTGATGCTTGGCAGCAACAGGACGGAGCTGACCAAGAGGCTTACAATATGTGATGCATAACAAGCGACAACATATGTTTTAAATAGTTGGTTCGAGTTATGTTAACAACTGTATTAACAACCCAGCAACTGGCCTTCTAAACAGGTTGCATGCATCCAAACAGCAAGCAACAGTTAACAACAATGCATGCTGTAACAATTGTAACGCTGGTGAATAACATTGCTTGAACACCACGTTAACAACAACTGCAGGCAAATGTAATGACTCAGGCAGACTTTGTTAACTTATTATTTCAGTACTGGGAGCTTAATAACTCTGGTTTGGCTTTTGAACAGCGAACAACAGCAGCTTGGACAGTATTGTTTCGGCTGATTAACATTGGCGTTAAATAGCAGCAAGCAACGGCAACAGCGGCGGCAACAGCAACAACCGGCAACAAGCCCGCTTAGCGGCAGCACATAATAACAATACCTTCAGTGTAATAACAAGGTAAACAATGTAACATGACCTGGTCTACACATACATATTCACATACAGCACATATACAGTACAGCATGGTTAGCAGTTAACAAATAGTTATTGCATACATATATATATACTTACATATTTCATAACAATATGTAATGTTATTATATATATATGCTCTTTCTCTGACCTACTTAACAACATATACTTATTATTAAGTAATATAATACTACATATAGAATGGCCCCTCTTCTGATAATCCTCTGCTGCTGTATTATTATGATATAATTATACTTTCTGATATCTTTCTCTTCTTCTGTATATATATAATACTCTTTACTAACACTCCTCTCTTCTTCCTATATTAATGGGTGCTACATATTATAATATTATACTAGCATACAACCACTATTATTAGGCCTGCTGCACCAACATATTAAGCTCTTTTCTGGCTAGTGCTGCTGTAACAACAACAGATTTAATAACTAGCAAACAGTCACTTTCTTTCTGCTGCTTGGCAACTGACAACTAGCAACAAACTGTGTTAACAGTGCTACAACAACATTATTATTACAACTATACTAGCAACCAAGCAAACAAGTGCTGCTCTCAGCTCAATTAAACAACAACGAATAACAACAACAACAAGCAAATAGCAATGAGTGCTGTAACAACAACACGGTTGTAACAACTAAACAACTATGTTAATATTGACTGTAATGAGTGCTGCTTTCTTAACTTGCATAGCAACAACAACAACATTGACGAACAACTGACGGCCTTCATAACAACAAACAATAACAACTAACAACAGCAGCAACCAATAGCAACCTTGGCTGTTGCTGTAACAATGACAACAACAGCTCAGCGAGCAGCGAAACTATTATTATTGTTATTAACAACAACAGCAACCCAGCGAGCAACCTTGTAACAGCCCAACCTTTGAGTGCTGCTTAGCAGCCTGGTGCTTAACATTACAGCGGCAACCTTGACAATTGGCAACTAACAACGAAACAATTAACAGCAAGCGAACAGTGCTGCTTGTGTAACAACTTAACAGTTCAGCAACAACTTGCCTCATTATTATCTGATATAACAATAATAATTAACAAATTATTAAACAACAAACGCTCTCATAACTCTTTCTGATCTTTCTGATTATTGCTTTCTAACAAATATTATATGTTATTATGATAATATGTAATAACTCTCCTGGCTATATTGCTATTGTAATTATGTAATTGCGTTCAACAACCATTACTATTGGCTACAATTACTACATTCAATTAACATTACAAATAATTATTGTAACCTTAACACATAATTATATGCTAATAATGCTTATTACTACAATAACTAACAATCGTTCATAATGAACAATTATTACTACTAATAACAGTGCTACAACTCTTAATAACTAACAACATACATAATTACTGAAATACTATCATATATGTAATATTGGTTAACAACAATGACAACACCACTATGTAACATGGCACTGATTAACAACAACAGTATAACTAGCACTGTAACTGTACTACTAACAACAATATTTTCGATTAAGCAGCAGCTAACGAGCAGCGAACAGTGTAAACTGAAAACAATGACAGCCAACAGTTAACAACAATATTGATTAACAACAGCTACTAGCTGGCTACTGCTAAATACTACTACTGATTGAGCAACAAGCAACTAACAACTAACTGACAACATACTACTACTGGCCAACAATAAACCCGTACTTGTTGTAACCAACTAACCAACGCTCGCGGTAATTTCTTCTGATAATTTCAACAACTGGCAACAACAAGTATAACCTTAGCAACAACAATATATGATTAACAACATACAGCAACAAGTGCTGCTGTAACAACAACAACAGCGAAATAGCAACCAACGAAACAGTGCTAGCTGTAACCTATATATGGCTCTATAACAGCGAGCAGCGGCCTGGTATAACAGCAAGCGAACATATATAGCGGCAACTGACAATAACAATAACAACTAGCGAGCAGTGGTTATACATATGTGAGTGCTCATCACCAGCAAACCAACAACCAACAAACAGCAGCTGCTATATATAGCAGCGGCAACAACAGTACATAGCGAGCAACTGACGGCCAGCGCCATAGCTATACAACTGTCGTGCTGCTGTAACGCTCATAGCAACCAGCATACAGCTCGAACAACATTAACAACTCTAACCCTTCTGATTATTATTATATATATATGTAACCTTGGCCCTGGTCTTTCTTCATATGAGTACATATTCTTCTTTCTGGCTCTATTCCTATTGGTTAACATATATTATTATTGTTATTATATAACATACATATAGTCTTACATAATATTATATAGCTCTGTAACAATTCTTCTTCAGTATATATATGACTCTATTGTCTACTCATACATTATTATGCGTTCATGTATTACAATTACTCTGCTGTAACAGTGCTGCTGCTTAACCATTGTTATTGTTAACAGCAACAGCAACAATATTAATATTGTTAACAATACATTACATTACAAATATATGTTATTACTACTAGTGCTACTTAAGCTAGCTGGGCAGTGCTACTACTTTACTGCTAACAACTACTACTGGGCACACTATACAGCAGCATGATATTACCTTAGCTCAGTGCTACTCATACAGTATATAATTAACAGTATACTCTTAACAGCTGCTGGTTGTATATGTATATACCATAACAACCCAACCATACACTATATACTGATCTAGTAACTAACAACCAATATGCATATATATATATAAACTATATATGCTGCTCTTTCTGTTTCTTGTGTAACTACTATTGAACAATAGCAACAACATAGCAAACCAATATGCAGTAATCCATATGATCTTTCTGGTGTATTTCTATTGGTAACCGGGCCTGTAACTGTAACATTCAGCATACATATTGGTTAATATAGCAGTATGCGGAACAACTGACAACATACAACAACCTTGATGTAACCCTTGATCTTGGCAACAACAACAAATCAGAACATTACAGAACAAGCAACAATGAGCAAACAACATTATAGCCCATTATGATTTAACCTTAAGTATGGCTCAGTGTATTGTTAATACAGCAGCAACAGCAGGCAGTCAACAACCCCAACAACAATGACACATAACTATTGCTAATACTAACCAGCAACTAACCTGTTACTGCGAAACTGACGAACAAGTGCTGCTACTTCCTTAACAACGAGCAACCAAACAACTTCTGTAACTATATGCATTGCTATTACTACTTCATAATGGTGGCAATGACAACAACAACTAACAACAACTGACAACTGCTATCACAACAGTTACTACTGTTAACAACAGCAACTAACAACTGGGTTACAGCTACTGCGCATACATATGCATACAACCTTATCTCGTTATATGTAATATGCATAATACAGCATATAGTATTCATATATATGTACAGTATAATATGTAACAACAACATACCCAGTATATATACTTAATACATATTATATAATTATATAACAACTAATGGTCTTTCTCTTAACAATTAAGCACTACAGCTTAACTCTTTCGGTTATATGATTCAATATGGTGTAATACTAATAGCTCATCTCCTCTGTTTCTTAACAACTCTCTTTCTATTCTGATCATAATAGCAACAGAGCAAATAGCTACTCTGATGTAACAAGCAACACTGTTATTCAAACAAACAATAGCCTGCTCTGTGTATTCTTTCTGTGATGAATTATACTGTAAACCTTGTTATTTCTTAGTAGCTCGCTCGCAGTACATTATTGCTATTACTATGTTAGCCTGTTCTGCTGCTGCTGTAATATAAGTAACAGGTTGTTCTGTGTTATACTGCTCTTGAAACCAACAACATGTAGCTGCTGTAATATTGTTAATATAACAACTGACAATTAACAACTGTAATAACTATTAACAACAGTTAAGCATTGAGTTAACAACCAACAAATTGTTATGGCTTAAGCGGTAACAAATGGACAACAACAGCTGTAGCTGTTAACAGTTAACAACCAGCCAGCAACTGGTACTGTAAGCAACAATAAACTACAACGATACTAAGCTAATACTATGCTGCTCGCTGTAACTACTGTTTACTGCTACACTACTACTACTGCTACCTTGAACAACTGTGCTAATAACAACATGCTAATGCGGTACTCATGACTGATGCTGTATAACAACAACAACAGGCATAGGTTGTATTAACTATATATATAACAATGACAACAGCGAGCAACATATATATATCACTATAAACGATGATAACAATATAGCAACCTTGATATGACAATAATATACAACGGTAATATATGACAAGCATACAGATGTAACTATATACTATATATATAATACAACATACATATATGGGTATATACCTGTGAGCTCTTAATAGCCAATACTATATATATATACTATATGAGCAACCAACTGTATAACAACAGTATATTTCTGCGGATGACAACAACAACAGCGAGCACTTGATGTGACAACAACAACATTCTTAACAACTGTACATTTCATATATTATTATGCTGCTGCTGCTGCTCTTTCTTCTGTGGGTTAATATATTATATTACATATATTATTATATATTATGTGCTCTTCAACATTATTAACATATTTCAACAGCTGATGCCTAAGACTAGCATATAACATAGCAACAACGAAAACTATGGCTGATTAACAACTATAACAAGCAACCAGCAACTATTACAAGCAACAACAACCAACGGCAATAATTATTACAACAATGACAGCAGCAGCAACTTAATGTAACCTTGGCTGATTAACAACAACCTGGTGCTGGTAACTGCTCAGCGATGATTAACAACAAGCGAGCAATAACTCCTTGCTGTGACAGCCGAAACAGTGCTGCTGTAACAACAACGGTTGTAACGCCAGCAGCGAGCAGCAGCAGCAGCTGCTGTAACGCTGGCCCTGAGTGCTGCTACTACTGGCAACTAGCGACAACCAACAGCAGCAGCCTGTTGTGGCAACCAACAGCGATGATTGAACGCCAGCAGCAATAATGCTGACAAGCCGACATAACAACAACAACAACAACTGACAGCGAGCATATATATAACTAACAACAGCGGCATATAAGCGGCATATGACTGACTAACTCTTTCTTCATGAGCAGTAACAACATATGACCTGGGTCATATACAACAACGCTGACAACGACAGCGGCATAACCAACAGCAGCAGCGCATATGACATATGACAGCGAGCCAATATAGCATACGACAACCGGTTATTAATTATTATTATTATACAGACAACTGACAACTGACAGCTTATAATGACAACAACATACAACTGACAATGACAAACGGCAGCCAGCAGCAACAGCAGCATACTGACAGCCGACAGCAGCCAGCGCATATAGCAGCAAGCGGCATTATACGGCGGGCAACAACCAGCAGCGACATTATAACATATGGCAACCAGCATAGCGGCATTACAACATATATTATTATTGATTAACAACAACATACAACAACAATGACAATAACCAGCCTGCTGTAACAACCAGCAATTATTGCTATACTTAACAACTTGAACGGAGGATCATCTTGAGTTCTCTGGGAACACCCAGTCAGGATATGTGATGGTTCTGCAGCCCCTTCTCCTGGAGTTCTGGTTCTGTGTTTTCTTGTTTCTTCTCTCTCTTGGTTTTATTTGAAAGCCCCTTTAGGATGTCCACAAACAAGAGAGGACGTTCTGCACATGTCGTTCACTCGTTCTCCTCTCCTCATGACCTTGGCAAGGGGCTCAGTTAAACTCTGTGTCGTAGAGTCCGAATCACTCCAAGTTTGTGCTGCAGTGGGTGGTGTGAATCAAAAAGCAGGTACTGGTCCGTGTGTGTGGCTTTCTGAAGACCAGAGGATCTTCAGACAACATGATATTCCCGTCTACTTCAAACCCACAAACACTTTAAGACAAAAACTGCTCCACCCTAAGGACAAAACTCCGAGCCACAAACAAAGCGATGTCGTCTACTCTATTCAGTGTAGTGAAGACTGCAGTGAGCTACACTGGAGAAACAAGACAACCATGACACAAAAGGATGAACCAGCACAGACGGGACACCCAGAGTGGAGCTCAGGCTGCTGTACATCTGCACCTTAAAGCCTCAGGCCTTTGAGGACAGTGAGGTGCAGATCTGAGCCAGAGAGAATTGGATTGAACGAGCCATGGATGCTACCTGGACGAATGAGGGTTTCTGCACATGTTTTACACAGACTTGTTGAGAACAGGAAGTGATGGAGGTCTGTGGCTACAGCTGCACCACAAGTACACGACACACACTACTGAGAATACTGCAGATACTACAGATACTCACACTGTACACACACTCAAATACTGCAGATACTACAGATACTCAGCTGTACACACACTCAAATACTGCAGATACTACAGATACTCAGCTGTACACACACTCACAAATACTACAGATACTTTGGCTTTGGGCTCAGTGCAGGATGTTTCCTCAGTCTCTTCTTTATATTTGGATGTTTTGTGGAGTTTTTGGTTTTGGTTCTGAAGCGTCGCGATTGTGTGACTGCAACTGTGAGTATTTAGATTTGACTCTGAAGCTTCTGAATCCCAAACTGAACTGTGAGTATTTAGTTTCACCTGTAACGACGTAGATCAGCTTCTCCACTGCTTCTCTGATCGTTCAGAAGAAACTTCAGCCTCTTTCCTCGAGTGTGAAATGGAGAAAAATGAATCTGAAGCTTTTGTTTGGTCCAAGAGTAAAACAGGCAGAGCCCCAGTGTGTCGTATCTCTTCACTGTAGCCACCACTTTGTCCTGTTTGACTTTTGGACAAAACTAAACCTTCAGAGGAAATTTCCTCTGCAGAGTTCAGGTGTTTGGCCTTTGTCGGGCAGAACAGTCATTTAAGTGTCTGGATTTTCTGTGATTCCAGATAAATCTACAGAGTAAACTGTTCATTTCTCTCAAAATGATTTTGGCGATGGGACAGATTCATGTGAATGAGGTTCGTTTGATCAGGACTTTGTGCCTCAGGAGCGGCTCCGTTTGCAGGAATAGTTCTTTGTGGAGAAGATCGTCTGCTGTGAGAGGGACTGATCACTTCTTTCTTCTTTGGTCAAGAAAATCTGGAGGATTTTGTTGATACTGTATCCGGGAACTGACCACATGTATTGATGAGTTGTAAAATTGTTGGAAAACCAGTTGATTTGATAAAAAAGAATCACATTGTCCGTATATCACAATATTCTACGTCCATAACCTTCAACACTTATTCCTGAAACCTTTGCTTCATTTCCCCAGACAAAGCTCAGGCTTCGGCTGAAACAGTCTTTACTCGAGCTGAGGAACAGTCCAGTGTTTCTCTGCTCAGTCTTTACTCGAGCTGAGGAACAGTCCAGTGTTTCTCTGTTCAGTCTTTACTCGAGCTGAGGAACAGTCCAGTGTTTCTCTGCTCAGTCTTTACTCGAGCTGAGGAACAGTCCAGTGTTTCTCTGTTCAGTCTTTACTCGAGCTGAGGAACAGTCCAGTGTTTCTCTGTTCAGTCTTTACTCGAGCTGAGGAACAGTCCAGTGTTTCTCTGTTCAGTCTTTACTCGAGCTGAGGAACAGTCCAGTGTTTTTCTGTTCAGTCTTTACTCGAGCTGAGGAACAGTCCAGTGTTTCTCTGCTCAGTCTTTACTCGAGCTGAGGAACAGTCCAGTGTTTCTCTGCTCAGTCTTTACTCGAGCTGAGGAACAGTCCAGTGTTTCTCTGTTCAGTCTTTACTCGAGCTGAGGAACAGTCCAGTGTTTCTCTGTTCAGTCTTTACTCGAGCTGAGGAACAGTCCAGTGTTTCTCTGTTCAGTCTTTACTCGAGCTGAGGAACAGTCCAGTGTTTCTCTGTTCAGTCTTTACTCGAGCTGTGGAACAGTCCAGTGTTTCTCTGTTCAGTCTTTACTCGAGCTGAGGAACAGTCCAGTGTTTCTCTGTTCAGTCTTTACTCGAGCTGAGGAACAGTCCAGTGTTTCTCTGTTCAGTCTTTACTCGAGCTGAGGAACAGTCCAGTGTTTCTCTGCTCAGTCTTTACTCGAGCTGAGGAACAGTCCAGTGTTTCTCTGTTCAGTCTTTACTCGAGCTGAGGAACAGTCCAGTGTTTCTCTGCTCAGTCTTTACTCGAGCTGAGGAACAGTCCAGTGTTTCTCTGTTCAGTCTTTACTCGAGCTGAGGAACAGTCCAGTGTTTCTCTGCTCAGTCTTTACTCGAGCTGAGGAACAGTCCAGTGTTTCTCTGTTCAGTCTTTACTCGAGCTGAGGAACAGTCCAGTGTTTCTCTGTTCAGTCTTTACTCGAGCTGAGGAACAGTCCAGTGTTTCTCTGTTCAGTCTTTACTCGAGCTGAGGAACAGTCCAGTGTTTCTCTGCTCAGTCTTTACTCGAGCTGAGGAACAGTCCAGTGTTTCTCTGTTCAGTCTTTACTCGAGCTGAGGAACAGTCCAGTGTTTCTCTGTTCAGTCTTTACTCGAGCTGAGGAACAGTCCAGTGTTTCTCTGCTCAGTCTTTACTCGAGCTGAGGAACAGTCCAGTGTTTCTCTGCTCAGTCTTTACTCGAGCTGAGGAACAGTCCAGTGTTTCTCTGTTCAGTCTTTACTCGAGCTGAGGAACAGTCCAGTGTTTCTCTGTTCAGTCTTTACTCGAGCTGAGGAACAGTCCAGTGTTTCTCTGTTCAGTCTTTACTCGAGCTGAGGAACAGTCCAGTGTTTCTCTGCTCAGTCTTTACTCGAGCTGTGGAATAGTTCATCCATGAGACAAACTCACCCCAGTGCAGATTAAACGAAGCCTCTCGGCCCGAAACTTTTGTCCTGCTTTTGTTTCTGACGCTGTTTGAGTCGAGTTTGTTTGAGGAAATCTTTCCTGTTCGTCTATTCCATCTGCACAGCTCCAAACACTCTGCTCCACCCTGTGATGTCATCATGTGGGAGTTTAACAGCTTCTTTTACCTTTAGTGCTGTAGGACTAAACCAGGTCTAAACCAGGACCAAACCTGGACTAAACCAGGATCAAACCAGGACCAAACCAGGACCAACACAAGATCTAAACAAGGACCTAAACTAGGACCAAACCAGGACCTACAAAACCATTGACAATAATGTGAACCTCTTTTTTAATGGAGTCCACTGATTTGTAATGTAATAGTCCTGGTCCAGTCCTGGTTCAGTCCTGGTCCAGTCCCGGTTCAGTCCCGGTTCAGTCCTGGTTCAGTCCCGGTTCAGTCCTGGTCCAGTCCCTGTTCAGTCCTGGTTCAGTCCCTGTTCAGTCCTGGTTCAGTCCCGGTCCAGTCCTGGTTCCTGGTTCAGTCCCGGTCCAGTCCCAGTCCAGTCCTGGTTCCTGGTTCAGTCCCGGTTTCTCTCCTCAGACGGTCTTCATTGGGTCTGTGCTCGAGTCCTGGACCAGGTCTTTGTCCCGTGTCCGGTTCTGAACTCTGAGGACTTCAGTCTGCAGCTGCTCCAGATCCGGAACCAGACCCGGACCGTGGTCTCGTCCTGCTCGTCGCATCAATCAAGCTGTGGCTCCGCCCCCGTGCTCCCCGGAGCCAATCAGAGCGCGGCAGCAGGCCCCGCCCCCGCCGCCTTCCTGGCCAATCACAGCCCCGGGCCGGGCTTCTCCGTCACCGTGTGGGGCGAGACCAGCGCCGGGATCTACTCCTGCCAGGGCCGGTCCAACTACCCGCCCCCGGCCCGGACCCAGGCCGGACCCGAGCAAGTCCTGGTCCTGGTCCAAGGTGAGACTCAGATGCCCTCCCCGTGTTTGTGTGCGTGTGTCAGATGCCCTCCCATCAGTGGCCCTGTCTGTGCAGGTCTCCACTGTGGACTCAAAGTGGACCCAGGACCAGACCAAGTCCAGAGTCTGGACCTGGTCTGGATCATCGCTGTGGCGGTTCTGAGCAGCTACAGCCTCTTCACGACCGTCTCCTGCGTGGCACTCTGGGTAAAAACACTGCTCCTGTCTGCCCCTGTCTGCCCCTGTCTGCTCCTGTCTGCCCCTGTCTGCCCCTGTCTGCTCCTGTCTGCCCCTGTCTGCTCCTGTCTGCCCCTGTCTGCTCCTGTCTGCCCCTGTCTGCTCCTGCCTGCTCCTGTCTGCCCCTGTCTGCCCCTGTCTGCCCCTGTCTGCCCCTGTCTGCTCCTGTCTGCTCCTGACCCTCCTGTGGTGTTGTGCAGGTGAAGCTGACAGGTGCAGAGGAGGAGAGTGATTATGTGAACACCAAACCCGCATCAGCCCCGACTCCCTGGAGGAACCGAAGATAAAACCTCCAAACGGACTCAAATACACCTGTCCACATTCTGCCCTCTAGATTCCACCCTCCACATTCTGCCCTCTAGATTCCACCCTCCAGATTCCACCCTCCAGATTCTGCCCTCTAGATTCCACCCTCTAGATTCCACCCTCCAGATTCTGCCCTCTAGATTCCACCCTCCAGATTCCACCCTCCACATTCTGCCCTCTAGATTCCACCCTCCAGATTCCACCCTCTAGATTCTACCCTCTAGATTCCACCCTCTAGATTCCACCCTCCAGATTCCACCCTCCAGATTCCACCCTCCAGATTCTACCCTCCACATTCTGCCCTCTAGATTCCACCCTCTAGATTCCACCCTCTAGATTCCACCCTCTAGATTCTACCCTCCAGATTCCACCCTCCAGATTCCACCCTCTAGATTCTACCCTCCAGATTCCACCCTCCAGATTCTACCCTGCAGATTCCACCCTCCAGATTCTACCCTGCAGATTCCACCCTCCAGATTCCACCCTCCAGATTCTACCCTGCAGATTCCACCCTCTAGATTCTACCCTCTAGATTCCACCCTCCAGATTCCACCCTCCAGATTCCACCCTCCAGATTCCACCCTCTAGATTCCACCCTCCAGATTCCACCCTCCAGATTCCACCCTCCAGATTCCACCCTCCAGATTCCACCCTCCAGATTCCACCCTCCAGATTCCACCCTCCAGATTCCACCCTCCAGATTCTACCCTCCAGATTCTACCCTCCAGATTCCACCCTCCAGATTCCACCCTCTAGATTCCACCCTCCAGATTCCACCCTCCAGATTCCACCCTCTAGATTCCACCCTCCAGATTCCACCCTCCAGATTCTACCCTCCACATTCTGCCCTCTAGATTCCACCCTCTAGATTCCACCCTCTAGATTCCACCCTCTAGATTCTACCCTCCAGATTCCACCCTCCAGATTCCACCCTCTAGATTCTACCCTCCAGATTCCACCCTCCAGATTCTACCCTGCAGATTCCACCCTCCAGATTCTACCCTGCAGATTCCACCCTCCAGATTCCACCCTCCAGATTCTACCCTGCAGATTCCACCCTCCAGATTCCACCCTCCAGATTCCACCCTCCAGATTCCACCCTCCAGATTCCACCCTCCAGATTCTACCCTCCAGATTCCACCCTCCAGATTCTACCCTCCAGATTCCACCCTCCAGATTCTACCCTCCAGATTCTACCCTCCAGATTCCACCCTCCAGATTCCACCCTCTAGATTCCACCCTCCAGATTCCACCCTCCAGATTCCACCCTCTAGATTCCACCCTCCAGATTCCACCCTCCAGATTCTACCCTCCAGATTCCACCCTCCAGATTCCACCCTCTAGATTCCACCCTCTAGATTCCACCCTCCAGATTCCACCCTCTAGATTCCACCCTCCAGATTCCACCCTCCAGATTCTACCCTCCAGATTCCACCCTCCAGATTCCACCCTCCAGATTCCACCCTCTAGATTCCACCCTCCAGATTCCACCCTCTAGATTCCACCCTCCAGATTCCACCCTCTAGATTCCACCCTCCAGATTCCACCCTCTAGATTCCACCCTCCAGATCTAGATTCCACCCTCCAGATTCCACCCTCTAGATTCCACCCTCCAGATTCTGCCCTCTAGATTCCACCCTCCAGATTCCACCTCTAGATTCAACCCTCTAGATTCCACCCTCCAGATTCCACCCTCCAGATTCCACCCTCTAGATTCCACCCTCCAGATTCCACCCTCCAGATTCTACCCTCCACATTCAGCCCTCTAGATTCCACCCTCTAGATTCCACCCTCTAGATTCCACCCTCTAGATTCTACCCTCCAGATTCCACCCTCCAGATTCCACCCTCTAGATTCTACCCTCCAGATTCCACCCTCCAGATTCTACCCTGCAGATTCCACCCTCCAGATTCTACCCTGCAGATTCCACCCTCCAGATTCCACCCTCCAGATTCTACCCTGCAGATTCCACACTCTAGATTCTACCCTCTAGATTCCACCCTCCAGATTCCACCCTCTAGATTCTACCCTCCAGATTCCACCCTCCAGATTCCACCCTCCAGATTCCACCCTCCAGATTCCACCCTCCAGATTCTACCCTCCAGATTCCACCCTCCAGATTCCACCCTCCAGATTCCACCCTCCAGATTCTACCCTCCAGATTCTACCCTCCAGATTCCACCCTCCAGATTCCACCCTCTAGATTCCACCCTCCAGATTCCACCCTCCAGATTCCACCCTCTAGATTCCACCCTCCAGATTCCACCCTCCAGATTCTACCCTCCAGATTCCACCCTCCAGATTCCACCCTCTAGATTCCACCCTCTAGATTCCACCCTCCAGATTCCACCCTCTAGATTCCACCCTCCAGATTCCACCCTCCAGATTCTACCCTCCAGATTCCACCCTCCAGATTCCACCCTCCAGATTCCACCCTCTAGATTCCACCCTCCAGATTCCACCCTCTAGATTCCACCCTCCAGATTCCACCCTCTAGATTCCACCCTCCAGATTCCA
Source organism: Odontamblyopus rebecca (assembly GCA_030686955.1). Lineage (NCBI taxonomy): Eukaryota > Metazoa > Chordata > Actinopteri > Gobiiformes > Gobiidae > Odontamblyopus > Odontamblyopus rebecca. Next base: position 762,103 of record CM060675.1, read on the forward strand.
CCCTCTAGATTCCACCCTCCAGATTCCACCCTCCAGATTCTACCCTCCAGATTCTACCCTCCAGTTTCCCCCCTCCAGATTCCACCCTCTAGATTCCACCCTCCAGATTCCACCCTCTAGATTCCACCCTCCAGATTCCACCCTCTAGATTCCACCCTCCAGATTCCACCCTCCAGATTCTACCCTCCAGATTCCACCCTCTAGATTCCACCCTCCAGATTCCACCCTCTAGATTCCACCCTCCAGATTCCACCCTCTAGATTCCACCCTCCAGATTCTACCCTCCAGATTCCACCCTCTAGATTCTACCCTCCACATTCTGCCCTCTAGATTCCACCCTCTAGATTCTACCCTCCACATTCTGCCCTCTAGATTCCACCCTCTAGATTCTACTCTGTAAACTGTATAAAGACTGTACAGATTCTATTGTTATAAATATTAAACCTGAGAGAGAAAATCTGAACTTAAAACTCATCCAGGGGGGAGGGCATCTGACACACAGGGAGGGCATCTGACACACAGGGAGGGCATCTGACACACAGGGAGGGCATCTGACACACAGGGAGGGCATCTGACACACGGGGAGGGCATCTGACACACAGGGAGGGCATCTGACACACAGGGAGGGCATCTGACACACGGGGAGGGCATCTGACACACGGGGAGGGCATCTGACACACGGGGAGGGCATCTGACACAGGGGGGAGGGCATCTGACACACAGGGAGGGCATCTGACACACGGGGAGGGCATCTGACACACAGGGAGGGCATCTGACACACAGGGAGGGCATCTGACACACAGGGAGGGCATCTGACACACAGGGAGGGCATCTGACACAGGGGGAGGGCATCTGACACAGGGGAGGGCATCTGACACACAGGGAGGGCATCTGACACACAGGGGGAGGGCATCTGACACACAGGGAGGGCATCTGACACACGGGGAGGGCATCTGACACAGGGGGAGGGCATCTGACACACGGGGAGGGCATCTGACACACGGGGGGGCATCTGACACACGGGGAGGGCATCTGACACACAGGGAGGGCATCTGACACACAGGGAGGGCATCTGACACAGGGGGAGGGCATCTGACACACAGGGAGGGCATCTGACACAGGGGAGGGCATCTGACACACGGGGAGGGCATCTGACACACAGGGAGGGCATCTGACACACAGGGAGGGCATCTGACACAGGGGAGGGCATCTGAGGCAATCCCACACACGGGGAGGGCATCTGACACAGGGGAGGGCATCTGACACACAGGGGGAGGGCATCTGACACACAGGGAGGGCATCTGACACACGGGGAGGGCATCTGACACAGGGGAGGGCATCTGACACACAAGGGGAGGGCATCTGACACAGGGGGGAGGGCATCTGACACAGGGGGAGGGCATCTGACACACGGGCGGGCATCTGACACTGGGGTGGGCATCTGACACAGGGGAGGGCATCTGACACACGGGGAGGGCATCTGACACACGGGGAGGGCATCTGACACACAGGGAGGGCATCTGACACACAGGGAGGGCATCTGACACACGGGGAGGGCATCTGACACACAGGGAGGGCATCTGACACACAGGGAGGTCATCTGACACACAGGGGAGGGCATCTGACACACAGGGGAGGGCATCTGACACACAGGGAGGGCATCTGACACAGGGGGAGGGCATCTGACACACGGGGAGGGCATCTGACACACAGGGAGGGCATCTGACACACAGGGAGGGCATCTGACACAGGGGGAGGGCATCTGACACACGGGGAGGGCATCTGACACAGGGGGAGGGCATCTGGTGTTTTCTCTATAGTCTGTCTGGTTGGTGGGAGTTCACCTCTCACCTTGTTGCAGTGGGTTTGTGGTTTTGAAACAGGAAACCAGGACTAAAGCAGGACTAGATCTAGACCAGGTCTGAACCTGGTCTGAACCTGGTCTAAACCAGGTCTAAACCAGGTCTAAACCAGGTCTAAACCAGGTCTAAACCAGGTCTAAACCTGGTCTAAACCTGGACTAAACCTGGTCTAAACCAGGTCTAAACCAGGTCTAAACCAGGTCTAAACCTGGTCTAAACCTGGACTAAACCTGGTCTAAACCTGGACTAAACCTGGTCTAAACCTGGTCTAAACCTGGACTAAACCTGGTCTAAACCTGGAGTCAACCTGGACTAAACCTGGTCTAAACCTGGACTAAACCAGGTCTAAACCAGGTCTAAACCAGGTCTAAACCTGGTCTAAACCTGGACTAAACCTGGTCTAAACCTGGACTAAACCTGGTCTAAACCTGGTCTAAACCTGGACTAAACCTGGTCTAAACCTGGAGTCAACCTGGACTAAACCTGGTCTAAACCTGGACTAAACCTGGTCTAAACCAGGTCTAAACCAGGTCTAAACCAGGTCTAAACCTGGTTTAGACCTGTAGCTAGGGAGGTACAACCAGGCTCAGGCAGGGAAGCCACTACCAGACCTAAGAGGTACATCCAGGCGTAGGAACTACCACCAGACTTGCAAGCTACATCCAATATGGCCTCAGTGGAGGTAAATAATGACATGGAGGAGTTAAAAGTTTCATTGAACATTATGGGGAAAAACTTAGAAACTGTATTAAAACAACAGGAAAAAATCATGGGGCTAATGAAAGAAATCCAGTACTTCAAAACTATAAATGAAGACCAGCAGCAAAAAATCTACTCTTTGGAAACACGGGTGTCAGAACTGGAACAGTACAGTCGAATGAACAATGTTGTGATATCTGGACTTGTCATCAAACCAAAATCATGTGCTCCTGCTGCCAAAAGAGAAAGGCCACAAAATCATGTGCTCCTGCTGCCAAAAGAGAAAGGCCACAAAATCATGTGCTCCTGCTGCCAAAAGAGAAAGGCCACAAAATCATGTGCTCCTGCTGCCAAAAGAGAAAGGCCACAAAATCATGTGCTCCTGCTGCCAAAAGAGAAAGGCCACAAAGTGACTGAACATGATGAATCCACAGAATCACAGGTAACTGCATTTCTACAAAAACATAACGTCTCCATTGACAAACACACTATTGAAGCCAGACCATTCCAACACAAACTCATACCATTCCAACACAAACTCATACCATTCCAACACAAACTCATACCATTCCAACACAAACTCATACCATTCCAACACAAACTCATACCATTCCAACACAAACTCATACCATTCCAACACAAACTCATACCATTCCAACACAAACTCATACCATTCCAACACAAACTCATACCATTCCAACACAAAATCATACCATTCCAACACAAACTCATACCATTCCAACACAAACTCATACCATTCCAACACAAACTCATACCATTCCAACACAAACTCATACCATTCCAACACAAAATCATACCATTCCAACACAAACTCATACCATTCCAACACAAACTCATACCATTCCAACACAAAATCATACCATTCCAACACAAACTCATACCATTCCAACACAAACTCATACCATTCCAACACAAAATCATACCATTCCAACACAAACTCAAAGCCAGAAAGTCAACCACGCAGTCATTGTACGATTTGTAAACAGAAAGCATAAAATTGACTTGCTCAGACAGGGAAAGAACCTAAAAGGAACAAATGTGTATGTTAATGAACATCTGACTAAAATCAATGGAGAAATCGCAAAAAAAGCAAGACACTTAAAAAAGCTGGTAAAATACAGGCTACATGGACTTCCAACTGCAAAGTGCACATTCAAATGATGGTAATCCAAGTGATGCAAGGGTGCTGTGTATCAGGAATATAAAAGAACTTGAAAAAATTAATGACTAATTTGGCTCTAAACCTGTCAACAAACACTGTTAAACCAATGCAGGGAAAACAACACTGACTATGTTAAACCAATGCAGGGAAAACAACACTGACTATGTTAAACCAATGCAGGGAAAACAACACTGACTATGTTAAACCAATGCAGGGAAAACAACACTGACTATGTTAAACCAATGCAGGGAAAACAACACTGACTATGTTAAACCAATGCAGGGAAAACAACACTGACTATGTTAAACCAATGCAGGGAAAACAACACTGACTACAACCAAAACAAATGACTCTTAATGAAGCGGATTTTGTGTCTGCACTTAGTGATAATGAGGATAATGAATTTGAATATACTGATAGTGAAAAGGGAGGTCAGCTGCATTCTAACTATGACAGATTTTGTTTAAATCATGACTTCATGGAATACAAAACAAATGAATTTGGGAATGATTTAGATCCTGATAACAATTTTTTCATTAATATAAAAGAAAATTGTAAATACTATACTGATGAGCAATTTAAAAATGCAACACATAAATTTACAATAATATTTTGCAGTATGTTTTCATACAAACCAATTTTAAAATAAAGAATATCTGTAAGCATATTCAGAATCAAATAACGACATACAGTAAACCAGATTTTCTAATAGACATAAATGTATCATTATAGTAGTGTCTGAGATTTGGTTAGGATATAAATGTACTATTATAGCAGTGTCTGAGACCTATTAGATATAGCATTAATATAGCAGTGTCTGACTTTGGTTAGATATAAATGTACTATTATAGCAGTGTTCGAGACTTGGTTAGAGTTATAAATGTACTATTATAGCAGTGTCTGAGACTGGGTTAGATATATAAATGTACTATTATAGCAGTGTCTGAAGAGACTTGGGTTAGATATAAAATGTACTATTATAGCAGTGTCTGAGACTTGGTTAGATATAAATGTACTATTATAGCAGTGTCTGAGACTTGGTTAGATATAAATGTATTATTATAGCAGTGTCTGAGACTGGGTTAGAATATAAATGTACTATTATAGCAGTGTCTGGAGACTTGAGTTAGATATAAATGTACTATTATAGCAGTGTCTGAGACTTGGGTTAGATATAAATGTACTATTGTGGTGCAGTGTCTGAGACTCTGGTTAGATATAAATGTACTATTACAGCAGTGTCTGAGATCAAGTTATAGATATAAATGTACTATTATAGTAGCGGTGTCTGGAGGACTTGGTTTAGAATATAAAATGTACTATTAGTATATAGTGTCTGAGACTTGGGTTAGATATAAAATGTACTATTATTATAGCAGTGTCTGAGACTGGGTTTAGATATAAATGTACACTATTATAGCAGTGTCTGGAGACTTGGTTAGAATATAAACGTACTATTATAGCAGTGTCTGAGACTGCTAGATATAAATGTACTATTATAGTAGGTGTCTGGAGACTTGGTTAGATATATAAATGTACTATTATAGCAGTGTTCTGAGACTGGAGTTAGATATAAATGTACTATTATAGCAGTGTCTGAGACTGCTAGATATAAATGTAACCCACTATTATAGCAGTGTCTGGAACTTGGATCAGTTAGAATATAAAATGTACTATTATAGCAGTGTGTCTGGAGACTGGAGTTAGATATAAATGTGTACTATTGCATAGCAGTGTCTGAGATCAGTTAGATATATAAATGTACTATTATAGCAGTGTCTGAGACTTGGGTTAGATATAAATGTACTATTATAGCAGTGTCTGGAGACTTGGAAGGTTAGATATAAATGTACTATTATAGCAGTGTCTGAGACCTTGGTTGTATATAAAATGTACCATTACAGTAGTGTCTGAGACTTGAGTTGGAGATATAAAATGTACTAGTTATAGCAGTGTCTGAGACTTGGAGTTAGATATAAATGTACTATTATAGCAGTCTGGAGACTTGGTTAGATATAAATGTACTAATTATAGCAGTGTCTGGAGACTGGTTTAAGATATAAATGTACTATTACAGCAGTGTCTGAGACTGGGTTAGAATATAAATGTACTATTATAGCAGTGTCTGGAGAACTTGGGTTAGATATAAATGTACTATTATAGCAGTGTCTGGAGACTTGGATTTAGATATAAATGTACTATTATATAGCAGTGTCTGAGACTGGGTTAGAATATAAATGTACTATTATAGCAGTGTCTGAGACTTGGGTTAGATATAAATGTACTAGCTATAGCAGTGTCTGGAGACTTGAGTTAGATATAAATGTACTATTATAGCAGTGTTCTGAGACTTGGAGTTAGATATAAATGTACTATTATAGCAGTGTCTGAGACTGGGTTTAGATATAAATGTACTATTATAGTAGTGTCTGGAGACTTGAGTTAGATATAAATGTACTATTATAGCAGTGTCTGAGATCAAGTTAGATATAAATGTACTATTATAGCAGTGTCTGAGATCAAGTTAGATATAAATGTACTATTATAGCAGTGTCTGAGACTTGGTTAGATATAAAATGTACCTATTATAGCAGTGTCTGGAGATCAGGTTAGATATAAATGTGCACACTATTATAGTGAGTGTCTGAGACTTAGTTAGATATAAATGTACTATTATAGCAGTGTCTGGAGACTGCTAGATATGGAACATAAATGTACTATTATAGCAGTGTCTGAGACTGGGTTAGAGAATGTACCATTATAGCAGTGTCTGAGACTGGGTTTAGATATAAATGTACTATTATAGCAGTGTCTGAGACTGCTAGATACTAAATGTACTAATTATAGCAGTGTCTGAGACTTGGGTTAGATATAAAATGTACTAATTATAGCAGTGTCTGAGACTTGCTAGATATAAAATGTACCATTATAGCAGTGTCTGAGACTCACAGATATAAATGCACACACATTATGGCAGTGTCTGAGACTCTGGGTTAGATATAAATGTGTACTATTACAGCAGTGTCTGGAGACTGGAGTTAGAATATAAATGTATCATTATAGTAGTGTCTGAGACTTGCTAGATATAAATGTGCACTATTATAGCAGTGTCTGTGGAGACTTGGGTTAGATATAAATGTACTAAATTATAGCAGTGTCTGGAGACTTAAAGGTTAGATATAAATGTACTATTATAGCAGTGTCTGAGACTTGGTTGAATATAAATGTACTATTATAGCAGTGTGTCTGAGACTGGAGTTAGATATAAAATGTACTATTATAGTAGTAGTGTCTACGGAGACTTGGTTAGATATAAATGTACTATTATAGCAGTGTCTGAGACTAGGGTTAGATATAAATGTGCACTAAATTATAGCAGTGTCTATCTGAGACTGGGTTAGATATAAATGTGCTCATTATAGTGCAGTGTCCCAGAGACTTGGTTAGATATAAATGTACTATTATAGTAGTGTCTTGGAGACTTGGAGTTAGAATATAAATGTACTATTATAGCAGTGTCTGCACTTAGTTAGATAATGTACTATTATGAATTTGAATATACTGATTAGATATAAATGTACTATTATAGCAGTGTCAGATTTTGGTTTAGATATCATGACTTTATAGCATGTCTGAGACTTGGTTAGATACAAATGTACTATTATAGCAGTGTCTGAGATCCTAGATATAAATTTTTTCATTAATATAAAAGAAAAATGTAAATATTATAGCAGTGTCTGAGCAATTTAGATATAAATGTAAATATTGATAAAAACTTTACAATAATACATTTTAATAGCAGGAGTTTGCATAAAAACTACACAAAAATAAAAGAATATCTGAAGCAATTCAACAAATGTACTATTATAGCAGTGTCTGAGACTGGGTTAGATATAAATGTACTATTACAGCAGTGTCTGAGACTTGGTTAGATATAAATGTACTATTATAGCAGTGTCTGAGACTTGGTTAGATATAAATGTACTATTATAGCAGTGTCTGAGACTTGGTTAGATATAAATGTACTATTATAGCAGTGTCTGAGACTTGGTTAGATATAAATGTACTATTATAGCAGTGTCTGAGACTTGGTTAGATATAAATGTACTATTACAGCAGTGTCTGAGACTTGGTTAGATATAAATGTACTATTATAGCAGTGTCTGAGACTTGGTTAGATATAAATGTACTATTACAGCAGTGTCTGAGACTTGGTTAGATATAAATGTACTATTATAGCAGTGTCTGAGACTGGGTTAGATATAAATGTACTATTATAGCAGTGTCTGAGACTTGGTTAGATATAAATGTACTATTATAGCAGTGTCTGAGACTGGGTTAGATATAAATGTACTATTATAGCAGTGTCTGAGACTTGGTTAGATATAAATGTACTATTATAGCAGTGTCTGAGACTGGGTTAGATATAAATGTACTATTATAGCAGTGTCTGAGACTTGGTTAGATATAAATGTACTATTATAGCAGTGTCTGAGACTGGGTTAGATATAAATGTACTATTATAGCAGTGTCTGAGACTGGGTTAGATATAAATGTACTATTATAGCAGTGTCTGAGACTGGGTTAGATATAAATGTACTATTATAGCAGTGTCTGAGACTGGGTTAGATATAAATGTACTATTATAGCAGTGTCTGAGACTGGGTTAGATATAAATGTACTATTATAGCAGTGTCTGAGACTGGGTTAGATATAAATGTACTATTATAGCAGTGTCTGAGACTGGGTTAGATATAAATGTACTATTATAGCAGTGTCTGAGACTGGGTTAGATATAAATGTACTATTATAGCAGTGTCTGAGACTGGGTTAGATATAAATGTACTATTATAGCAGTGTCTGAGACTTGGTTAGATATAAATGTACTATTATAGCAGTGTCTGAGACTGGGTTAGATATAAATGTACTATTACAGCAGTGTCTGAGACTTGGTTAGATATAAATGTACTATTATAGCAGTGTCTGAGACTTGGTTAGATACAGAGAAGAGTCAGAATGTGGAAATGGACGGACATCAGTTCTTTACATTACATAGGAGCAGTAGGAAAGGAGGGGGAGTGGCCTTATATGTAGATGCAGATCTAAGATGTAACATCATTAACAGTAGGTCAGCCCTTATTGATGGTACAATGGAATGTCTAACAATTGAAATAGTTGACAAAAAATCTGCAAACATAATAGTCAGTTGTTTGTACAGAACACCTGGATCCTGCATAGACACATTTAACCAAAACCCTCATTTACATTTAATATCAATCTATTAAATCCTCATTTACATTTAATATCAATCTATTAAACCCTCATTTACATTTAATATCAATCTATTAAACCCTCATTTACATTTAATATCAATCTATTAAACCCTCATTTACATTTAATATCAATCTATTAAACCCTCATTTACATTTAATATCAATCTATTAAATCCTCATTTACATTTAATATCAATCTATTAAACCCTCATTTACATTTAATATCAATCTATTAAATCCTCATTTACATTTAATATCAATCTATTAAACCCTCATTTACATTTAATATCAATCTATTAAACCCTCATTTACATTTAATATCAATCTATTAAATCCTCATTTACATTTAATATCAATCTATTAAATCCTCATTTACATTTAATATCAATCTATTAAACCCTCATTTACATTTAATATCAATCTATTAAACCCTCATTTACATTTAATATCAATCTATTAAACCCTCATTTACATTTAATATCAATCTATTAAACCCTCATTTACATTTAATATCAATCTATTAAATCCTCATTTACATTTAATATCAATCTATTAAACCCTCATTTACATTTAATATCAATCTATTAAATCCTCATTTACATTTAATATCAATCTATTAAACCCTCATTTACATTTAATATCAATCTATTAAACCCTCATTTACATTTAATATCAATCTATTAAATCCTCATTTACATTTAATATCAATCTATTAAATCCTCATTTACATTTAATATCAATCTATTAAACCCTCATTTACATTTAATATCAATCTATTAAACCCTCATTTACATTTAATATCAATCTATTAAACCCTCATTTACATTTAATATCAATCTATTAAATCCTCATTTACATTTAATATCAATCTATTAAATCCTCATTTACATTTAATATCAATCTATTAAATCCTCATTTACATTTAATATCAATCTATTAAACCCTCATTTACATTTAATATCAATCTATTAAACCCTCATTTACATTTAATATCAATCTATTAAATCCTCATTTACATTTAATATCAATCTATTAAATCCTCATTTACATTTAATATCAATCTATTAAACCCTCATTTACATTTAATATCAATCTATTAAATCCTCATTTACATTTAATATCAATCTATTAAACCCTCATTTACATTTAATATCAATCTATTAAATCCTCATTTACATTTAATATCAATCTATTAAATCCTCATTTACATTTAATATCAATCTATTAAATCCTCATTTACATTTAATATCAATCTATTAAACCCTCATTTACATTTAATATCAATCTATTAAACCCTCATTTACATTTAATATCAATCTATTAAACCCTCATTTACATTTAATATCAATCTATTAAATCCTCATTTACATTTAATATCAATCTATTAAATCCTCATTTACATTTAATATCAATCTATTAAATCCTCATTTACATTTAATATCAATCTATTAAATCCTCATTTACATTTAATATCAATCTATTAAATCCTCATTTACATTTAATATCAATCTATTAAACCCTCATTTACATTTAATATCAATCTATTAAACCCTCATTTACATTTAATATCAATCTATTAAACCCTCATTTACATTTAATATCAATCTATTAAATCCTCATTTACATTTAATATCAATCTATTAAACCCTCATTTACATTTAATATCAATCTATTAAACCCTCATTTACATTTAATATCAATCTATTAAATCCTCATTTACATTTAATATCAATCTATTAAATCCTCATTTACATTTAATATCAATCTATTAAACCCTCATTTACATTTAATATCAATCTATTAAACCCTCATTTACATTTAATATCAATCTATTAAATCCTCATTTACATTTAATATCAATCTATTAAACCCTCATTTACATTTAATATCAATCTATTAAATCCTCATTTACATTTAATATCAATCTATTAAATCCTCATTTACATTTAATATCAATCTATTAAATCCTCATTTACATTTAATATCAATCTATTAAACCCTCATTTACATTTAATATCAATCTATTAAATCCTCATTTACATTTAATATCAATCTATTAAACCCTCATTTACATTTAATATCAATCTATTAAATCCTCATTTACATTTAATATCAATCTATTAAATCCTCATTTACATTTAATATCAATCTATTAAATCCTCATTTACATTTAATATCAATCTATTAAATCCTCATTTACATTTAATATCAATCTATTAAATCCTCATTTACATTTAACAGAGTAGGATTACAGTCGACACAGAGTAGGATTACAGTCGACACAGAGTAGGATTACAGTCGACACAGAGTAGGATTACAGTCGACACAGAGTAGGATTACAGTCGACACAGAGTAGGATTACAGTCGACACAGAGTAGGATTACAGTCGACACAGAGTAGGATTACAGCTGACACAGAGTAGGATTACAGTCGACACAGAGTAGGATTACAGTCGACACAGAGTAGGATTACAGTCGACACAGAGTAGGATTACAGTCGACACAGAGTAGGATTACAGTCGACACAGAGTAGGATTACAGTCGACACAGAGTAGGATTACAGTCGACACAGAGTAGGATTACAGTCGACACAGAGTAGGATTACAGTCGACACAGAGTAGGATTACAGCTGACACAGAGTAGGATTACAGTCGACACAGAGTAGGATTACAGTCGACACAGAGTAGGATTACAGTCGACACAGCTACATTAACAGATAACATTTTTACAAATACAATGGATAATCCTGTTACAGCCGGATTACTTATAAATGACATTAGTGACCATCTGCCAGTTTTTGGTATATTACACACATTTTTTAAAAATTATAATCAAACAAATCCAGTCAACTTTAAGATGAGGCGACGCAGAACACCTGAGGCTTCAAAGCAGAGCTGTGTTCACAGCTATGGGAGGAGGTATATGCCTCCAGTGACCCGGACAGGGCATATAACAGCTATGGGAGGAGGGATATGCCTCCAGTGACCCGGACAGGGCATATAACAGCTATGGGAGGAGGTATATGCCTCCAGTGACCCGGACAGGGCATATAACAGCTATGGGAGGAGGGATATGCCTCCAGTGACCCGGACAGGGCATATAACAGCTATGGGAGGAGGGATATGCCTCCAGTGACCCGGACAGGGCATATAACAGCTATGGGAGGAGGTATATGCCTCCAGTGACCCGGACAGGGCATATAACAGCTATGGGAGGAGGTATATGCCTCCAGTGACCCGGACAGGGCATATAACAGCTATGGGAGGAGGTATATGCCTCCAGTGACCCGGACAGGGCATATAACAGCTATGGGAGGAGGTATATGCCTCCAGTGACCCGGACAGGGCATATAACAGCTATGGGAGGAGGTATATGCCTCCAGTGACCCGGACAGGGCATATAACAGCTATGGGAGGAGGTATATGCCTCCAGTGACCCGGACAGGGCATATAACAGCTATGGGAGGAGGTATATGCCTCCAGTGACCCGGACAGGGCATATAACAGCTATGGGAGGAGGGATATGCCTCCAGTGACCCGGACAGGGCATATAACAGTTATGGGAGGAGGGATATGCCTCCAGTGACCCGGACAGGGCATATAACAGCTATGGGAGGAGGTATATGCCTCCAGTGACCCGGACAGGGCATATAACAGCTATGGGAGGAGGTATATGCCTCCAGTGACCCGGACAGGGCATATAACAGCTATGGGAGGAGGTATATGCCTCCAGTGACCCGGACAGGGCATATAACGCCTTTCTCTCAACATTACTCAGACTTTATGACAAGCACTGTCCACAAAAACACATTCTGATTAAAAATAAAAAAACTAGATAAACCATGGATCACTAAGGGAATAGAAAACGGATGCAAAAAGAAACATCACCTATATAAACTATATATAAAACATAGAACAAAAGAAATTGAACACAAATATAAGACATATAAAAATAAACTCACAAATATTATAAGAACAAATAAGAAGAATTATTATCATAAACAATTGGAACAACATAGATCTAATGTCCAAGAAACCTGGAAAATACTAAATAAAATAATTAGAAAGGGAAATGAAAGAGCCCAATATCCAAAGCACTTCCTAAAGGACAGTATAACCATAGAGACAATATCCAAAGCACTTCCTAAAGGACAGTATAACCACAGAGACAATATCCAAAGCACTTCCTAAAGGACAGTATAACCACAGAGACAATATCCAAAGCACTTTCTAAAGGACAGTATAACCATAGAGACAATATCCAAAGCACTTCCTAAAGGACAGTATAACCATAGAGACAATATCCAAAGCACTTCCTAAAGGACAGTATAACCATAGAGACAATATCCAAAGCACTTCCTAAAGGACAGTATAACCATAGAGACAATATCCAAAGCACTTCCTAAAGGACAGTATAACCATAGAGACAATATCCAAAGCACTTCCTAAAGGACAGTATAACCATAGAGACAATATCCAAAGCACTTCCTAAAGGACAGTATAACCATAGAGACAATATCCAAAGCACTTCCTAAAGGACAGTATAACCATAGAGAAAAAATCCAAAGCACTTCCTAAAGGACAGTATAACCATAGAGACAATATCCAAAGCACTTCCTAAAGGACAGTATAACCATAGAGACAATATCCAAAGCACTTCCTAAAGGACAGTATAACCATAGAGAAAATATCCAAAGCACTTCCTAAAGGACAGTATAACCATAGAGACAATATCCAAAGCACTTCCTAAAGGACAGTATAACCATAGAGAAAATATCCAAAGCACTTCCTAAAGGACAGTATAACCATAGAGACAATATCCAAAGCACTTCCTAAAGGACAGTATAACCATAGAGACAATATCCAAAGCACTTCCTAAAGGACAGTATAACCACAGAGACAATAACCAAAGCACTTCCTAAAGGACAGTATAACCACAGAGACAATATCCAAAGCACTTCCTAAAGGACAGTATAACCATAGAGACAATATCCAAAGCACTTCCTAAAGGACAGTATAACCACAGAGACAATATCCAAAGCACTTACTAAAGGACAGTATAACCATAGAGACAATATCCAAAGCACTTCCTAAAGGACAGTATAACCATAGAGACAATATCCAAAGCACTTCCTAAAGGACAGTATAACCAAAGAGACAATATCCAAAGCACTTACTAAAGGACAGTATAACCATAGAGACAATATCCAAAGCACTTCCTAAAGGACAGTATAACCATAGAGTAAATATCCTATGCACTTCCTAAAGGACAGTATAACCATAGAGACAATATCCAAAGCACTTCCTAAAGGACAGTATAACCATAGAGACAATATCCAAAGCACTTCCTAAAGGACAGTATAACCATAGAGACAATATCCAAAGCACTTTCTAAAGGACAGTATAACCATAGAGACAATATCCAAAGCACTTCCTAAAGGACAGTATAACCATAGAGACAATATCCAAAGCACTTCCTAAAGGACAGTATAACCATAGAGACAATATCCAAAGCACTTCCTAAAGGACAGTATAACCATAGAGACAATATCCAAAGCACTTCCTAAAGGACAGTATAACCATAGAGAAAACAAAGGAAATAACAAATACTTTCAATGACTTCTTTGTAAATGTGGGGCCCACTTTAGCAAATAAAATTACAGAGCCTGAAGATACTGATGCATTAAACGAAGAGATTATCAGACGAATCCAAATTCTATATTCATCCAGAGTTTACACGAAAGTGAAATGATAAAAATAGTGAGAGAATTTAAAAACCAGAGGTCTCCTGACAGCTCTAATATAGATCTGTGGTTGGTTAAAGATATTATAAACTGTATAGTCACAGCTTTTACACATATCTGCAGTCAGTCCTTTAGTACAGGCGTCTTCCCGGGTCAAATGAAAACTGCTAAGGTAATTCCAATTTTTAAAAATGGCGACCGAAACCAGTTCACCAATTACAGACCCATCTCCTACTCTCGCAATTTTCAAAAATTTAGAAAAATTGTTTGCAGACAGACTTGAGAATTTCATTGAGAAAAATAACTTATTGAGCAGCCATCAGTAAACAGGTCCAGTTCAATGGCCGTCATGGAACTAGTGGAAGAGATCACAACAGCAATAGACAAAAAACAATATACAGTCGGGTCTTTATTGATTTAAGGCTTTTGACACCATTGACCATGAATGACTTTTGAGAAAAATGGACAGATATGGTGTCAGAGGAATTGGCTAAATAGTGAACTTAGCAACAGACATCAGTTTGTACATATGAATAATGTTGATTCAGATATAAGAAGAACTACACATGGAGTCCCTCAAGGCTCTATACTGGGACCTAAATTGTTTATTAAGTATATAAATGATGTCTGTGAAATATTACAAAAATTGAAGTGTATAATGTTTGCAGATGATCCCAGTGTTTCCTGCTCTGGAGGAGACGTAGATCAGCTCCTGGATACAGTAGAGAATGAGCTCAAAATATTAAAGAAGTGGTTTGATATTAATAAACTTTCACTCAATTTAAATAAAACAAATTATATCATCTTTGGAAATAGAAAAATAAATACCCAAATTAAAATCCGAATTAATCCTACAGAAATAGAAAGAGTATATGAAAATAAATGTCTGGGGATTATTATTGATAGTAAATTAAGTTGGAAACCGCATATAAATAATCTAAGGACTAAATTAGCTAAAACTATTGCCATAATGTGTAAAATAAAAACCTTTTTACACCAGAATTCACTTTATGTATTGTATTGTTCTCTTGTTCTTCCATATCTTAATTATTGTGTGGAGACGTGGGTCAAACGTTAACCCTGTATTTTTACTTCAAAAGAAAGCAAGAAGAACTGTCAATCAGGCTAAATATTCTGCTCCAACGAACCCTCTCTTTATTAAACTAAATACATTCAAATTAAATGAGCTGATCAGTCTGAATACAGCTGTTGTGATGTATAAGGCAAACGACCACATGCTCCCACAAAGTGTCCAGGAGATGTTCAAGCCCAGAGAGAGTCCAGAGAATCTCAGAGGAGCAGCGATTTTCCAAAAGACTAAGACAAGAACAAGTAGAAAAAGCTTTTGCATCTCAATTACAGGAGTAAATTTATGGAATAACCTGAGTGACGAATGAAAAGAGTGCACCTCAATCAAAAGATTTAAAAAGGTGTATAAATCTTATACTATAGAACAATATAAATCAATATTATAAAGGTGTATTATGTTTATCAAAACTGAACAATAATTGGATTATGATAATTGATTATGATTGTAGTTGAATATATAATAATTTCTAACTCCCTCGTTTGATATTAATTTGTTCAATTATTGTTGCTGTTGCTATTAGTATCATTATTACTCTTATTATTATTATTATTATTATTATTATTGATAATTGATATTGGTATTGATATTATCATCATTATTATTATCGTTATTTTATGACAACTAAATTCTGTTGACAGGAACACAGACTGAACTGATTACAGATGGAGGTCCCTGTGCTGATGGTAATAAACGAATAACTAAACGAGAAAAGATTTACTGTACATATGACTGTGTTTGTCCTCAGTATCACCAGCTCAGGGCAGATGGAGGCTCTGCTGTGGGGAGATGTTCCTCTTCTCGCTGGAGGCTCTGCTGTGGGGAGATGTTCCTCTTCTCGCTGGAGGCTCTGCTGTGGGGAGATGTTCCTCTTCTCGCTGGAGGCTCTGCTGTGGGGAGATGTTCCTCTTCTCGCTGGAGGCTCTGCTGTGGGGAGATGTTCCTCTTCTCGCTGGAGGCTCTGCTGTGGGGAGATGTTCCTCTTCTCGCTGGAGGCTCTGCTGTGGGGAGATGTTCCTCTTCTCGCTGGAGGCTCTGCTGTGGGGAGATGTTCCTCTTCTCGCTGGAGGCTCTGCTGTGGGGAGATGTTCCTCTTCTCGCTGGAGGCTCTGCTGTGGGGAGATGTTCCTCTTCTCGCTGGAGGCTCTGTTGTGGGGAGATGTTCCTCTTCTCGCTGGAGGCTCTGCTGTGGGGAGATGTTCCTCTTCTCGCTGGAGGCTCTGCTGTGGGGAGATGTTCCTCTTCTCGCTGGAGGCTCTGCTGTGGGGAGATGTTCCTCTTCTCGCTGGAGGCTCTGCTGTGGGGAGATGTTCCTCTTCTCGCTGGAGGCTCTGCTGTGGGGAGATGTTCCTCTTCTCGCTGGAGGCTCTGCTGTGGGGAGATGTTCCTCTTCTCGCTGGAGGCTCTGCTGTGGGGAGATGTTCCTCTTCTCGCTGGAGGCTCTGCTGTGGGGAGATGTTCCTCTTCTCGCTGGAGGCTCTGCTGTGGGGAGATGTTCCTCTTCTCGCTGGAGGCTCTGCTGGGGGGAGATGTTCCTCTTCTCGCTGGAGGCTCTGCTGTGGGGAGATGTACCTCTTCTCGCTGGAGGCTCTGCTCTGGGGTGATGTTCCTCTTCTCGCTGGAGGCTCTGCTGTGGGGAGATGTTCCTCTTCTCGCTGGAGGCTCTGCTGTGGGGAGATGTTCCTCTTCTCGCTGGAGGCTCTGCTGTGGGGAGATGTTCCTCTTCTCGCTGGAGGCTCTGCTGTGGGGAGATGTTCCTCTTCTCGCTGGAGGCGCTGCTGTGGGGAGATGTTCCTCTTCTCGCTGGAGGCTCTGCTGTGGGGAGATGTTCCTCTTCTCGCTGGAGGCTCTGCTGTGGGGAGATGTTCCTCTTCTCGCTGGAGGCTCTGCTGTGGGGAGATGTTCCTCTTCTCGCTGGAGGCTCTGCTGTGGGGAGATGTTCCTCTTCTCGCTGGAGGCTCTGCTGTGGGGAGATGTTCCTCTTCTCGCTGGAGGCTCTGCTGTGGGGAGATGTTCCTCTTCTCGCTGGAGGCTCTGCTGTGGGGAGATGTTCCTCTTCTCGCTGGAGGCTCTGCTGTGGGGAGATGTTCCTCTTCTCGCTGGAGGCTCTGCTGTGGGGAGATGTTCCTCTTCTCGCTGGAGGCTCTGCTGTGGGGAGATGTTCCTCTTCTCGCTGGAGGCTCTGCTGTGGGGAGATGTTCCTCTTCTCGCTGGAGGCTCTGTTGTGGGGAGATGTTCCTCTTCTCGCTGGAGGCTCTGCTGTGGGGAGATGTTCCTCTTCTCGCAGCAAACCTCCAAAATCTTGTCTCTTTTAATGCACAACAGAAGACACAAGGCAAAGGGTGGTCCTGGTGTCCGGGGGCAGCTCCTCTCTGGCAGCAGCTGCACAAAAACACTGTGACACTTTGAATGCACCACACACACCGTTCACACTAAGATAAAACCATCAGCACAAATACTTCCAATAAACACAATTTTCATGCAGATATAAAAAGTAACAGTTTAAGAAATTACATAAATGGTGATAACCAGAGGCTGAAGATAAGAGCAAAATGATGCAAATGATGATGATGATGATGATGATGATGCTCATAATAATAAAACATTTTGCACTGATACTTATGTATATTACATTGCTCATATATATATATATATATAACAAATGAAGCATGTTGTATTTTACATACTATACCTACATTAATGTCACTGTTTTTTTTCCTGTCTTATTGTAATTTGCTTTACACTGGACAAGTTTTCAAGTTTTGGCCCAAACACTGTCACCGGGAAACTGTATAAACACAAAAATAAGGATCAGTACTAATTTTGGGAGAAGGGGGTGGGATCTAAGTTTTACTTCTACCCACTCCTTTTCGGGCATGTATATATATGTATATATATGTATATATATGTATATATATGTATATATATGTATATATATGTATATATTTGTATTTGTGTCCATATATCCATTCTTTTTTTACTGTGTAACCTTGTTTATTCAAATTGAATGACATTGTACATATTCTGTGTACTACAAGTATCACATGCTCGAAAAAAATAAATTACTACTACTACTACTACTAAACCTGGACTAAACCTGGACTAAACCTGGACTAAACCTGGACTAAACCTGGACTAAACCTGGACTAAACCTGGACTAAACGTGGTCTAAACCTGGACTAAACCTGGACTAAACCTGGACTAAACCTGGACTAAACGTGGTCTAAACCTGGACTAAACCTGGACTAAACGTGGTCTAAACCTGGACTAAACCTGGACTAAACCTGGACTAAACCTGGACTAAACCTGGTCTAAACCTGGACTAAACCTGGACTAAACCTGGACTAAACCTGGAGTAAACCTGGAGTAAACCTGGAGTAAACCTGGACTAAACCTGGACTAAACCTGGACTAAACCTGGACTAAACCTGGACTAAACGTGGTCTAAACCTGGACTAAACCTGGACTAAACCTGGACTAAACCTGGAGTAAACCTGGAGTAAACCTGGACTAAACCTGGAGTAAACCTGGACTAAACCTGGACTAAACGTGGTCTAAACCTGGACTAAACCTGGACTAAACGTGGTCTAAACCTGGACTAAACCTGGACTAAACCTGGACTAAACCTGGACTAAACCTGGTCTAAACCTGGACTAAACCTGGACTAAACCTGGACTAAACCTGGAGTAAACCTGGAGTAAACCTGGAGTAAACCTGGACTAAACCTGGACTAAACCTGGACTAAACCTGGACTAAACGTGGTCTAAACCTGGACTAAACCTGGACTAAACCTGGACTAAACGTGGTCTAAACCTGGACTAAACCTGGACTAAACCTGGACTAAACCTGGACTAAACGTGGTCTAAACCTGGACTAAACCTGGACTAAACGTGGTCTAAACCTGGACTAAACCTGGACTAAACCTGGACTAAACCTGGACTAAACCTGGTCTAAACCTGGACTAAACCTGGACTAAACCTGGACTAAACCTGGAGTAAACCTGGAGTAAACCTGGAGTAAACCTGGACTAAACCTGGACTAAACCTGGACTAAACCTGGACTAAACCTGGACTAAACGTGGTCTAAACCTGGACTAAACCTGGACTAAACGTGGTCTAAACCTGGACTAAACCTGGACTAAACCTGGACTAAACCTGGAGTAAACCTGGAGTAAACCTGGAGTAAACCTGGGCTAAACCTGGACTAAACCTGGAGTAAACCTGGACTAAACCTGGACTAAACGTGGTCTAAACCTGGACTAAACCTGGACTAAACGTGGTCTAAACCTGGACTAAACCTGGACTAAACCTGGACTAAACCTGGACTAAACCTGGTCTAAACCTGGACTAAACCT
Source organism: Odontamblyopus rebecca (assembly GCA_030686955.1). NCBI lineage: Eukaryota > Metazoa > Chordata > Actinopteri > Gobiiformes > Gobiidae > Odontamblyopus > Odontamblyopus rebecca. The sequence goes on from CM060675.1 coordinate 782,302, forward strand.
GGACTAAACCTGGACTAAACCTGGAGTAAACCTGGAGTAAACCTGGAGTAAACCTGGACTAAACCTGGACTAAACCTGGACTAAACCTGGACTAAACCTGGACTAAACGTGGTCTAAACCTGGACTAAACCTGGACTAAACCTGGACTAAACCTGGACTAAACCTGGACTAAACCTGGAGTAAACCTGGTCTAAACCTGGTCTAAACCTGGACTAAACCTGGACTAAACCTGGACTAAACCTGGAGTAAACCTGGACTAAACCTGGACTAAACGTGGTCTAAACCTGGACTAAACCTGGACTAAACGTGGTCTAAACCTGGACTAAACCTGGACTAAACCTGGACTAAACCTGGACTAAACCTGGTCTAAACCTGGACTAAACCTGGACTAAACCTGGACTAAACCTGGAGTAAACCTGGAGTAAACCTGGACTAAACCTGGACTAAACCTGGACTAAACCTGGACTAAACGTGGTCTAAACCTGGACTAAACCTGGACTAAACCTGGACTAAACCTGGACTAAACCTGGACTAAACCTGGAGTAAACCTGGTCTAAACCTGGACTAAACCTGGACTAAACGTGGTCTAAACCTGGACTAAACCTGGAGTAAACCTGGACTAAACCTGGACTAAACGTGGTCTAAACCTGGACTAAACCTGGACTAAACGTGGTCTAAACCTGGACTAAACCTGGACTAAACCTGGACTAAACCTGGACTAAACCTGGTCTAAACCTGGACTAAACCTGGACTAAACCTGGACTAAACCTGGACTAAACCTGGAGTAAACCTGGAGTAAACCTGGAGTAAACCTGGACTAAACCTGGACTAAACCTGGACTAAACCTGGACTAAACCTGGACTAAACCTGGACTAAACCTGGACTAAACCTGGACTAAACCTGGACTAAACCTGGACTAAACCTGGACTAAACGTGGTCTAAACCTGGACTAAACCTGGACTAAACCTGGACTAAACCTGGACTAAACGTGGTCTAAACCTGGACTAAACCTGGACTAAACCTGGACTAAACCTGGACTAAACCTGGACTAAACCTGGAGTAAACCTGGACTAAACCTGGACTAAACCTGGACTAAACGTGGTCTAAACCTGGACTAAACCTGGAGTAAACCTGGACTAAACCTGGACTAAACGTGGTCTAAACCTGGACTAAACCTGGACTAAACGTGGTCTAAACCTGGACTAAACCTGGACTAAACCTGGACTAAACCTGGACTAAACCTGGTCTAAACCTGGACTAAACCTGGACTAAACCTGGACTAAACCTGGAGTAAACCTGGAGTAAACCTGGACTAAACCTGCACTAAACCTGGACTAAACGTGGTCTAAACCTGGACTAAACCTGGACTAAACCTGGACTAAACCTGGACTAAACCTGGACTAAACCTGGACTAAACCTGGACTAAACCTGGACTAAACCTGGACTAAACGTGGTCTAAACCTGGACTAAACCTGGAGTAAACCTGGACTAAACCTGGACTAAACGTGGTCTAAACCTGGACTAAACCTGGACTAAACGTGGTCTAAACCTGGACTAAACCTGGACTAAACCTGGACTAAACCTGGACTAAACCTGGTCTAAACCTGGACTAAACCTGGACTAAACCTGGAGTAAACCTGGACTAAACCTGGACTAAACCTGGACTAAACCTGGACTAAACGTGGTCTAAACCTGGACTAAACCTGGACTAAACCTGGACTAAACCTGGAGTAAACCTGGAGTAAACCTGGAGTAAACCTGGGCTAAACCTGGACTAAACCTGGACTAAACGTGGTCTAAACCTGGACTAAACCTGGACTAAACGTGGTCTAAACCTGGACTAAACCTGGACTAAACCTGGACTAAACCTGGACTAAACCTGGTCTAAACCTGGACTAAACCTGGACTAAACCTGGACTAAACCTGGAGTAAACCTGGAGTAAACCTGGAGTAAACCTGGACTAAACCTGGACTAAACCTGGACTAAACCTGGACTAAACGTGGTCTAAACCTGGACTAAACCTGGACTAAACCTGGACTAAACCTGGACTAAACCTGGAGTAAACCTGGTCTAAACCTGGTCTAAACCTGGTCTAAACCTGGTCTAAACCTGGACTAAACCTGGAGTAAACCTGGACTAAACCTGGACTAAACGTGGTCTAAACCTGGACTAAACCTGGACTAAACGTGGTCTAAACCTGGACTAAACCTGGACTAAACCTGGACTAAACCTGGACTAAACCTGGTCTAAACCTGGACTAAACCTGGACTAAACCTGGACTAAACCTGGAGTAAACCTGGAGTAAACCTGGACTAAACCTGGACTAAACCTGGACTAAACCTGGACTAAACCTGGACTAAACCTGGAGTAAACCTGGACTAAACCTGGACTAAACCTGGACTAAACGTGGTCTAAACTTGGACTAAACCTGGACTAAACCTGGACTAAACCTGGACTAAACGTGGTCTAAACCTGGACTAAACGTGGTCTAAACCTGGACTAAACCTGGACTAAACCTGGACTAAACCTGGACTAAACCTGGACTAAACCTGGACTAAACCTGGACTAAACCTGGACTAAACCTGGAGTAAACCTGGACTAAACCTGGACTAAACCTGGACTAAACCTGGACTAAACCTGGACTAAACCTGGACTAAACCTGGACTAAACCTGGACTAAACCTGGACTAAACCTGGACTAAACCTGGACTAAACCTGGACTAAACCTGGACTAAACGTGGTCTAAACCTGGACTAAACCTGGACTAAACCAGGACTAAACCTGGGGCCTGTTCCAGAAAGCGGGTTATGTGAAAACTCTGAGTAAGTTAACCCTGAGTTGAGGGAAAGTCTGGGTTTTCTGTTCCAGAAAGTGCTGTAACTGAAACACTGAGTCAGTCACCGCGGTAACAGACTCTGTGAACATAACCTGCTCGGGGGCAGGTTTACTTGAAATAACCCTGAGTTTTTCCGCTCCTCTCGCATGAAAATCGCTTTGACACAACATGGCTTGTCCATTCCTCCCAAACCCAATAGACATGGAAGCACAAATTATTCGAAACGCTTTGCGCCGCGAGAGAATCTTTGGGCCCAGGCTGGATATTCTGTCATTTCCAGATGAATATCTGTTTGAGCGCTGCCGCTTTTCATCAAACGGTGTCATTTATCTTAAAGTCTCCTCCGGCCTCATATTACAAACTTCACCCACCGCGGACGTGCGCTCACTTCCCTTCAAATCCTGTGCATCGCGCTACGTTTTTATGCAAACGGGAGTTTTCTGTACAATATTGGCGACGCGGAGCAACTATGGCAAGGCCACAGTGCAGAGCGGTGAGGAAAGTGACCCTGGCACTGAAACGCCTGTGGCCGGTGATGGTGGTGTTCCCCGGACACAAACCCACCCGCAACATCAAGGAGGAATTCCACAGGATTGCAGGTAATTGATGTAGAAATAATATAGGCCTATTCATTTAATTTATTTTTTGGTTATTTCTTTACATTCTGCTGCTACCTCAGTCAGTCAGATTAGTTAACTTAATTAAATGTAATTTTGCAGGGCTTCCTAATATAATAGGTGCATAGATGGGACCCACATTCCCATCACTGCACCTACAGAGAATGAGGCGGATTATGTGAACAGAAAATCTTTTCACAGCATCAATGTCCAGGTATATGATCTATAATCTTAAAAAATATGTAGGCTGCATGAAAATGTAGGCTACAGTACAATACAACTAACTCATGTCATTCTCTGCACTGTGAAGATCATATCCGATGCAACCTACATTACAAATGTAGAAGCCAAGTGGCCTGGCTCTGTCCATGGTTCTCGGATCTACAGGGAGTCCAGTCTGAGCAACAGACTTGCACGTGGTGAGGAAGCTGAAGCTTTGTACAAATGTTCTTTGTCTCTTTTTAAATGCACTCAAATGTGTCCTCTATAATTACAGGGGAGTTTAATGGCGACCTATTAGGGGATCGAGGCTACCCATGCCAGCCCACTCTGTTGACCCCTTACCCTGACCCTGAGCCGGGGCCCCAACAGCGTTTTAATGTGGCCCACTGCAGGACTAGAGCCCGGGTTGAGATGACCATTGGCCTACTCAAATCCCGGTTCCAGTGCCTGCACAAGCTCAGGGTCACTCCAGAGAGGGCATGTGACATCACTGTGGCCTGTGTTGTTCTCCATAATATTGCAGTTATTAGGGGAGAGCAACACCTGCTGTACAAATCAATGACCCAGAGGATGACCACCCCATCCACCCTGAAGATGTCCGGGATGGAAGAGCTGTGAGAGACCTCATTTGTAGGAACTACTTTTGAAAATAAAACACATATTCAAATGTGATTGGGTTCATCTTTATTCCCTACAGTACAAAAGCAACAGTTAGGATTTATAATAGTTCCAATTATTAACATATTCCTCCATTTCACCAATGCACCACCTCAACTGGCGTTCCAGTAACTGAATTTCCAGATCTGCCTTCCTTATCTGCAGATCTAGATGGGTCATTTCCTTTTCTGTTTTTTTAATTTTCTTTATCAGATGCACCCTGTACAACTCTTTGGCTGGTAACTGTGAAACATATGCACAACATTTAAGTGCTGCAGTTCTACATACAGATTTCACAGGAAAATCTCACTGTATGAAGCTGTGCGGCTGAACTTGATGGAGCTGCTCATGATGCCCAGCCATGTCCTGATGGAGCTGCTCATGATGCTCAGCCATGTCCTGATGGAGCTGCTCATGATGCTCAGCCATGTCCTGATGGAGCTGCTCATGATGCCCAGCCATGTCCTGTTGAAACATCAAAATGTACTTAGTCTTTTGTCCACTCATCACTTCAGTGCACATGAAACTACATTTCACTCAACAGTGTAAAGAAATGTGAATGGGCCTCATGGCTCTGCAGTAACTTCACATCATATGAACACATTACTCTGACTCCGACTCCGACTATGGAATAGTTACAGCTGCAGGGTGTTGTATTGGGTGGGGAGGCTGCACCAGGCAGAGGACACCATCCTCAACTGTTGGGTGAATAAAATAGGATATATCTATTGGTCTTATTTGATTTGATTAAATGCAGACAGAAGTGTTTACTTGCATCTGATGTAGGCACTTGTGTCCATGTGCTGGGCTCAGAAGAGCTTCTTCCCCCAGGGCCCTCAGCCACTGGCCGGGGAGCGTTTTGGCTGAGGGCCTCACCTCAGCCTCGGTCACAGTGGGTGGAGGTGGCCCTCCACCCGTCTTTTTGGCCTCTCCCTTCTTTCTGTTGGCTGAGCAGAACTCAGATGATTTTTTGTCATGTGCACAGTCACATTTCAAATGCAGCCTATTAAACTATAAATGTAGAGGCTAAACAAATAAAGTTTTCATTTACTTTAAGTGGAGGTCATGTTTAAACAGCATTTTGTTCATAATTAGCATTACTATTTGAAGTAGCCACTGAATTAACATTTACTTTAACAACCTAAGGCATTTAAAAAAACCTGCCTTACGCTTTGTACGATATTTTTATATTTCATTTTTAGCTGCTTCCACGTCCTTTTCTCCCCTGTTGCACCTAAACGAAAATCAGATTTTATTCCTATTTAACTCAGCAAATAAGCGATGATCTTACAGTTGAATATTAACTTAATGAAACAATTTAAACTCACGCATTGACTCGGGCCGCAGTTTCCCCCACGCGCCTCTCTCTCCTTTGCCGCTGCAGCGGTGTTTGATTTACGCCGGAAAATCTGTTCTTTCTCCGCGGAGCCTCCATGAGGACTTCGAGCTCCAGCGGCTGAAGTAGGTGGATCGCTTTTTCGTAGTTGTCATGGTGACGCTCATGGTTTCGGGATCCATTGACTATGGCTTTTTATAGTAGTCGTGCACGCGCGTAACTCGAGGTAAACCTACTCAGAGTTGATTAACCTCATTCATATCACCTGTTCTGGAACCGAAAACTCAGGGTTTCCCGTCTCAGGGTCAGTGAACCCAGAGCTCATGGATAAACTCAGAGTATGTTTGAACCTGTTTATCTGGAACAGGCCCCTGGACTAAACCTGGAGTAAACCTGGACTAAACCTGGAGTAAACCTGGACTAAACCTGGACTAAACCTGGACTAAACCTGGAGTAAACCTGGACTAAACCTGGAGTAAACCTGGACTAAACCTGGACTAAACCTGGACTAAACGTGGTCTAAACCTGGACTAAACCTGGACTAAACCTGGACTAAACCTGGACTAAACGTGGTCTAAACCTGGACTAAACCTGGACTAAACCTGGACTAAACCTGGACTAAACCTGGACTAAACCTGGTCTAAACCTGGACTAAACCTGGACTAAACCTGGACTAAACCTGGACTAAACCTGGACTAAACCTGGACTAAACCTGGACTAAACGTGGTCTAAACCTGGACTAAACCTGGACTAAACGTGGTCTAAACCTGGACTAAACCTGGACTAAACCTGGACTAAACCTGGACTAAACCTGGTCTAAACCTGGACTAAACCTGGACTAAACCTGGGGCCTGTTCCAGAAAGCGGGTTATGTGAAAACTCTGAGTAAGTTAACCCTGAGTTGAGGGAAAGTCTGGGTTTTCTGTTCCAGAAAGCGCCGTAACTGAAACACTGAGTCAGTCACCGCGGTAACAGACTCTGTGAACATAACCTGCTCGGGGGCAGGTTTACTTGAAATAACCCTGAGTTTTTCCGCTCCTCTCGCATGAAAATCGCTTTGACACAACATGGCTTGTCCATTCCTCCCAAACCCAATAGACATGGAAGCACAAATTATTCGAAACGCTTTGCGCCGCGAGAGAATCTTTGGGCCCAGGCTGGATATTCTGTCATTTCCAGATGAAGATCTGTTTGAGCGCTGCCGCTTTTCATCAAACGGTGTCATTTATCTTAAAGTCTCCTCCGGCCTCATATTACAAACTTCACCCACCGCGGACGTGCGCTCACTTCCCTTCAGATCCTGTGCATCGCGCTACGTTTTTATGCAAACGGGAGTTTTCTGTACAATATTGGCGACGCGGAGCAACTATGGCAAGGCCACACAGAGCGGTGAGGAAAGTGACCCTGGCACTGAAACGCCTGTTGCCGGTGATGGTGGTGTTCCCCGGACACAAACCCACCCGCAACATCAAGGAGGAATTCCACAGGATTGCAGGTAATTGATGTAGTAATAAATAATATAGGCCTATTCATTTAATTTATTTTTTTGGTTATTTCTTTACATTCTGCTGCTACCTCAGTCAGTCAGATTAGTTAACTTAATTAAATGTAATTTTGCAGGGCTTCCTAATATAATAGGTGCATAGATGAGACCCACATTCCCATCACTGCACCTACAGAGAATGAGGCGGATTATGTGAACAGAAAATCTTTTCACAGCATCAATGTCCAGGTATATGATCTATAATCTTAAAAAATATGTAGGCTGCATGAAAATGTAGGCTACAGTACAATACAACTAACTCATGTCATTCTCTGCACTGTGAAGATCATATCCGATGCAACCTACATTACAAATGTAGAAGCCAAGTGGCCTGGCTCTGTCCATGGTTCTCGGATCTACAGGGAGTCTAGTCTGAGCAACAGACCTGCACGTGGTGAGGAAGCTGAAGCTTTGTACAAATGTTCTTTGTCTCTTTTTAAATGCACTCAAATGTGTCCTCTATAATTACAGGGGAGTTTAACGGCTACCTATTAGGGGATCGAGGCTACCCATGCCAGCCCACTCTGTTGACCCCTTACCCTGACCCTGAGCCGGGGCCCCAACAGCGTTTTAATGTGGCCCACTGCAGGACTAGAGCCTGGGTTGAGATGACCATTGGCCTACTCAAATCCCGGTTCCAGTGCCTGCACAAGCTCAGGGTCACTCCAGAGAGGGCATGTGACATCACTGTGGCCTGTGTTGTTCTCCAGAATATTGCAGTTATTAGGGGAGAGCAACACCTGCTGTACAAATCAATGACCCAGAGGATGACCACCCCATCCACCCTGAAGATGTCCGGGATGGAAGAGCTGTGAGAGACCTCATTTGCAGGAACTACTTTTGAAAATAAAACACATATTCAAATGTGATTTGGTTCATCTTTATTCCCTACAGTACAAAAGCAACAGTTAGGATTCATAATAGTTCCAATTATTAACATATTCCTCCATTTCATAAATGCACCACCTCAACTGTTCCAGTAACTGAATTTCCAGATCTGGATCTATCCCTGAGGCAGCAGTCAGCGTCTCCTCCTCATCATCATCAGCCTCCTCCTCCTGTGATAGAGAGAGAGACTGTTTCAGTAGCCTACTTTCAACTACCACCTGAGGCAGGATCTGAGTGGAATAGTTCCAGCTGCAGGGTGTTGTATTGGGTGGGGAGGCTGCACCAGGCAGAGGACACCATCCTCAACTGTTGGGTGAATAAAATAGGAGATATCTATTGGTCTTATTTGATTTGATTAAATGCAGACAGAAGTGTTTACTTGCATCTGATGTAGGCACTTGTGTCCATGTGCTGGGCTCAGAAGAGCTTCCCCCAGGGCCCTCAGCCACTGGCCGGGGAGCGTTTTGGCTGAGGGCCTCACCTCAGCCTCGGTCACAGTGGGTGGAGGTGGCCCTCCACCCGTCTTTTTGGCCTCTGCTTCTTTCTGTTGGCTGAGCAGAACTCAGATGATTTTTTGTCATGTGCACAGTCACATTTCAAATGCAGCCTATTAAACTATAAATGTAGAGGCTAAACAGATAAAGTTTGCATTTACTTTAAGTGGAGGTCATGTTTAAACAGCATTTTGTTCATAATTAGCATTACTATTTGAAGCAGCCACTGAATTAACATTTACTTTAACAACCTAAGGCATTTAAAAAAACATGCCTTACGCTTTGTACCATATTTTTATATTTCATTTTTAGCTGCTTCCAAGTTCTTCTCTCCCCTGTTGCACCTAAACGAAAATCAGATTTTATTCCTATTTAACTCAGCCAATAAGCGATGATCTTACAGTTGAATGTTAACTTAATTAAACAATTTAAACTCACGCATTGACTCGGGCCGCAATTTCTTCCCACGCGCCTCTCTCTCCTTTGCCGCTGCAGCGGTGTTTGATTTACGCTGGAAAATCTGTTCTTTCTCCGTGTAGCCTCCATTAGGACTTCGAGCTCCAGCGGCTGAAGTAGGTGGATCGCTTTTTCGTAGTTGTCATGGTGACGCTCATGGTTTCGGGGATCCATTGACTATGGCTTTTTATAGTAGTCGTGCACGCGCGTAACTCGAGGTAAACCTACTCAGAGTTGATTAACCTCATTCATATCACCTGTTCTGGAACCGAAAACTCAGGGTTTCCGTCTCAGGGTAAGTCAACCCAGAGCTCATGGAGAAACTCAGAGTATGTTTGAACCCGCTTTCTGGAACAGGCCCCTGGACTAAACCTGGACTAAACCTGGACTAAACCTGGACTAAACCTGGACTAAACCTGGACTAAACCTGGACTAAACCTGGAGTAAACCTGGACTAAACCTGGACTAAACCTGGACTAAACCTGGAGTAAACCTGGACTAAACCTGGACTAAACCTGGACTAAACGTGGTCTAAACCTGGACTAAACCTGGAGTAAACCTGGACTAAACCTGGACTAAACGTGGTCTAAACCTGGACTAAACCTGGACTAAACGTGGTCTAAACCTGGACTAAACCTGGACTAAACCTGGACTAAACCTGGACTAAACCTGGACTAAACCTGGAGTAAACCTGGTCTAAACCTGGACTAAACCTGGACTAAACGTGGTCTAAACCTGGACTAAACCTGGAGTAAACCTGGACTAAACCTGGACTAAACGTGGTCTAAACCTGGACTAAACCTGGACTAAACGTGGTCTAAACCTGGACTAAACCTGGACTAAACCTGGACTAAACCTGGACTAAACGTGGTCTAAACCTGGACTAAACCTGGACTAAACCTGGAGTAAACCTGGACTAAACCTGGACTAAACCTGGACTAAACCTGGACTAAACGTGGTCTAAACCTGGACTAAACCTGGACTAAACCTGGACTAAACCTGGACTAAACCTGGACTAAACGTGGTCTAAACCTGGACTAAACCTGGACTAAACGTGGTCTAAACCTGGACTAAACCTGGACTAAACCTGGACTAAACCTGGACTAAACGTGGTCTAAACCTGGACTAAACCTGGACTAAACCTGGACTAAACCTGGACTAAACCTGGACTAAACGTGGTCTAAACCTGGACTAAACCTGGACTAAACCTGGACTAAACCTGGACTAAACCTGGACTAAACGTGGTCTAAACCTGGACTAAACCTGGACTAAACCTGGACTAAACCTGGACTAAACGTGGTCTAAACCTGGACTAAACCTGGACTAAACCTGGACTAAACCTGGACTAAACCTGGACTAAACCTGGACTAAACCTGGACTAAACCTGGACTAAACCAGGACTAAACCTGGTCTAAACCTGGACTAAACCTGGACTAAACCAGGACTAAACCTGGACTAAACCTGGACTAAACCTGGACTAAACCTGGACTAAACCTGGACTAAACCTGGACTAAACCTGGTCTAAACCTGGACTAAACCTGGACTAAACGTGGTCTAAACCTGGACTAAACCTGGACTAAACCTGGACTAAACCTGGACTAAACCTGGACTAAACGTGGTCTAAACCTGGACTAAACCTGGACTAAACCTGGACTAAACCTGGACTAAACCTGGACTAAACCAGGACTAAACCTGGTCTAAACCTGGACTAAACCTGGACTAAACCTGGTCTAAACCTGGACTAAACCTGGACTAAACCTGGACTAAACCAGGACTAAACCTGGACTAAACCTGGACTAAACCTGGACTAAACCTGGACTAAACCTGGACTAAACCTGGTCTAAACCTGGACTAAACCTGGAGTAAACCTGGACTAAACCTGGACTAAACGTGGTCTAAACCTGGACTAAACCTGGACTAAACGTGGTCTAAACCTGGACTAAACCTGGACTAAACCTGGACTAAACCTGGACTAAACCTGGTCTAAACCTGGACTAAACCTGGACTAAACCTGGAGTAAACCTGGACTAAACCTGGACTAAACCTGGACTAAACCTGGACTAAACCTGGACTAAACGTGGTCTAAACCTGGACTAAACCTGGACTAAACCTGGACTAAACCTGGAGTAAACCTGGAGTAAACCTGGACTAAACCTGGACTAAACCTGGACTAAACGTGGTCTAAACCTGGACTAAACCTGGACTAAACCTGGACTAAACCTGGACTAAACCTGGAGTAAACCTGGACTAAACCTGGACTAAACCTGGACTAAACCTGGACTAAACGTGGTCTAAACCTGGACTAAACCTGGACTAAACCTGGACTAAACCTGGACTAAACCTGGACTAAACCTGGACTAAACCTGGAGTAAACCTGGACTAAACCTGGACTAAACCTGGACTAAACCTGGACTAAACGTGGTCTAAACCTGGACTAAACCTGGAGTAAACCTGGACTAAACCTGGACTAAACGTGGTCTAAACCTGGACTAAACCTGGACTAAACGTGGTCTAAACCTGGACTAAACCTGGACTAAACCTGGACTAAACCTGGACTAAACCTGGACTAAACGTGGTCTAAACCTGGACTAAACCTGGACTAAACCTGGACTAAACCAGGACTAAACCTGGACTAAACCTGGACTAAACCTGGACTAAACGTGGTCTAAACCTGGACTAAACCTGGACTAAACCTGGACTAAACCTGGACTAAACCTGGACTAAACCTGGACTAAACCTGGTCTAAACCTGGTCTAAACCTGGACTAAACCTGGACTAAACCTGGACTAAACCTGGACTAAACCTGGACTAAACCTGGACTAAACCAGGACTAAACCAGGACTAAACCTGGACTAAACCTGGTCTAAACCTGGTCTAAACCTGGACTAAACCTGGACTAAACCTGGTCTAAACCTGGACTAAACCTGGACTAAACCTGGACTAAACCTGGACTAAACCTGGACTAAACCTGGACTAAACCTGGACTAAACCTGGACTAAACGTGGTCTAAACCTGGACTAAACCTGGACTAAACCTGGACTAAACCTGGACTAAACCTGGACTAAACCTGGACTAAACCTGGTCTAAACCTGGTCTAAACCTGGACTAAACCTGGACTAAACCTGGACTAAACCTGGACTAAACCTGGACTAAACCTGGACTAAACCTGGACTAAACCTGGACTAAACCTGGTCTAAACCTGGTCTAAACCTGGTCTAAACCTGGTCTAAACCAGGTCTAAACCAGGTCTAAACCAGGTCTAAACCTGGTCTAAACCAGGTCTAAACCTGGGGCCTGTTCCAGAAAGCAGGTTCAAACATACTCTGAGTTTAACCATGAGCTCTGGGTTGACTTACCCTGAGACGGAAACCCTGAGTTTTCGGTTCCAGAACAGGTGATATGAATGAGGTTAATCAACTCTGAGTAGGTTTACCTCGAGTTACGCGCGTGCACGACTACTATAAAAAGCCATAGTCAATGGATCCCCGAAACCATGAGCGTCACCATGACAACTACGAAAAAGCGATCCACCTACTTCAGCCGCTGGAGCTCGAAGTCCTAATGGAGGCTACGCGGAGAAAGAACAGATTTTCCGGCGTAAATCAAACACCGCTGCAGCGGCAAAGGAGAGAGAGGCGCGTGGGGGAAACTGCGGCCCGAGTCAATGCGTGAGTTTAAATTGTTTAATTAAGTTAACATTCAACTGTAAGATCATCGCTTATTGGCTGAGTTAAATAGGAATAAAATCTGATTTTCGTTTAGGTGCAACAGGGGAGAGAAGAACTTGGAAGCAGCTAAAAATGAAATATAAAAATATGGTACAAAGCGTAAGGCAGGTTTTTTTAAATGCCTTAGGTTGTTAAAGTAAATGTTAATTCAGTGGCTACTTCAAATAGTAATGCTAATTATGAACAAAATGCTGTTTAAACATGACCTCCACTTAAAGGAAATGCAAACTTTATTTGTTTAGCCTCTACATTTATAGTTTAATAGGCTGCATTTGAAATGTGACTGTGCACATGACAAAAAAATCATCTGAGTTCTGCTCAGCCAACAGAAAGAAGGCAGAGGCCAAAAAGACGAGGACGAGTTTGACCGAGGCTGAGGTGAGGCCCTCAGCCAAAACGCTCCCCGGCCAGTGGCTGAGGGCCCTGGGGGAAGCTCTTCTGAGCCCAGCACATGGACACAAGTGCCTACATCAGATGCAAGTAAACACTTCTGTCTGCATTTAATCAAATCAAATAAGACCAATAGATATCTCCTATTTTATTCACCCAACAGTTGAGGATGGTGTCCTCTGCCTGGTGCAGCCTCCCCACCCAATACAACACCCTGCAGCTGGAACTATTCCACACTCAGATCCTGCCTCAGGTGGTAGTTGAAAGTACTGAAACAGTCTCTCTCTCTCTATCACAGGAGGAGGAGGAGGAGACGCTGGCTGCTGCCTCAGGGATAGATCCAGAGGGGCCAACTGAAGTATGTGTTAATATGATGTGAAGTTACTGCAGAGCCATGAGGCCCATTCACATTTCTTTACACTGTTGAGTGAAATATAGTTTCATGTACACTGAAGTGATGAGTGGACAAACGACTAAGTACATTTTTATGTTTCAACAGGACATGGCTGGGCATCATGAGCAGCTCCATCAGCAGGACATGGCTGGGCATCATGAGCAGCTCCATCAGCAGGACATGGCTGGGCATCATGAGCAGCTCCATCAGGACATGGCTGGGCATCATGAGCAGCTCCATCAGGACATGGCTGGGCATCATGAGCAGCTCCATCAGGACATGGCTGGGCATCATGAGCAGCTCCATCAGGACATGGCTGGGCATCATGAGCAGCTCCATCAGGACATGGCTGGGCATCATGAGCAGCTCCATCAGGACATGGCTGAGCATCATGAGCAGCTCCATCAGGACATGGCTGAGCATCATGAGCAGCTCCATCAAGTTCAGCCGCACAACTTCATACAGTGAGATTTTTCTGTGAAATCTGTATGTAGAACTGCAGCACTTAAATGTTGTGCATATGTTTCACAGTTACCAGCCAAAGAGTTGTACAGACTGCACCTGATAAAGAAAATTTAAAAAAACAGAAAAGGAAATGACCGATCTAGATCTGCAGATAAGGAAGGCAGATCTGGAAATTCAGTTCCTGGAACGCCAGTTGAGGTGGAGCATTGGTGAAATGGAGGAATATGTTAATAATTGGAACTATTATAAATTCTAACTGTTGCTTTTGTACTGTAGGGAATAAAGATGAACCCAATCACATTTGAATATGTGTTTTATTTTCAAAAGTAGTTCCTACTAATGAGGTCTCTCACAGTTCTTCCATCCCGGACATCTTCAGGGTGGATGGGGTCATCCTCTGGGTCATTGATTTGTACAGCAGGTGTTGCTCTCCCCTAATAACTGCAATATTATGGAGAACAACACAGGCCACAGTGATGTCACATGCCCTCTCTGGAGTGACCCTGAGCTTGTGCAGGCACTGGAACCGGGATTTGAGTAGGCCAATGGTCATCTCAACCCGGGCTCTAGTCCTGCAGTGGGCCACATTAAAACGCTGTTGGGGCCCCGGCTCAGGGTCAGGGGTCAACAGAGTGGGCTGGCAAGGGTAGCCTCGATCCCCTAATAGGTAGCCATTAAACTCCCCTGTAATTATAGAGGACACATTTGAGTGCATTTAAAAAGAGACAAAGAACATTTGTACAAAGCTTCAGCTTCCTCACCACGTGCAGGTCTGTTGCTCAGACTAGACTCCCTGTAGATCCGAGAACCATGGACAGAGCCAGGCCACTTGGCTTCTACATTTGTAATAATGTAGGTGTCATCGGATATGATCTTCACAGTGCAGAGAATGACATGAGTTAGTTGTATTGTACTGTAGCCTACATTTTCATGCAGCCTACATATTTTTTAAGATTATAGATCATATACCTGGACATTGATGCTGTGAAAAGATTTTCTGTTCACATAATCCGCCTCATTCTCTGTAGGTGCAGTGATGGGAATGTGGGTCCCATCTATGCACCCTATTATATTAGGAAGCCCTGCAAAATTACATTTAATTAAGTTAACTAATCTGACTGACTGAGGTAGCAGCAGAATGTAAAGAAATAACCAAAAAATAAATTAAATGAATAGGCCTATATTATTTATTACTACATCAATTACCTGCAATCCTGTGGAATTCCTCCTTGATGTTGCGGGTGGGTTTGTGTCCGGGGAACACCACCATCACCGGCAACAGGCGTTTCAGTGCCAGGGTCACTTTCCTCACCGCTCTGCACTGTGGCCTTGCCATAGTTGCTCCGCGTCGCCAATATTGTACAGAAAACTCCCGTTTGCATAAAAACGTAGCGCGATGCACAGGATTTGTAGGGAACTGAGCGCACGTCTGCGGTGGGTGAAGTTTGTAATATGAGGCCGGAGGAGACTTTAAGATAAATGACACCGTTTGATGAAAAGCGGCAGCGCTCAAACAGATCTTCATCTGGAAATGACAGAATATCCAGCCTGGGCCCAAAGATTCTCTCGCGGCGCAAAGCGTTTCGAATAATTTGCGCTTCCATGTCTATTGGGTTTGGGAGGAATGGACAAGCCATGTTGTGTCAAAGCGATTTTCATGCGAGAGGAGCGGAAAAACTCAGGGTTATTTCAAGTAAACCTGCCCCCGAGCAGGTTATGTTCACAGAGTCTGTTACCGCGGTGACTGACTCAGTGTTTCAGTTACCTCGCTTTCTGGAACAGAAAACCCAGACTTTCCCTCAACTCAGGGTTAACTTACTCAGAGTTTTCACATAACCCGCTTTCTGGAACAGGCCCCTGGTCTAAACCAGGTCTAAACCAGGTCTAAACCTGGTCTAAACCTGGTCTAAACCTGGTATAAACCAGGACTAAACCAGGTCTAAACCTGGTCTAAACCTGGTCTAAACCAGGACTAAACCAGGTCTAAACCTGGTCTAAACCTGGTCTAAACCTGGTCTAAACCTGGTCTAAACCAGGTCTAAACCAGGTCTAAACCTGGTCTATACGTGCTGTGATGCTGTGGTGTTTCCTCTTGGGCTCCATATAAACTACACTCAACAAAAACATAATACGTCGTGTGGGTGAGTGGAGACCCCACATTCGATGGCGTCCGGCACGTTGGAGAGGTGTTCTCTTCACGGATGAATCTCGGTTTACATTGTTCAGGGCAGATGGCAGACAGCGTGTGTGGCGTCGTGTGGGTGAGCGCTTTGCTGATGTCAGTGTTGTGGATGGAGTGGCCCATGGTGGTGGTGGGGTTATGGTATGGGCAGGCATCTGTTATGGACGAAGAACACAGGTGCATTTTATTGATGGCATTTTGAATGCACAGAGATACCGTGATGAGATCCTGAGGCCCATTGTTGTGCCACACATCCATGAACATCACCTCATGTTTCAGCAAGATAATGCACGGCCCCATGTTGCAAGGATCTGGACACAATTGTTGGAAGCTGAAAATGTCCCAGTTCTTGCATGGCCAGCATACTCACCTCACCGGACATGTCACCCATTGAGCATGTTTGGGATGTGCTTGACCGGCGTATACGACAGCACGTACCAGTTCCCACTAATATCCAGCAACTTCACACAGCCATTGAAGAGGAGTGGACCAACATTCCACAGGCCACAATTGACAATCTGATAAACTCTATGCGAAGAAGATGTGTTGCACTGCATGAGGCAAATGGTGGTCACACCAGATACTGACTGGTTCTGAGTCCCCAGACCCCCAATAAAGCAACAACTGCACATTTCAGAGTGGCCTTTTATTGTGGGCAGTCTAAGGTTCACCTGTGCACTAATCATGGTGTCTGATGAGCATCTTGATGTGGCACCTGTGAGGTGGGATGGATTATCTCAGCAAAGCAAAAGTGCCACTATCACACATTTAGACAGATTTGTGAACAATGTTTGAGAGAAATGGTAATATTGTGTATCTGGAATGAATTTTAGATCTTTGAGTCCATCTCATGACAAATGGAGCAAAAACAAAAGTGTTGCCTTTATATTTTTGTTGAGTGTAAGAAACGAAAGAAATGAAACGAAATAAATCAGTTTTATCCATTTAAATTTTATTTACGCAGGAAACTGAACAGTTCAGTGTCTGTGGGGTATTACAGAGGGGTATTTGCTCCTGTGGGGTATTACAGAGGGGTATTTGCTCCTGTGGGGTATTACAGAGGGGTATTTGCTCCTGTGGGGTATTACAGAGGGGTATTTGCTCCTGTGGGGTATTACAGAGGGTATTTGCTCCTGTGGGGTATTACAGAGTGTTATTTGCTCCTGTGGGGTATTACAGAGGGGTATTTGCTCCTGTGGGGTATTACAGAGGGGTATTTGCTCCTGTGGGGTATTACAGAGGGGTATTTGCTCCTGTGGGGTATTACAGAGGGGTATTTGCTCCTGTGGGGTATTACAGAGGGGTATTTACTCCTGTGGGGTATTACAGAGGGGTATTTGCTCCTGTGGGGTATTACAGAGGGTATTTGCTCCTGTGGGGTATTACAGAGGGTATTTGCTCCTGTGGGGTATTACAGAGGGTATTTGCTCCTGTGGGGTATTACAGAGGGTATTTGCTCCTGTGGGGTATTACAGAGGGTATTTGCTCCTGTGGGGTATTACAGAGGGTATTTACTCCTGTGGGTATTACAGAGGGGTATTTGCTCCTGTGGGGTGTTACAGAGGGTATTTGCTCCTGTGGGGTATTACAGAGGGTATTTGCTCCTGTGGGGTATTACAGAGGGGTATTTGCTCCTGTGGGGTATTACAGAGGGTATTTGCTCCTGTGGGGTATTACAGAGGGTATTTGCTCCTGTGGGGTATTACAGAGGGTATTTGCTCCTGTGGGGTATTACAGAGGGGTATTTGCTCCTGTGGGGTATTACAGAGGGGTATTTGCTCCTGTGGGGTATTACAGAGGGGTATTTGCTCCTGTGGGGTATTACAGAGGGGTATTTGCTCCTGTGGGGTATTACAGAGGGGTATTTACTCCTGTGGGGTATTACAGAGGGGTATTTGCTCCTGTGGGGTATTACAGAGGGTATTTGCTCCTGTGGGGTGTTACAGAGGGTATTTGCTCCTGTGGGTATTACAGAGGGGTATTTGCTCCTGTGGGGTATTACAGAGGGGTATTTGCTCCTGTGGGGTATTACAGAGGGGTATTTGCTCCTGTGGGGTATTACAGAGGGGTATTTACTCCTGTGGGGTATTACAGAGGGGTATTTGCTCCTGTGGGGTATTACAGAGGGGTATTTGCTCCTGTGGGGTATTACAGAGGGGTATTTGCTCCTGTGGGGTATTACAGAGGGGTATTTGCTCCTGTGGGGTATTACAGAGGGGTATTTGCTCCTGGAGAATTACACAAGTCTTTAAGGGCCTCACATGTCGGACGCTTCTGTGGGGGCACTTCTCCACTTCGCTCTGGACTCTGGTCTGGACTCTGGTCTGGACTCTGGTCTGGACTCTGGTCTGGACTCTGGTCTGGACTCTGGTCTGGACTCTGGTCTGGACTCTGGTCTGGACTCCGGTCTGGACTCCGGTCTGGACTCCGGTCTGGACTCCGGTCTGGACTCCGGTCTGGACTCTGGTCTCTGGTCTGGACTCTGGTCGGGGAAGATGAGTTTTCGGAGGAACTGGACTCTTCCCTCCTCAGACAGAGACACAAACTCCTGCTCTGGAACCTGAAACACCAGAAGAAAAGTGACACACGTTTAATCTGAGCTGAAGCTGAATTACAGCCCCAAACCCGAGGAGAGGTGGACCTGAGGTGGACCTGAGGTGGACCTGAGGTGGACCTGAGGTGGACCTGAGGTGGACCTGAGGTGGAGCTGAGGTGGACCTGAGGTGGACCTGAGGTGGACCTGAGGTGGACCTGAGGTGGAGCTGTCCCAGACCCCAGACCTGACAGACCAAAGTCACAGGATTTTTAGCTGTTGTTTGAAAGTGGAGCCGTTCCTGAGCCATAAGGACGAGTCACAGCTGATCCCAAAGGACACACGAGTCACAGCTGATCCCAAAGGACACACGAGTCACAGCTGATCCCAAAGGACACACGAGTCACAGCTGATCCCAAAGGACACACGAGTCACAGCTGATCCCAAAGGACACACGAGTCAGAGCTGATCCCAAAGGACACACGAGTCACAGCTGATCCCAAAGGACACACGAGTCACAGCTGATCCCAAAGGACACACGAGTCAGAGCTGATCCCAAAGGACACACGAGTCACAGCTGATCCCAAAGGACACACGAGTCAGAGCTGATCCCAAAGGACACACGAGTCACAGCTGATCCCAAAGGACACACGAGTCAGAGCTGATCCCAAAGGACACACGAGTCACAGCTGATCCCAAAGGACTCACGAGTCACAGCTGATCCCAAAGGACACACGAGTCAGAGCTGATCCCAAAGGACACACGAGTCACAGCTGATCCCAAAGGACACACGAGTCAGAGCTGATCCCAAAGGACACACGAGTCACAGCTGATCCCAAAGGACACACGAGTCAGAGCTGATCCCAAAGGACACACGAGTCACAGCTGATCCCAAAGGACACACGAGTCACAGCTGATCCCAAAGGACACACGAGTCACAGCTGATCCCAAAGGACACACGAGTCACAGCTGATCCCAAAGGACACACGAGTCACAGCTGATCCCAAAGGACACACGAGTCACAGCTGATCCCAAAGGACTCACGAGTCACAGCTGATCCCAAAGGACTCACGAGTCAGAGCTGATCCCAAAGGACACACGAGTCACAGCTGATCCCAAAGGACACACGAGTCACAGCTGATCCCAAAGGACACACGAGTCACAGCTGATCCCAAAGGACACACGAGTCACAGCTGATCCCAAAGGACACACGAGTCACAGCTGATCCCAAAGGACACACGAGTCAGAGCTGATCCCAAAGGACACACGAGTCACAGCTGATCCCAAAGGACACACGAGTCACAGCTGATCCCAAAGGACACACGAGTCAGAGCTGATCCCAAAGGACACACGAGTCAGAGCTGATCCCAAAGGACACACGAGTCAGAGCTGATCCCAAAGGACACACGAGTCACAGCTGATCCCAAAGGACACACGAGTCACAGCTGATCCCAAAGGACACACGAGTCACAGCTGATCCCAAAGGACACACGAGTCACAGCTGATCCCAAAGGACACACGAGTCACAGCTGATCCCAAAGGACACACGAGTCACAGCTGATCCCAAAGGACACACGAGTCAGAGCTGATCCCAAAGGACACACGAGTCACAGCTGATCCCAAAGGACACACGAGTCAGAGCTGATCCCAAAGGACTCACGAGTCAGAGCTGATCCCAAAGGACACACGAGTCAGAGCTGATCCCAAAGGACACACGAGTCACAGCTGATCCCAAAGGACACACGAGTCACAGCTGATCCCAAAGGACACACGAGTCAGAGCTGATCCCAAAGGACACACGAGTCAGAGCTGATCCCAAAGGACTCACGAGTCAGAGCTCATCCCAAAGGACACACGAGTCACAGCTGATCCCAAAGGACACACGAGTCAGAGCTGATCCCAAAGGACACACGAGTCACAGCTGATCCCAAAGGACACACGAGTCAGCAGCTTCTGTGTCAGTAGAAAAGCACCTCGTCACAGCAGCTTCTGTGTCAGTAGAAAAGCACCTCGTCACAGCAGCTTCTGTGTCAGTAGAAAAGCACCTCGTCACAGCAGCTTCTGTGTCAGTAGAAAAGCACCTCGTCACAGCAGCTTCTGTGTCAGTAGAAAAGCACCTCGTCACAGCAGCTTCTTTGTCAGTAGAAAAGCACCTCGTCACAGCAGCTTCTGTGTCAGTAGAAAAGCACCTCGTCACAGCAGCTTCTTTGTCAGTAGAAAAGCACCTCGTCACAGCAGCTTCTGTGTCAGTAGAAAAGCACCTCGTCACAGCAGCTTCTTTGTCAGTAGAAAAGCACCTCATCACAGCAGCTTCTTTGTCAGTAGAAAAGCACCTCGTCACAGCAGCTTCTTTGTCAGTAGAAAAGCACCTCGTCACAGCAGCTTCTTTGTCAGTAGAAAAGCACCTCGTCACAGCAGCTTCTGTGTCAGTAGAAAAGCACCTCGTCACAGCAGCTTCTGTGTCAGTAGAAAAGCACCTCGTCACAGCAGCTTCTTTGTCAGTAGAAAAGCACCTCGTCACAGCAGCTTCTTTGTCAGTAGAAAAGCACCTCGTCACAGCAGCTTCTGTGTCAGTAGAAAAGCACCTCGTCACAGCAGCTTCTGTGTCAGTAGAAAAGCACCTCGTCACAGCAGCTTCTGTGTCAGTAGAAAAGCACCTCGTCACAGCAGCTTCTGTGTCAGTAGAAAAGCACCTCCTCACAGCAGCTTCTGTGTCAGTAGAAAAGCACCTCGTCACAGCAGCTTCTGTGTCAGTAGAAAAGCACCTCGTCACAGACGCTTCTTTGTCAGTAGAAAAGCACCTCATCACAGCAGCTTCTTTGTCAGTAGAAAAGCACCTCGTCACAGCAGCTTCTTTGTCAGTAGAAAAGCACCTCGTCACAGCAGCTTCTTTGTCAGTAGAAAAGCACCTCGTCACAGCAGCTTCTTTGTCAGTAGAAAAGCACCTCGTCACAGCAGCTTCTTTGTCAGTAGAAAAGCACCTCGTCACAGCAGCTTCTTTGTCAGTAGAAAAGCACCTCGTCACAGCAGCTTCTTTGTCAGTAGAAAAGCACCTCGTCACAGCAGCTTCTTTGTCAGTAGAAAAGCACCTCGTCACAGCAGCTTCTTTGTCAGTAGAAAAGCACCTCGTCACAGCAGCTTCTTTGTCAGTAGAAAAGCACCTCGTCACAGCAGCTTCTTTGTCAGTAGAAAAGCACCTCGTCACAGCAGCTTCTTTGTCAGTAGAAAAGCACCTCGTCACAGCAGCTTCTGTGTCAGTAGAAAAGCACCTCGTCACAGCAGCTTCTTTGTCAGTAGAAAAGCACCTCGTCACAGCAGCTTCTTTGTCAGTAGAAAAGCACCTCGTCACAGCAGCTTCTTTGTCAGTAGAAAAGCACCTCATCACAGCAGCTTCTGTGTCAGTAGAAAAGCACCTCGTCACAGACGCTTCTTTGTCAGTAGAAAAGCACCTCATCACAGCAGCTTCTTTGTCAGTAGAAAAGCACCTCGTCACAGCAGCTTCTTTGTCAGTAGAAAAGCACCTCGTCACAGCAGCTTCTTTGTCAGTAGAAAAGCACCTCGTCACAGCAGCTTCTTTGTCAGTAGAAAAGCACCTCGTCACAGCAGCTTCTTTGTCAGTAGAAAAGCACCTCGTCACAGCAGCTTCTTTGTCAGTAGAAAAGCACCTCGTCACAGCAGCTTCTTTGTCAGTAGAAAAGCACCTCGTCACAGCAGCTTCTTTGTCAGTAGAAAAGCACCTCGTCACAGCAGCTTCTTTGTCAGTAGAAAAGCACCTCGTCACAGCAGCTTCTTTGTCAGTAGAAAAGCACCTCATCACAGCAGCTTCTGTGTCAGTAGAAAAGCACCTCGTCACAGCAGCTTCTGTGTCAGTAGAAAAGCACCTCGTCACAGCAGCTTCTGTGTCAGTAGAAAAGCACCTCGTCACAGCAGCTTCTGTGTCAGTAGAAAAGCACCTCGTCACAGCAGCTTCTGTGTCAGTAGAAAAGCACCTCGTCACAGCAGCTTCTGTGTCAGTAGAAAAGCACCTCGTCACAGCAGCTTCTGTGTCAGTAGAAAAGCACCTCGTCACAGCAGCTTCTTTGTTTGTCAGTAGAAAAGCACCTCCTCACAGCAGCTTCTTTGTTTGTCAGTAGAAAAGCACCTCCTCACAGCAGCTTCTGTGTCAGTAGAAAAGCACCTCCTCACAGCAGCTTCTTTCTCTCGGCCTTTCGTGCATCTTTATTCTTGACTCACTCTTTTCGGCCTCTGTTTCCTGCTGAAATGAAAGTGAACTCAAAGTGTGGTGCGGCCGCTCACCAGCAGGGGGCGGTATCCCATGATGCTCAGGTGTCGGAGCTTCAGAGCGAGAGGTCCTCTGGGGTGAGTGGTCCCGAAACAGAAGGCAGACGGAGTAACGCACAGCACCGCCCTCCTACCACAGGGTCACAGGGTCAGAACAGCAGCAGGTACCACGTGTGGACATTGTGCCCCTAAAAACGGGTCTAAACCGGGTCTAAACCGGGTCTAAACCAGGACTAAAGCGGGACTAAAGCGGGACTAAACCTGGTCTAAAATGGGTCTAAACCAGGACTAAAACGGGTCTAAAGCGGGACTAAACCTGGTTTTAAACAGGTCTAAAGTGGGACTAAAGCGGGACTAAAATGGGTCTAAAGTGGGACTAAAGCGGGACTAAAATGGGTCTAAAATGGGTCTAAAGTGGGATTAAAGCGGGACTAAAGCGGGACTAAACCTGGTCTAAAATGGGTCTAAAGTGGGACTAAAACGGGTCTAAAGCGGGACTAAAACGGGTCTAAAGTGGGACTAAAGCGGGACTAAAGTGGGTCTAAAATGGGTCTAAAGTGGGATTAAAGCGGGACTAAAGCGGGACTAAACCTGGTCTAAAATGGGTCTAAACCAGGACTAAAACGGGTCTAAAGCGGGACTAAACCTGGTTTTAAACAGGTCTAAAGTGGGACTAAAGCGGGACTAAAATGGGTCTAAAGTGGGACTAAAGCGGGACTAAAGTGGGTCTAAAATGGGTCTAAAGTGGGATTAAAGCGGGACTAAAGCGGGACTAAACCTGGTCTAAAATGGGTCTAAAGTGGGACTAAAACGGGTCTAAAGCGGGACTAAAACGGGTCTAAAGTGGGACTAAAGCGGGACTAAAGTGGGTCTAAAATGGGTCTAAAGTGGGATTAAAGCGGGACTAAAGCGGGACTAAACCTGGTCTAAAATGGGTCTAAAGTGGGACTAAAACGGGTCTAAAGCGGGACTAAAACGGGTCTAAAGTGGGACTAAAGCGGGACTAAAGCGGGACTAAAACGGGACAAAAGTGGGACTAAAGTGGGACTAAAGCGGGACTAAACCTGGTCTAAAATGGGTCTAAACCAGGACTAAAACGGGTCTAAAGCGGGACTAAACCTGGTTTTAAACAGGTCTAAAGTGGGACTAAAGCAGGACTAAAACGGGTCTAAACCAGGACTAAAACGGGTCTAAACCAGGACTAAAACGGGTCTAAAGCGGGACTAAAGTGGGACTAAAACGGGTCTAAACCGGGTCTAAACCAGGACTAAAGCGGGACTAAACCTGGTCTAAAACGGGTCTAAACCAGGACTAAAACGGGTCTAAAGCGGGACTAAACCTGGTCTAAAATTGGTCTAAAACTGGTCTAAACCAGGACTAAAGCGGGACTAAACCTGGTCTAAAACGGGTCTAAACCAGGACTAAAACGGGTCTAAAGCGGGACTAAACCTGGTCTAAACCTGGTCTAAAACAGGTCTAAACCAGGACTAAAGCGGGACTAAACCTGGTCTAAAACGGGTCTAAACCAGGACTAAAGCGGGACTAAACCTGGTCTAAAACGGGTCTAAACCAGGACTAAAGCGGGACTAAAGCTGGTCTAAACCAGGACTAAAGCGGGACTAAAGCGGGACTAAACCTGGTCTAAAACGGGTCTAAACCAGGACTAAAGCAGGTCTAAAGCAGGACTAAACCTGGTCTAAAACGGGTCTAAACCAGGACTAAAGCGGGACTAAACCTGGCCTAAACCTGGTCTAAAAGGGTCTAAACCAGGTCTAAAGCGGGTCTAAACCTGGCCTAAACCTGGTCTAAAACGGGTCTAAACCAGGACTAAAGTGGGACTAAACCTGGTCTAAACCTGGTCTAAACCTGGACTAAACCTGGTCTAAAACGGGTCTAAACCAGGACTAAAGTGGGACTAAACCTGGTCTAAAACGGGTCTAAACCAGGACTAAAGCAGGTCTAAAGCAGGACTAAACCTGGTCTAAAACGGGTCTAAACCAGGACTAAAGCGGGACTAAACCTGGCCTAAACCTGGTCTAAAAGGGTCTAAACCAGGTCTAAAGCGGGTCTAAACCTGGCCTAAACCTGGTCTAAAACGGGTCTAAACCAGGACTAAAGTGGGACTAAACCTGGTCTAAACCTGGCCTAAACCTGGACTAAACCTGGTCTAAAATGGGTCTAAACCTGGTTTAAACCAGGTAT
>CM060675.1:810025-995025 GCA_030686955.1 Odontamblyopus rebecca
AAAACTGGCCTAAACCTGGTCTAAAACTGGTCTAAACCTGGTCTAAAACTGGTCTAAACCTGGTCTAAAACTGGTCTAAACCTGGTCTAAACCTGGTCTAAAACTGGCCTAAACCTGGTCTAAACCTGGTCTAAACCTGGCCTAAACCTGGCCTAAACCTGGCCTAAACCTGGTCTAAACCTGGTCTAAACCTGGTCTAAACCTGGTCTAAACCTGGTCTAAACCTGGTCTAAAACTGGTCTAAACCTGGTCTAAACCTGGTCTAAACCTGGTCTAAACCTGGTCTAAACCTGGTCTAAACCTGGTCTAAACCTGGTCTAAACCTGGTCTAAACCTGGTCTAAACCTGGTCTAAAACTGGTCTAAAACTGGTCTAAACCTGGTCTAAAACTGGTCTAAACCTGGTCTAAACCTGGTCTAAACCTGGTCTAAAACTGGCCTAAACCTGGTCTAAACCTGGCCTAAACCTGGTCTAAACCTGGTCTAAACCTGGTCTAAAACTGGTCTGAAACTGGTCTAAAACTGGTCTAAACCTGGTCTAAACCTGGTCTAAAACTGGTCTAAAACTGGTCTAAACCTGGTCTAAACCTGGTCTAAACCTGGTCTAAACCTGGTCTAAACCTGGTCTAAAACTGGCCTAAACCTGGTCTAAACCTGGTCTAAACCTGGTCTAAACCTGGTCTAAACCTGGTCTAAACCTGGTCTAAACCTGGCCTAAACCTGGCCTAAACCTGGTCTAAACCTGGTCTAAAACTGGTCTAAACCTGGTCTAAACCTGGTCTAAACCTGGTCTAAAACTGGCCTAAACCTGGTCTAAACCTGGTCTAAACCTGGTCTAAACCTGGTCTAAAACTGGTCTAAAACTGGTCTAAACCTGGTCTAAACCTGGTCTAAACCTGGTCTAAACCTGGTCTAAAACTGGCCTAAACCTGGTCTAAACCTGGTCTAAACCTCGTCTAAACCTGGTCTAAACCTGGTCTAAACCTGGTCTAAACCTGGTCTAAACCTGGTCTAAACCTGGCCTAAACCTGGTCTAAACCTGGTCTAAAACTGGTCTAAAACTGGCCTAAACCTGGTCTAAACCTGGTCTAAACCTGGTCTAAACCTGGTCTAAACCTGGTCTAAACCTGGTCTAAAACTGGCCTAAACCTGGTCTAAACCTGGTCTAAAACTGGTCTAAACCTGGTCTAAACCTGGTCTAAACCTGGTCTAAAACTGGTCTAAAACTGGCCTAAACCTGGCCTAAACCTGGCCTAAACCTGGCCTAAACCTGGTCTAAACCTGGTCTAAACCTGGTCTAAACCTGGTCTAAACCTGGTCTAAACCTGGTCTAAACCTGGCCTAAACCTGGTCTAAACCTGGTCTAAACCTGGTCTAAACCTGGTCTAAACCTGGTCTAAACCTGGTCTAAACCTGGTCTAAAACTGGCCTAAACCTGGTCTAAACCTGGTCTAAAACTGGTCTAAACCTGGTCTAAACCTGGTCTAAACCTGGTCTAAAACTGGTCTAAAACTGGCCTAAACCTGGCCTAAACCTGGTCTAAACCTGGTCTAAACCTGGTCTAAACCTGGTCTAAACCTGGTCTAAACCTGGTCTAAACCTGGTCTAAACCTGGTCTAAACCCGACACAGGGGCATGTGGGAGTGTGGGTATGTGGAAGGGCATCTGACACAGGGGCAGGGGTATGTGACACAGGGGTATGTGACACAGGGGTATGTGACACAGGGGCAGGGGTATGTGACACAGGGGCAGGGGTATGTGACACAGGGGCAGGG
This sequence comes from Odontamblyopus rebecca, assembly GCA_030686955.1. Taxonomy (NCBI): domain Eukaryota; kingdom Metazoa; phylum Chordata; class Actinopteri; order Gobiiformes; family Gobiidae; genus Odontamblyopus; species Odontamblyopus rebecca. The sequence goes on from CM060675.1 coordinate 811,800, forward strand.
GTATGTGACACAGGGGCAGGGGTATGTGACACAGGGGTATGTGACACAGGGGTATGTGACACAGGGGCAGGGGTATGTGACACAGGGGCAGGGGTATGTGACACAGGGGTATGTGACACAGGGGCAGGGGTATGTGACACAGGGGCAGGGGTATCTGACACAGGGGCAGGGGTATGTGGGAGGGCATCTGACCGTGCGCCCGCAGATGCCCCAGCGTCTCCTCCTGCAGCAGACGGAGGAGCAGAGTCTGGGGGAAGTGTCCCAGGACGGAGAGGCTGTGCTGGGCTCGGAGCAGCTGCACGGGGCTCATCCTCTGGAGGTACGGCTCCACAGCGCCCCCCACAGACCGGAGCAGACTGCAGAGAGCAGGAGAGAGTCTGAACCGGGTCTGAACCGGGTCTGAAGCGGGTCTGAACCGGGTCTGAAGCGGGTCTGAACCGGGACTAAAGCGGGTCTGAACCGGGTCTGAACCGGGTCTGAACCGGGACTGAACCGGGACTAAAGCGGGTCTGAAACGGGTCTGAACCGGGACTGAACCGGGACTGAAACCAGGACTAAAGCCGGTCTAAAGCCGGTCTTACCCGGTCTAAAGCCGGTCTTACCCGGTCTAAAGCCGGTCTTACCCGGTCTAAAGCCGGTCTAAAGCCGGTCTAAAGCCGGTCTAAAGCCGGTCTAAAGCCGGTCTAAAGCCGGTCTAAAGCCGGTCTACAGCCGGTCTTACCCGGTCTAAAGCCGGTCTAAAGCCGGTCTAAAGCCGGTCTAAAGCCGGTCTAAAGCCGGTCTAAAGCCGGTCTTACCCGGTCTAAAGCCGGTCTAAAGCCGGTCTAAAGCCGGTCTAAAGCCGGTCTAAAGCCGGTCTTACCCGGTCTAAAGCCGGTCTAAAGCCGGTCTAAAGCCGGTCTAAAGCCGGTCTAAAGCCGGTCTAAAGCCGGTCTAAAGCCGGTCTTACCCGGGGTGGTGGTAGTTGAGGGAGGAGCAGACTTGGAGCAAACACAGCAGGTCCCTGAGGGTCAAAGCTCCAGGATCAGACTGAACTCTGTCTGAGAAAGAATCCAACAGAGACGAGGGACGGAACGAGAGAGCGTCCAGGGTGTGGAGGAGGAGGAAGAACTGTGGAGAGAGGAGAGGGTGAGAGGAGGAACTGTGGAGAGAGGACAGGGTTAGAGGAGGCACTGTGGAGAGAGGAGAGGGTTAGAGGAGGAACTGTGGAGAGAGGAGAGGGTGAGAGGAGGAACTGTGGAGAGAGGAGAGGGTTAGAGGAGGAACTGAGGAGAGAGGAGAGGGTTAGAGGAGGAACTGAGGAGAGAGGAGAGGGTTAGAGGAGGAACTGAGGAGAGAGGAGAGGGTTAGAGGAGGAACTGTGGAGAGAGGAGAGGGTTAGAGGAGGAACTGTGGAGAGAGGAGAGGGTGAGAGGAGGAACTGAGGAGAGAGGAGAGGGTTAGAGGAGGAACTGTGGAGAGAGGAGAGGGTGAGAGGAGGAACTGAGGAGAGAGGAGAGGGTGAGAGGAGGAACTGTGGAGAGAGGAGAGGGTGAGAGGAGGAACTGAGGAGAGAGGAGAGGGTTAGATGAGGAACTGAGGAGAGAGGAGAGGGTTAGAGGAGGAACTGTGGAGAGAGGAGAGGGTTAGAGGAGGAACTGTGGAGAGAGGAGAGGGTTAGAGGAGGAACTGTGGAGAGAGGAGAGGGTTAGAGGAGGAACTGTGGAGAGAGGAGAGGGTTAGAGGAGGAACTGAGGAGAGAGGAGAGGGTTAGAGGAGGAACTGAGGAGAGAGGAGAGGGTTAGAGGAGGAACTGTGGAGAGAGGAGAGGGTTAGAGGAGGAACTGTGGAGAGAGGAGAGGGTTAGAGGAGGTACTGTGGAGAGAGGAGAGGGTTAGAGGAGGAACTGTGGAGAGAGGAGAGGGTTAGAGGAGGAACTGTGGAGAGAGGAGAGGGTTAGAGGAGGAACTGTGGAGAGAGGAGAGGGTTAGAGGAGGAACTGTGGAGAGAGGAGAGGGTTAGAGGAGGAACTGTGGAGAGAGGAGAGGGTTAGAGGAGGAACTGAGGAGAGAGGAGAGGGTTAGAGGAGGCACTGTGGAGAGAGGAGAGGGTTAGAGGAGGAACTGTGGAGAGAGGAGAGGGTGAGAGGAGGAACTGAGGAGAGAGGAGAGGGTTAGAGGAGGAACTGAGGAGAGAGGAGAGGGTTAGAGGAGGAACTGTGGAGAGAGGAGAGGGTTAGAGGAGGAACTGTGGAGAGAGGAGAGGGTTAGAGGAGGAACTGTGGAGAGAGGAGAGGGTTAGAGGAGGAACTGTGGAGAGAGGAGAGGGTTAGAGGAGGAACTGTGGAGAGAGGAGAGGGTTAGAGGAGGAACTGTGGAGAGAGGAGAGGGTTAGAGGAGGGACTGTGGAGAGAGGAGAGGGTTAGAGGAGGAACTGTGGAGAGAGGAGAGGGTTAGAGGAGGAACTGTGGAGAGAGGAGAAGGTTAGAGGAGGAACTGTGGAGAGAGGAGAGGGTTAGAGGAGGAACTGAGGAGAGAGGAGAGGGTTAGAGGAGGAACTGAGGAGAGAGGAGAGGGTTAGAGGAGGAAGAACTGTGGAGAGAGGAGAGGGTTAGAGGAGGAACTGAGGAGCGAGGAGGGGGTTAGAGGAGGAACTGAGGAGAGAGGAGGGGGTTAGAGGAGGAACTGAGGAGAGAGGAGAGGGTTAGAGGAGGAACTGAGGAGAGGGTTAGAGGAGGAACTGTGGAGAGAGGAGAGGGTCAGAGGAGGAACTGAGGAGAGAGGAGAGGGTTAGAGGAGGAACTGAGGAGAGAGGAGAGGGTTAGAGGAGGAACTGAGGAGAGAGGAGAGGGTTAGAGGAGGAACTGAGGAGAGAGGAGAGGGTTAGAGGAGGAACTGTGGAGAGAGGAGAGGGTTAGAGGAGGAACTGAGGAGAGGGTTAGAGGAGGAACTGTGGAGAGAGGAGAGGGTTAGAGGAGGAACTGAGGAGAGGGTTAGAGGAGGAACTGTGGAGAGAGGAGAGGGTTAGAGGAGGAACTGTGGAGAGAGGAGAGGGTTAGAGGAGGAACTGTGGAGAGAGGAGAGGGTTAGAGGAGGAACTGAGGAGAGGGTTAGAGGAGGAACTGTGGAGAGAGGAGAGGGTTAGAGGAGGAACTGAGGAGAGGGTTAGAGGAGGAACTGTGGAGAGAGGAGAGGGTCAGAGGAGGAACTGAGGAGAGAGGAGAGGGTTAGAGGAGGAACTGAGGAGAGAGGAGAGGGTTAGAGGAGGAACTGAGGAGAGGGTTAGAGGAGGAACTGTGGAGAGAGGAGAGGGTTAGAGGAGGAACTGAGGAGAGAGGAGAGGGTTAGAGGAGGAACTGAGGAGAGGGTTAGAGGAGGAACTGTGGAGAGAGGAGAGGGTCAGAGGAGGAACTGAGGAGAGAGGAGAGGGTTAGAGGAGGAACTGAGGAGAGAGGAGAGGGTTAGAGGAGGAACTGAGGAGAGAGGAGAGGGTTAGAGGAGGAACTGAGGAGAGGGTTAGAGGAGGAACTGTGGAGAGAGGAGAGGGTTAGAGGAGGAACTGAGGAGAGAGGAGAGGGTTAGAGGAGGAACTGAGGAGAGGGTTAGAGGAGGAACTGTGGAGAGAGGAGGGGGTTAGAGGAGGAACTGAGGAGAGAGGAGAGGGTTAGAGGAGGAACTGAGGAGAGAGGAGGGGGTTAGAGGAGGAACTGTGGAGAGAGGAGAGGGTTAGAGGAGGAACTGAGGAGAGAGGAGAGGGTTAGAGGAGGAACTGTGGAGAGAGGAGAGGGTTAGAGGAGGTACTGAGGAGAGAGGAGAGGGTCAGAGGAGGAACTGTGGAGAGAGGAGAGGGTTAGAGGAGGAACTGTGGAGAGAGGAGAGGGTTAGAGGAGGAACTGAGGAGAGAGGAGAGGGTTAGAGGAGGAAGAACTGTGGAGAGAGGAGAGGGTTAGAGGAGGAACTGTGGAGAGAGGAGAGGGTTAGAGGAGGTACTGAGGAGAGAGGAGAGGGTTAGAGGAGGAACTGAGGAGAGAGGAGAGGGGAGAGGAGAGGAGAGAGGAGAGGGTTAGAGGAGGTCCTGAGGAGAGAGGAGAGGGTTAGAGGAGGAACTGAGGAGAGAGGAGTGGGTTAGAGGAGGAACTGAGGAGAGAGGAGTGGGTTAGAGGAGGAACTGTGGAGAGAGGAGAGGGTTAGAGGAGGAACTGAGGAGAGAGGAGAGGGTTAGAGGAGGAACTGTGGAGAGAGGAGAGGGTTAGAGGAGGAACTGTGGGAGACAGGAGAGGGTCAGAGGAGGAACTGTGGAGAGAGGGAGAGGGTTTGAGGAGGAACTGAGGAGAGAGGAGAGGGTTAGAGGAGGTACTGAGGAGAGAGGAGAGGGTTAGAGGAGGAACTGTGGAGAGAGAGAGGGTTAGAGGAGGAACTGTGGAGAGAGGAGAGAGGGTTAGAGGAGGAACTGTGGAGAGAGGAGAGGGTTAGAGGAGGAACTGAGGAGAGGGTTAGAGGAGGAACTGTGGAGAGAGGAGAGGGGTCAGAGGAGGAACTGAGGAGAGAGGAGAGGGTTAGAGGAGGAACTGAGGAGAGAGGAGAGGGTTAGAGGAGGAACTGAGGAGAGAGGAGGAGAGGGTTAGAGGAGGAACTGAGGAGAGAGGAGAGGGTTAGAGGAGGAACTGAGGAGAGGGTTAGAGGAGGAACTGTGGAGAGAGGAGAGGGTTAGAGGAGGAACTGAGGAGAGAGGAGAGGGTTAGAGGAGGAACTGAGGAGAGGGTGAGAGGAGGAACTGAGGAGAGAGGAGAGGGTTAGATGAGGAACTGAGGAGAGAGGAGAGGGTTAGAGGAGGAACTGTGGAGAGAGGAGAGGGTTAGAGGAGGAACTGTGGAGAGAGGAGAGGGTTAGAGGAGGAACTGTGGAGAGAGGAGAGGGTTAGAGGAGGAACTGTGGGAGAGAGGAGAGGGGTTAGAGGAGGAACTGAGGAGAGAGGAGAGGGTTAGAGGAGGAACTGAGGAGAGAGGAGAGGTTAGAGGAGGAACTGTGGAGAGAGGAGAGGGTTAGAGGAGGAACTGTGGAGAGAGGAGAGGGTTAGAGGAGGTACTGTGGAGAGAGTGAGAGGGTTAGAGGAGGAACTGTGGAGAGAGGAGAGGGTTAGAGGAGGAACTGTGGAGAGAGGAGAGGGTTAGAGGAGGAACTGTGGAGAGAGGAGAGGGTTAGAGGAGGAACTGTGGAGAGAGGAGAGGGTTAGAGGAGGAACTGAGGAGAGAGGAGAGGGTTAGAGGAGGAACTGAGGAGAGAGGAGAGGGTTAGAGGAGGCACTGTGGAGAGAGGAGAGGGTGAGAGGAGGAACTGTGGAGAGAGGAGAGGGTGAGAGGAGGAACTGAGGAGAGAGGAGAGGGTTAGATGAGGAACTGAGGAGAGAGGAGAGGGTTAGAGGAGGAACTGTGGAGAGAGGAGAGGGTTAGAGGAGGAACTGTGGAGAGAGGAGAGGGTTAGAGGGAGGAACTGTGGGAGAGAGGAGAGGGTTAGAGGAGGAACTGTGGAGAGAGGAGAGGGTTAGAGGAGGAACTGTGGAGAGAGGAGAGGGTTAGAGGAGGAACTGTGAGAGAGGAGAGAGGGTTAGAGGAGGGACTGTGGAGAGAGGAGAGGGTTAGAGGAGGAACTGTGGGAGAGAGGAGAGTGTTAGAGGAGGAACTGTGGAGACAGGAGAAGGTTAGAGGAGGAACTGTGGAGAGAGGAGAGGGTTAGAGGAGGAACTGAGGAGAGAGGAGAGGGTTAGAGGAGGAACTGAGGAGAGAGGAGAGGGTTAGAGGAGGAAGAAATGAGGGAAGAGGAGGTTGTTAGAGGAGGAACTGAGGGGAGAGGAGGGGGTTAGATGAGGAGATGAGGAGAGAGGAGGGGGTAAGAGGAGGAACTGGAGGAGAGAGGAGAGGGTTAGAGGAGGAACTGAGGAGAGGGTTAGAGGAGGAACTGTGGAGAGAGGAGAGGGTCAGAGGAGGAACTGAGGAGAGAGGAGAGGGTTAGAGGAGGAACTGAGGAGAGAGGAGAGGGTTAGAGGAGGAACTGAGGAGAGAGGAGAGGGTTAGAGGAGGAACTGAGGAGAGAGGAGAGGGTTAGAGGAGGAACTGTGGAGAGAGGAGAGGGTTAGAGGAGGAACTGAGGAGAGGGTTAGAGGAGGAACTGTGGAGAGAGGAGAGGGTTAGAGGAGGAACTGAGGAGAGGGTTAGAGGAGGAACTGTGGAGAGAGGAGAGGGTTAGAGGAGGAACTGTGGAGAGAGGAGAGGGTTAGAGGAGGAACTGTGGAGAGAGGAGAGGGTTAGAGGAGGAACTGAGGAGAGGGTTAGAGGAGGAACTGTGGAGAGAGGAGAGGGTTAGAGGAGGAACTGAGGAGAGGGTTAGAGGAGGAACTGTGGAGAGAGGAGAGGGTCAGAGGAGGAACTGAGGAGAGAGGAGAGGGTTAGAGGAGGAACTGAGGAGAGAGGAGAGGGTTAGAGGAGGAACTGAGGAGAGGGTTAGAGGAGGAACTGTGGAGAGAGGAGAGGGTTAGAGGAGGAACTGAGGAGAGAGGAGAGGGTTAGAGGAGGAACTGAGGAGAGGGTTAGAGGAGGAACTGTGGAGAGAGGAGAGGGTCAGAGGAGGAACTGAGGAGAGAGGAGAGGGTTAGAGGAGGAACTGAGGAGAGAGGAGAGGGTTAGAGGAGGAACTGAGGAGAGAGGAGAGGGTTAGAGGAGGAACTGAGGAGAGGGTTAGAGGAGGAACTGTGGAGAGAGGAGAGGGTTAGAGGAGGAACTGAGGAGAGAGGAGAGGGTTAGAGGAGGAACTGAGGAGAGGGTTAGAGGAGGAACTGTGGAGAGAGGAGGGGGTTAGAGGAGGAACTGAGGAGAGAGGAGAGGGTTAGAGGAGGAACTGAGGAGAGAGGAGGGGGTTAGAGGAGGAACTGTGGAGAGAGGAGAGGGTTAGAGGAGGAACTGAGGAGAGAGGAGAGGGTTAGAGGAGGAACTGTGGAGAGAGGAGAGGGTTAGAGGAGGAACTGAGGAGAGAGGAGAGGGTCAGAGGAGGAACTGTGGAGAGAGGAGAGGGTTAGAGGAGGAACTGTGGAGAGAGGAGAGGGTTAGAGGAGGAACTGAGGAGAGAGGAGAGGGTTAGAGGAGGAAGAACTGTGGAGAGAGGAGAGGGTTAGAGGAGGAACTGTGGAGAGAGGAGAGGGTTAGAGGAGGAACTGAGGAGAGAGGAGAGGGTTAGAGGAGGAACTGAGGAGAGAGGAGAGGGTTAGAGGAGGAACTGAGGAGAGAGGAGAGGGTTAGAGGAGGAACTGAGGAGAGAGGAGAGGGTTAGAGGAGGAACTGAGGAGAGAGGAGAGGGTTAGAGGAGGAACTGAGGAGAGAGGAGGGGGTTAGAGGAGGAACTGTGGAGAGAGGAGAGGGTTAGAGGAGGAACTGAGGAGAGAGGAGAGGGTTAGAGGAGGAACTGTGGAGAGAGGAGAGGGTCAGAGGAGGAACTGTGGAGAGAGGAGAGGGTCAGAGGAGGAACTGTGGAGAGAGGAGAGGGTTAGAGGAGGAACTGAGGAGAGAGGAGAGGGTTAGAGGAGGTACTGAGGAGAGAGGAGAGGGTTAGAGGAGGAACTGTGGAGAGAGGAGAGGGTTAGAGGAGGAACTGTGGAGAGAGGAGAGGGTTAGAGGAGGAACTGTGGAGAGAGGAGAGGGTTAGAGGAGGAACTGAGGAGAGGGTTAGAGGAGGAACTGTGGAGAGAGGAGAGGGTCAGAGGAGGAACTGAGGAGAGAGGAGAGGGTTAGAGGAGGAACTGAGGAGAGAGGAGAGGGTTAGAGGAGGAACTGAGGAGAGAGGAGAGGGTTAGAGGAGGAACTGAGGAGAGAGGAGAGGGTTAGAGGAGGAACTGAGGAGAGGGTTAGAGGAGGAACTGTGGAGAGAGGAGAGGGTTAGAGGAGGAACTGAGGAGAGAGGAGAGGGTTAGAGGAGGAACTGAGGAGAGGGTTAGAGGAGGAACTGTGGAGAGAGGAGAGGGTCAGAGGAGGAACTGAGGAGAGAGGAGAGGGTTAGAGGAGGAACTGAGGAGAGAGGAGAGGGTTAGAGGAGGAACTGAGGAGAGAGGAGAGGGTTAGAGGAGGAACTGAGGAGAGAGGAGGGGGTTAGAGGAGGAACTGAGGAGAGAGGAGAGGGTTAGAGGAGGAACTGAGGAGAGAGGAGGGGGTTAGAGGAGGAACTGTGGAGAGAGGAGAGGGTTAGAGGAGGAACTGAGGAGAGAGGAGAGGGTTAGAGGAGGAACTGTGGAGAGAGGAGAGGGTTAGAGGAGGAACTGAGGAGAGAGGAGAGGGTCAGAGGAGGAACTGTGGAGAGAGGAGAGGGTTAGAGGAGGAACTGAGGAGAGAGGAGAGGGTTAGAGGAGGAACTGAGGAGAGAGGAGAGGGTTAGAGGAGGAAGAACTGTGGAGAGAGGAGAGGGTTAGAGGAGGAACTGTGGAGAGAGGAGAGGGTTAGAGGAGGAACTGAGGAGAGAGGAGAGGGTTAGAGGAGGAACTGAGGAGAGAGGAGAGGGTTAGAGGAGGAACTGAGGAGAGGGTTAGAGGAGGAACTGAGGAGAGAGGAGAGGGTTAGAGGAGGAACTGTGGAGAGAGGAGAGGGTTAGAGGAGGAACTGAGGAGAGAGGAGAGGGTTAGAGGTTACAGGAGGACAGGAGGAGGACAGCAGGAGGACAGGAGGACAGCAGGAGGACAGGAGGACAGGAGGACAGCAGGAGGACAGGAGGAGGACAGGAGGACAGGAGGAGGACAGGAGGACAGGAGGAGGACAGGAGGAGGACAGGAGGACAGGAGGAGGACAGGAGGACAGCAGGAGGACAGGAGGAGGACAGGAGGACAGCAGGAGGACAGCAGGAGGACAGGAGGAGGACTATGATGATGACAGATGATGACAGATGATGATGACAGGAGGAGGACAGGATGGACAGCAGGAGGACAGGAGGATGATGACAGTGAGGAGGACATGATGATGACAGGATGACATGATGATGGACAGGATGGACATGATGATGATCATGATGATGACAGATGATGACATGATGATGACAGGAGGAGGATGATGACATGATGATGACATGATGATGACAGGAGGACATGATGATGACATGATGATGGACATGATGAGTGATGATGACATGATGGACATGATGATGACAGGATGGACATGATGAGGACAGATGATGACAGCATGATGATCATGATGATGACAGCAGGATGATGACATGATGATGACAGGATGATGATCATGATGATGACATGATGATCATGATGATCATGATGATGATGACATGATGATGACATGATGACATGATGATCATGATGATGATCATGATGATGACAGCGATGATGATCATGATGATGACATGATGATGACATGATGATGACATGATGATGATGATGATGATCATGATGATGACATGATGATCATGATGATGATGGCGATGATGATCATGATGATGACATGATGATGATGATGATGACATGATGATCATGATGATGACATGATGATGATGATCATGATGATGACATGATGATGATCATGATGATGATCATGATGATGACATGATGATGACATGATGATCATGATGATGACATGATGATGACATGATGATGATCATGATGATCATGATGATGATCATGATGATCATGATGATGACATGATGATCATGATGATCATGATGATCATGATGATGATCATGATGATCATGATGATGACATACATGATGATCATGATGATGATGATTATGATGATCATGATGATGATCATGATGATCATGATGATCATGATGATGACCATGATGATGACATGATGATCATGATGATGATCATGATGACATGATGATCATGATGATGATCATGATGATGATCATGATGATGATCATGATGATCATGATGATGATCGTTATGATGATCATGATGATGATCATGATGATGATGATGATGATGATCATGATGACCGCCATGATGATCATGATGATGACATGATGATGATCATGATGATGATCATGATGATGATGATCATGATGATCATGATGATGATGATGACATGATGATGACATGATGATGACATGATGACATGATGATGATGATCATGATGACGCCATGATGATCATGATGATGATGATGATATGATGACTATGATGATCATGATGATGACGATGATGATCATGATGATGACATGATGATGATCATGATGATGATGATGATGATCATGATGATCATGATGATGACATGATGACATGATGATGATGATGATCATGATGATGACATGATGACATGATGATCATGATGATGACATGATGATCATGATGATGACATGATGACTGCGATGATGATCATGATGACATGATGATGACAGGAGGACATGATGATGACAGGAGGAGGACAGGAGGAGGACAGGAGGATGACAGGAGATGACAGGATGATGACAGCAGGAGGACATGATGAGTGACAGGAGGAGGACAGGAGGACAGGAGGAGGACAGCAGGAGGACAGGAGGACAGGAGGAGGACAGGAGGACAGGAGGAGGACAGGAGGACAGCAGGAGGACAGGAGGAGGACAGCAGGAGGACAGGAGGAGGACAGGAGGAGGACAGGAGGACAGCAGGAGAGGAGGAGGACAGGAGGACAGGAGGAGGACAGGAGGACAGGAGGAGGACAGGAGGAGGACAGCAGGAGGACAGGAGGAGGACAGGAGGACAGCAGGAGGACAGGAGGAGGACAGCAGGAGGACAGGAGGAGGACAGCAGGAGGACAGGAGGAGGACAGGAGGACAGGAGGAGGACAGGAGGACAGCAGGAGGACAGGAGGAGGACAGCAGGAGGACAGGAGGAGGACAGCAGGAGGACAGGAGGAGGACAGGAGGAGGACAGGAGGACAGGAGGACAGGAGGAGGACAGGAGGAGGACAGGAGGAGGACAGGAGGACAGGAGGAGGACAGGAGGACAGGAGGAGGACAGGAGGAGGACAGCAGGAGGACAGGAGGAGGACAGGAGGACAGCAGGAGGACAGGAGGAGGACAGCAGGAGGACAGGAGGAGGACAGGAGGACAGCAGGAGAGGAGGAGGACAGGAGGAGGACAGGAGGACAGGAGGACAGGAGGAGGACAGCAGGAGGACAGGAGGAGGACAGGAGGAGGACAGGAGGACAGGAGGACAGGAGGACAGCAGGAGGACAGCAGGAGAGGAGGACAGGAGGAGGACAGACCTGCTTGCTGTTCCACACATGGACCATGGTGGCGCTGTGCTCGCTCACGGCCTCCAGCAGCTGCAGGTCTCTGAACTGGAGCTCCCGACACGACATCAGAACCGTCAGGAGCCGATTAAACGGGACCCCAGAAAGGTTCTCTAGAACCAAGACCAGACCTGAACCAGGACTGAACCAGGACTGAACCAGGACTGAACCAGGCCTGAACCAGGACTGAACCAGGACTGAACCAGAACTGAACCGGGTCTGAACCAGGACTGAACCGGGACTGAACCGGGACTGAACCGGGACTGAACCAGGTCTGAACCAGGCCTGAACGAGGACTGAACCAGGTCTGAACCAGAACTGAACCAGGACTGAACAGGTCTGGAGCAGGTCTCGGGCAGGTCTCGGGCAGGTCTGGGGCAGGTCTGGGGCAGGTCTGGGGCAGGTCTGGAGCAGGTCTGGAGCAGGTCTGGAGCAGGTCTGGGGCAGGTCTGGGGCAGGTCTGGAGCAGGTCTGGAGCAGGTCTGGGGCAGGTCTGGGGCAGGTGTGGGGCAGGTCTGTAGCAGGTCTGGGGCAGGTCTGGAGCAGGTCTGGAGCAGGTCTGGGGCAGGTCTGGGGCAGGTCTGGGGCAGGTCTGGAGCAGGTCTCGGGCAGGTCTCGGGCAGGTCTGGAGCAGGTCTGGAGCAGGTCTGGAGCAGGTCTGGGGCAGGTCTGGGGCAGGTCTGGAGCAGGTCTCGGGCAGGTCTGGGGCAGGTCTGGGGCAGGTCTGGAGCAGGTCTCGGGCAGGTCTGGGGCAGGTCTGGGGCAGGTCTGGGGCAGGTCTGGGGCAGGTCTGGGGCAGGTCTGGAGCAGGTCTCGGGCAGGTCTCGGGCAGGTCTGGGGCAGGTCTGGGGCAGGTCTGGGGCAGGTCTGGGGCAGGTCTCGGGCAGGTCTGGGGCAGGTCTGGGGCAGGTCTGGGGCAGGTCTGGGGCAGGTCTGGGGCAGGTCTGGGGCAGGTCTCGGGCAGGTCTGGGGCAGGTCTGGGGCAGGTCTCAGGCAGGTCTCAGGCAGGTCTCAGGCAGGTCTGGAGCAGGTCTGGAGCAGGTCTCGGGCAGGTCTGGGGCAGGTCTCGGGCAGGTCTCGGGCAGGTCTGGGGCAGGTCTGGGGCAGGTCTGGGGCAGGTCTGGAGCAGGTCTGGAGCAGGTCTGGAGCAGGTCTGGGGCAGGTCTGGGGCAGGTCTGGAGCAGGTCTGGAGCAGGTCTGGGGCAGGTCTGGGGCAGGTGTGGGGCAGGTCTGAAGCAGGTCTGGGGCAGGTCTGGAGCAGGTCTGGAGCAGGTCTGGGGCAGGTCTGGGGCAGGTCTGGGGCAGGTCTGGAGCAGGTCTCGGGCAGGTCTCGGGCAGGTCTGGAGCAGGTCTGGAGCAGGTCTGGAGCAGGTCTGGGGCAGGTCTGGGGCAGGTCTGGAGCAGGTCTCGGGCAGGTCTGGGGCAGGTCTGGGGCAGGTCTGGAGCAGGTCTCGGGCAGGTCTGGGGCAGGTCTGGGGCAGGTCTGGGGCAGGTCTGGGGCAGGTCTGGGGCAGGTCTGGGGCAGGTCTGGAGCAGGTCTCGGGCAGGTCTCGGGCAGGTCTGGAGCAGGTCTGGGGCAGGTCTGGGGCAGGTCTGGGGCAGGTCTCGGGCAGGTCTGGGGCAGGTCTGGGGCAGGTCTGGGGCAGGTCTGGGGCAGGTCTGGGGCAGGTCTCGGGCAGGTCTGGGGCAGGTCTGGGGCAGGTCTGGGGCAGGTCTGGGGCAGGTCTGGGGCAGGTCTGGGGCAGGTCTGGGGCAGGTCTGGGGCAGGTCTCAGGCAGGTCTCAGGCAGGTCTCAGGCAGGTCTGGGGCAGGTCTGGAGCAGGTCTGGAGCAGGTCTCGGGCAGGTCTGGGGCAGGTCTGGAGCAGGTCTGGGGCAGGTCTGGGGCAGGTCTGGGGCAGGTCTGGAGCAGGTCTGGGGCAGGTCTGGGGCAGGTCTGGGGCAGGTCTGGGGCAGGTCTGGGGCAGGTCTGGGGCAGGTCTGGGGCAGGTCTGGGGCAGGTCTGGAGCAGGTCTGGGGCAGGTCTGGGGCAGGTCTGGTACCTGAGATTTTGCGGCTGCAGATGTTGAGCAGAGGTTTGGAGGTGAAGCCCATCGTGGCCATGGTGGAGATCATGTGCTGAGCGTTCGGGAGCGAGAACTGATGCACCAGAGACAGAGCCTTGGACTGAACGCACAAGAGAACACACATGAGAACACACATGAGAACACACATGAGAACACAAGAGAGAACACACAAGAGAGAACACACAAGAGAACACACATGAGAGAACACACAAGAGAGAACTCACAAGAGAGAACACACAAGAGAACACACATGAGAACACACATGAGAACACACATGAGAACACAAGAGAGAACACACAAGAGAGAACACACAAGAGAGAACACACATGAGAACACACAAGAGAGAACACACAAGAGAACACACAAGAGAGAACACACAAGAGAGAACACACAAGAGAGAACACACAAGAGAGAACACACAAGAGAGAACACACAAGAGAGAACACACAAGAGAGAACACACAAGAGAGAACACACAAGAGAACACACAAGAGAGAACACACAAGAGAGAACACACAAGAGAACACACAAGAGAGAACACACAAGAGAGAACACACAAGAGAACACACAAGAGAACACACAAGAGAGAACACACAAGAGAGAACACACAAGAGAACACACAAGAGAACACACAAGAGAACACACAAGAGAACACACAAGAGAGAACACACAAGAGAGAACACACAAGAGAGAACACACAAGAGAACACACAAGAGAGAACACACAAGAGAGAACACAAGAGAGAACACACAAGAGAGAACACACAAGAGAACACACAAGAGAGAACACAAGAGAGAACACACAAGAGAGAACACACAAGAGAGAACACACAAGAGAGAACACACAAGAGAGAACACACAAGAGAGAACACAAGAGAGAACACACAAGAGAACACACAAGAGAGAACACACAAGAGAGAACACACAAGAGAACACACAAGAGAGAACACACAAGAGAACACACAAGAGAACACACAAGAGAGAACACACAAGAGAGAACACACAAGAGAACACACAAGAGAGAACACACAAGAGAGAACACACAAGAGAACACACAAGAGAGAACACACAAGAGAACACACAAGAGAGAACACACAAGAGAACACACAAGAGAGAACACACAAGAGAGAACACACAAGAGAACACACAAGAGAACACACAAGAGAACACACAAGAGAGAACACACAAGAGAGAACACACAAGAGAGAACACACAAGAGAACACACAAGAGAGAACACACAAGAGAGAACACACAAGAGAGAACACAAGAGAGAACACACAAGAGAGAACACACAAGAGAGAACACACAAGAGAACACACAAGAGAGAACACACAAGAGAACACACAAGAGAGAACACACAAGAGAACACACAAGAGAGAACACACAAGAGAGAACACACAAGAGAGAACACACAAGAGAACACACAAGAGAGAACACACAAGAGAACACACAAGAGAACACACAAGAGAGAACACACAAGAGAACACACAAGAGAGAACACACAAGAGAACACACAAGAGAGAACACACAAGAGAGAACACACAAGAGAGAACACAAGAGAGAACACACAAGAGAACACACAAGAGAACACACAAGAGAGAACACACAAGAGAGAACACACAAGAGAACACACAAGAGAACACACAAGAGAGAACACACAAGAGAGAACACACAAGAGAGAACACACAAGAGAACACACAAGAGAACACACAAGAGAGAACACACAAGAGAGAACACACAAGAGAACACACAAGAGAACACACAAGAGAGAACACACAAGAGAACACACAAGAGAGAACACACAAGAGAACACACAAGAGAACACACAAGAGAGAACACACAAGAGAGAACACACAAGAGAACACACAAGAGAACACACAAGAGAACACACAAGAGAACACACAAGAGAACACACAAGAGAGAACACACAAGAGAACACACAAGAGAACACACAAGAGAACACACAAGAGAGAACACACAAGAGAACACACAAGAGAACACACAAGAGAACACACAAGAGAGAACACACAAGAGAACACACAAGAGAGAACACACAAGAGAACACACAAGAGAACACACAAGAGAGAACACACAAGAGAACACACAAGAGAACACACAAGAGAGAACACACAAGAGAGAACACACAAGAGAGAACACACAAGAGAGAACACACAAGAGAGAACACACAAGAGAGAACACACAAGAGAGAACACACAAGAGAGAACACACAAGAGAACACACAAGAGAGAACACACAAGAGAACACACAAGAGAGAACACACAAGAGAACACACAAGAGAGAACACACAAGAGAACACACAAGAGAACACACAAGAGAGAACACACAAGAGAGAACACACAAGAGAACACACAAGAGAACACACAAGAGAGAACACACAAGAGAGAACACACAAGAGAGAACACACAAGAGAGAACACACAAGAGAGAACACACAAGAGAACACACAAGAGAACACACAAGAGAGAACACACAAGAGAGAACACACAAGAGAACACACAAGAGAGAACACACAAGAGAACACACAAGAGAGAACACACAAGAGAACACACAAGAGAGAACACACAAGAGAACACACAAGAGAACACACAAGAGAGAACACACAAGAGAGAACACACAAGAGAGAACACACAAGAGAACACACAAGAGAGAACACACAAGAGAACACACAAGAGAGAACACACAAGAGAGAACACAAGAGAGAACACACAAGAGAGAACACACAAGAGAACACACAAGAGAGAACACACAAGAGAACACACAAGAGAACACACAAGAGAGAACACACAAGAGAACACACAAGAGAGAACACACAAGAGAACACACAAGAGAACACACAAGAGAGAACACACAAGAGAGAACACACATGAGAACACACATGAGAACACACAAGAGAACACACAAGAGAACACACAAGAGAGAACACACAAGAGAACACACAAGAGAACACACAAGAGAACACACAAGAGAGAACACACAAGAGAACACACAAGAGAACACACAAGAGAGAACACACAAGAGAACACACAAGAGAACACACAAGAGAGAACACACAAGAGAACACACAAGAGAACACACAAGAGAACACACAAGAGAACACACAAGAGAGAACACACAAGAGAGAACACACAAGAGAGAACACACAAGAGAGAACACAAGAGAGAACACACAAGAGAGAACACACAAGAGAGAACACACAAGAGAGAACACACAAGAGAACACACAAGAGAGAACACACAAGAGAGAACACACAAGAGAAAACACAAGAGAGAACACACAATATAAAACACAAGAGAACACACAAGAGAGAACACAATAGAGATCACACAAGAGAGAACACACAAGAGAACACACAAGAGAGAACACACAAGAGAGAACACACAAGAGAACACACAAGAGAACACACAAGAGAGAACACACTAGAGAACACACAAGAGAACACACAAGAGAGAACACACAAGAGAACACACAAGAGAACACACAAGAGAACACACAAGAGAACACACAAGAGAACACACAAGAGAGAACACACAAGAGAGAACACACAAGAGAGAACACACAAGAGAGAACACACAAGAGAGAACACACAAGAGAGAACACAAGAGAGAACACACAAGAGAGAACACACAAGAGAGAACACACAAGAGAGAACACACAAGAGAACACACAAGAGAGAACACACAAGAGAGAACACACAAGAGAGAACACACAAGAGAGAACACACAAGAGAGAACACACATGAGAACACACATGAGAACACACAAGAGAACACACAAGAGAACACACAAGAGAGAACACACAAGAGAACACACAAGAGAGAACACACAAGAGAGAACACAAGAGAACACAAGAGAGAACACACAAGAGAGAACACACAAGAGAACACAAGAGAGAACACACAAGAGAGAACACACAAGAGAGAACACACAAGAGAACACACAAGAGAGAACACACAAGAGAACACACAAGAGAACACACAAGAGAGAACACAAGAGAGAACACACAAGAGAACACACAAGAGAGAACACACAAGAGAGAACACACAAGAGAGAACACAAGAGAGAACACACAAGAGAGAACACACAAGAGAACACACAAGAGAACACACAAGAGATAACACAATAGAGAACACACAAGAGAGAACACACAAGAGAGAACACACAAGAGAGAACACAAGAGAGAACACACAAGAGAGAACACAAGAGAGAACACACAAGAGAACACACAAGAGAACACACAAGAGAACACACAAGAGAACACACAAGAGAACACACAAGAGAGAACACACAAGAGAGAACACACAAGAGAACACACAAGAGAACACAAGAGAGAACACACAAGAGAGAACACACAAGAGAGAACACAAGAGAGAACACACAAGAGAGAACACACAAGAGAACACACAAGAGAACACACAAGAGAACACACAAGAGAGAACACACAAGAGAGAACACACAAGAGAGAACACACAAGAGAGAACACACAAGAGAGAACACACAAGAGAGAACACACAAGAGAGAACACACAAGAGAACACACAAGAGAGAACACAAGAGAGAACACACAAGAGAACACACAAGAGAGAACACACAAGAGAACACACAAGAGAGAACACAAGAGAGAACACACAAGAGAGAACACACAAGAGAACACACAAGAGAACACACAAGAGAACACACAAGAGAACACACAAGAGAACACACAAGAGAGAACACACAAGAGAGAACACACAAGAGAGAACACACAAGAGAACACACAAGAGAACACAAGAGAGAACACACAAGAGAACACAAGAGAGAACACACAAGAGAGAACACAAGAGAGAACACACAAGAGAACACACAAGAGAGAACACACAAGAGAGAACACACAAGAGAGAACACACAAGAGAGAACACAAGAGAGAACACACAAGAGAGAACACACAAGAGAGAACACACAAGAGAACACACAAGAGAACACACAAGAGAGAACACACATGAGAACACACAAGAGAGAACACACTAGAGAACACACAAGAGAACACACAAGAGAGAACACACAAGAGAACACACAAGAGAACACACAAGAGAACACACAAGAGAGAACACACAAGAGAACACACAAGAGAACACAAGAGAGAACACACAAGAGAACACAAGAGAGAACACACAAGAGAGAACACACAAGAGAACACACACATGAGAACACACAAGAGAACACACAAGAGAACACAAGAGAGAACACACAAGAGAACACAAGAGAGAACACACATGAGAGAACACAAGAGAGAACACACACAAGAGAACACACAAGAGAACACACAAGAGAGAACACACAAGAGAGAACACACAAGAGAACACACAAGAGAGAACACACAAGAGAACACACAAGAGAACACACAAGAGAACACACAAGAGAGAACACACAAGAGAGAACACACAAGAGAACACACAAGAGAACACAAGAGAGAACACACAAGAGAACACACAAGAGAACACACAAGAGAGAACACAAGAGAGAACACACATGAGAACACACAAGAGAGAACACACAAGAGAGAACACAAGAGAGAACACACAAGAGAGAACACACAAGAGAGAACACACAAGAGAGAACACACAAGAGAACACACAAGAGAGAACACACAAGAGAACACACAAGAGAACACACAAGAGAGAACACAAGAGAGAACACACAAGAGAACACACAAGAGAGAACACACAAGAGAACACACAAGAGAGAACACACAAGAGAACACACAAGAGAGAACACACAAGAGAGAACACACAAGAGAGAACACACAAGAGAGAACACACAAGAGAACACACAAGAGAACACACAAGAGAGAACACACAAGAGAACACACAAGAGAACACACAAGAGAACACACAAGAGAGAACACACAAGAGAGAACACACAAGAGAACACACAAGAGAACACAAGAGAGAACACACAAGAGAACACAAGAGAGAACACACAAGAGAGAACACAAGAGAGAACACACAAGAGAGAACACACATGAGAACACACAAGAGAACACACAAGAGAGAACACACAAGAGAGAACACACAAGAGAACACACAAGAGAGAACACACAAGAGAACACACAAGAGAACACACAAGAGAACACACAAGAGAGAACACACAAGAGAACACACAAGAGAGAACACACAAGAGAGAACACACAAGAGAACACACAAGAGAGAACACACAAGAGAGAACACACAAGAGAGAACACACAAGAGAACACACAAGAGAGAACACACAAGAGAACACACAAGAGAACACACAAGAGAACACACAAGAGAGAACACACAAGAGAGAACACACAAGAGAACACACAAGAGAACACAAGAGAGAACACACAAGAGAACACAAGAGAGAACACACAAGAGAGAACACAAGAGAGAACACACACGAGAACACACAAGAGAGAACACACAAGAGAGAACACAAGAGAGAACACACAAGAGAGAACACACAAGAGAGAACACACAAGAGAGAACACACAAGAGAACACACAAGAGAGAACACACAAGAGAACACACAAGAGAACACACAAGAGAGAACACAAGAGAGAACACACAAGAGAACACACAAGAGAGAACACACAAGAGAACACACAAGAGAGAACACACAAGAGAACACACAAGAGAGAACACACAAGAGAGAACACACAAGAGAGAACACACAAGAGAGAACACACAAGAGAACACACAAGAGAACACACAAGAGAGAACACACAAGAGAACACACAAGAGAACACACAAGAGAACACACAAGAGAGAACACACAAGAGAGAACACACAAGAGAACACACAAGAGAACACAAGAGAGAACACACAAGAGAACACAAGAGAGAACACACAAGAGAGAACACAAGAGAGAACACACAAGAGAACACACAAGAGAGAACACACAAGAGAACACACAAGAGAGAACACAAGAGAGAACACACAAGAGAGAACACACAAGAGAGAACACACAAGAGAGAACACACAAGAGAGAACACACAAGAGAACACACAAGAGAGAACACACAAGAGAACACACAAGAGAACACACAAGAGAGAACACAAGAGAGAACACACAAGAGAACACACAAGAGAACACACAAGAGAGAACACACAAGAGAACACACAAGAGAGAACACACAAGAGAGAACACACAAGAGAGAACACAAGAGAGAACACACAAGAGAACACACAAGAGAACACACAAGAGAACACACAAGAGAGAACACACAAGAGAGAACACACAAGAGAGAACACACAAGAGAGAACACACAAGAGAGAACACACAAGAGAACACACAAGAGAACACACAAGAGAGAACACACAAGAGAACACACAAGAGAGAACACACAAGAGAGAACACACAAGAGAGAACACACAAGAGAGAACACACAAGAGAGAACACAAGAGAGAACACACAAGAGAACACACAAGAGAACACACAAGAGAGAACACACAAGAGAACACACAAGAGAGAACACACAAGAGAACACACAAGAGAACACACAAGAGAACACACAAGAGAACACACAAGAGAGAACACACAAGAGAGAACACACAAGAGAGAACACACAAGAGAACACACAAGAGAGAACACACAAGAGAGAACACACAAGAGAGAACACACAAGAGAACACACAAGAGAGAACACACAAGAGAGAACACACAAGAGAGAACACACAAGAGAACACACAAGAGAACACACAAGAGAGAACACACAAGAGAACACACAAGAGAGAACACACAAGAGAGAACACAAGAGAGAACACACAAGAGAACACACAAGAGAGAACACACAAGAGAACACACAAGAGAACACACAAGAGAGAACACACAAGAGAGAACACACAAGAGAGAACACACAAGAGAACACACAAGAGAACACACAAGAGAGAACACACAAGAGAGAACACACAAGAGAACACACAAGAGAGAACACACAAGAGAGAACACAAGAGAGAACACACAAGAGAGAACACACAAGAGAACACACAAGAGAACACACAAGAGAACACAAGAGAGAACACACAAGAGAGAACACACAAGAGAACACACAAGAGAGAACACACAAGAGAACACACAAGAGAACACACAAGAGAACACACAAGAGAGAACACACAAGAGAGAACACACAAGAGAACACACAAGAGAGAACACACAAGAGAGAACACAAGAGAGAACACACAAGAGAACACACAAGAGAGAACACACAAGAGAGAACACAAGAGAGAACACACAAGAGAACACACAAGAGAACACACAAGAGAGAACACACAAGAGAGAACACACAAGAGAACACACAAGAGAGAACACACAAGAGAGAACACACAAGAGAGAACACACAAGAGAACACACAAGAGAACACACAAGAGAGAACACACAAGAGAACACACAAGAGAGAACACACAAGAGAGAACACAAGAGAACACACAAGAGAACACACAAGAGAGAACACAAGAGAGAACACAAGAGAGAACACACAAGAGAACACACAAGAGAACACACAAGAGAACACACAAGAGAGAACACACAAGAGAACACACAAGAGAACACACAAGAGAGAACACACAAGAGAGAACACACAAGAGAGAACACACAAGAGAACACACAAGAGAACACACAAGAGAGAACACACAAGAGAACACACAAGAGAGAACACACAAGAGAGAACACAAGAGAGAACACACATGAGAACACACAAGAGAGAACACACAAGAGAACACACAAGAGAGAACACACAAGAGAACACACAAGAGAACACACAAGAGAGAACACACAAGAGAACACACAAGAGAGAACACACAAGAGAGAACACACAAGAGAACACACAAGAGAACACACAAGAGAACACACAAGAGAACACACAAGAGAGAACACACAAGAGAGAACACACAAGAGAACACACAAGAGAGAACACACAAGAGAGAACACAAGAGAGAACACACAAGAGAGAACACACAAGAGAACACACAAGAGAACACACAAGAGAACACAAGAGAGAACACACAAGAGAGAACACACAAGAGAACACACAAGAGAGAACACACAAGAGAACACACAAGAGAACACACAAGAGAACACACAAGAGAGAACACACAAGAGAGAACACACAAGAGAGAACACACAAGAGAACACACAAGAGAGAACACACAAGAGAACACACAAGAGAGAACACACAAGAGAGAACACACAAGAGAACACACAAGAGAGAACACACAAGAGAGAACACACAAGAGAGAACACACAAGAGAGAACACACAAGAGAGAACACACAAGAGAGAACACACAAGAGAGAACACACAAGAGAGAACACACAAGAGAACACACAAGAGAGAACACACAAGAGAGAACACACAAGAGAGAACACACAAGAGAGAACACACAAGAGAGAACACACATGAGAACACACAAGAGAGAACACACAAGAGAGAACACACAAGAGAACACACAAGAGAGAACACACAAGAGAGAACACACAAGAGAACACACAAGAGAGAACACACAAGAGAACACACAAGAGAGAACACACAAGAGAACACACAAGAGAACACACAAGAGAACACACAAGAGAACACACAAGAGAGAACACACAAGAGAGAACACACAAGAGAGAACACACAAGAGAGAACACACAAGAGAGAACACAAGAGAGAACACACAAGAGAGAACACACAAGAGAGAACACACAAGAGAGAACACACAAGAGAACACACAAGAGAGAACACACAAGAGAGAACACACAAGAGAGAACACACAAGAGAGAACACACAAGAGAGAACACACAAGAGAACACACAAGAGAGAACACACAAGATAACACACAAGAGAGAACACACAAGAGAACACACAAGAGAGAACACACAAGAGAACACACAAGAGAACACACAAGAGAACACACAAGAGAGAACACACAAGAGAACACACAAGAGAACACACAAGAGAGAACACACAAGAGAACACACAAGAGAACACACAAGAGAACACACAAGAGAGAACACACAAGAGAACACACAAGAGAACACACAAGAGAACACACAAGAGAACACACAAGAGAGAACACACATGAGAACACACAAGAGAGAACACACAAGAGAGAACACACAAGAGAGAACACAAGAGAGAACACACAAGAGAGAACACACAAGAGAGAACACACAAGAGAGAACACAAGAGAGAACACACAAGAGAGAACACACAAGAGAGAACACACAAGAGAACACACAAGAGAGAACACACAAGAGAGAACACACAAGAGAGAACACACAAGAGAGAACACACAAGAGAGAACACACAAGAGAGAACACACAAGAGAACACACAAGAGAGAACACACAAGAGAGAACACACAAGAGAACACACAAGAGAGAACACACAAGAGAGAACACACAAGAGAGAACACACAAGAGAGAACACAAGAGAGAACACACAAGAGAGAACACACAAGAGAGAACACACAAGAGAGAACACACAAGAGAACACACAAGAGAGAACACACAAGAGAGAACACAAGAGAGAACACACAAGAGAGAACACACAAGAGAACACACAAGAGAGAACACACAAGAGAACACACAAGAGAGAACACACAAGAGAGAACACACAAGAGAGAACACACAAGAGAGAACACACATGAGAACACACAAGAGAGAACACACAAGAGAACACACAAGAGAACACACAAGAGAGAACACACAAGAGAGAACACAAGAGAGAACACACAAGAGAGAACACAAGAGAGAACACACAAGAGAGAACACACAAGAGAGAACACACAAGAGAGAACACACAAGAGAACACACAAGAGAACACACAAGAGAGAACACACAAGAGAGAACACAAGAGAGAACACACATGAGAACACACAAGAGAGAACACACAAGAGAGAACACAAGAGAGAACACACAAGAGAGAACACACAAGAGAGAACACACAAGAGAGAACACACAAGAGAACACACAAGAGAACACACAAGAGAGAACACACAAGAGAGAACACACAAGAGAGAACACACAAGAGAGAACACACAAGAGAACACACAAGAGAACACACAAGAGAGAACACAAGAGAGAACACACAAGAGAGAACACACAAGAGAGAACACACAAGAGAGAACACACAAGAGAGAACACACAAGAGAACACACAAGAGAACACACAAGAGAGAACACACAAGAGAACACACAAGAGAGAACACACAAGAGAGAACACACAAGAGAACACACAAGAGAACACACAAGAGAGAACACACAAGAGAACACACAAGAGAGAACACACAAGAGAACACACAAGAGAACACACAAGAGAGAACACACAAGAGAACACACAAGAGAACACACAAGAGAGAACACAAGAGAGAACACACAAGAGAACACACAAGAGAACACACAAGAGAACACACAAGAGAGAACACACAAGAGAACACACAAGAGAGAACACACAAGAGAGAACACACAAGAGAACACACAAGAGAACACACAAGAGAACACACAAGAGAACACACAAGAGAGAACACACAAGAGAGAACACACAAGAGAGAACACACAAGAGAGAACACACAAGAGAACACACAAGAGAACACACAAGAGAGAACACACAAGAGAACACACAAGAGAGAACACACAAGAGAGAACACACAAGAGAACACACAAGAGAACACACAAGAGAGAACACAAGAGAGAACACACAAGAGAACACACAAGAGAACACACAAGAGAACACACAAGAGAGAACACACAAGAGAGAACACACAAGAGAGAACACACAAGAGAACACACAAGAGAGAACACAAGAGAGAACACACAAGAGAACACACAAGAGAACACACAAGAGAACACACAAGAGAGAACACACAAGAGAGAACACACAAGAGAACACACAAGAGAACACACAAGAGAGAACACACAAGAGAACACACAAGAGAGAACACACAAGAGAACACACAAGAGAACACACAAGAGAGAACACACAAGAGAGAACACACAAGAGAACACACAAGAGAACACACAAGAGAGAACACAAGAGAGAACACACAAGAGAACACACAAGAGAACACACAAGAGAACACACAAGAGAACACACAAGAGAGAACACACAAGAGAACACACAAGAGAGAACACACAAGAGAGAACACACAAGAGAGAACACACAAGAGAACACACAAGAGAACACACATGAGAACACACAAGAGAACACACAAGAGAACACACAAGAGAGAACACACAAGAGAACACACAAGAGAGAACACACAAGAGAGAACACACAAGAGAACACACAAGAGAGAACACACAAGAGAGAACACACAAGAGAGAACACACAAGAGAACACACAAGAGAACACACAAGAGAGAACACACAAGAGAACACACAAGAGAACACACAAGAGAACACACAAGAGAGAACACACAAGAGAGAACACACAAGAGAACACACAAGAGAACACAAGAGAGAACACACAAGAGAACACAAGAGAGAACACACAAGAGAGAACACAAGAGAGAACACACAAGAGAACACACAAGAGAGAACACACAAGAGAACACACAAGAGAGAACACAAGAGAGAACACACATGAGAACACACAAGAGAGAACACACAAGAGAGAACACAAGAGAGAACACACAAGAGAGAACACACATGAGAACACACAAGAGAGAACACACAAGAGAGAACACACAAGAGAACACACAAGAGAACACACAAGAGAGAACACACAAGAGAACACACAAGAGAACACACAAGAGAGAACACACAAGAGAGAACACAAGAGAGAACACACAAGAGAACACACAAGAGAACACACAAGAGAACACACAAGAGAACACACAAGAGAACACACAAGAGAACACACAAGAGAGAACACACAAGAGAGAACACACAAGAGAGAACACACAAGAGAGAACACACAAGAGAACACACAAGAGAACACACAAGAGAGAACACACAAGAGAACACACAAGAGAGAACACACAAGAGAGAACACACAAGAGAACACAAGAGAGAACACACAAGAGAGAACACACAAGAGAACACAAGAGAGAACACACAAGAGAGAACACACAAGAGAGAACACACAAGAGAGAACACAAGAGAGAACACACAAGAGAACACACAAGAGAGAACACACAAGAGAACACACAAGAGAGAACACACAAGAGAACACACAAGAGAACACACAAGAGAACACACAAGAGAACACACAAGAGAACACACAAGAGAGAACACACAAGAGAGAACACACAAGAGAGAACACACAAGAGAACACACAAGAGAGAACACACAAGAGAGAACACACAAGAGAGAACACACAAGAGAGAACACACAAGAGAACACACAAGAGAGAACACACAAGAGAGAACACACAAGAGAGAACACACAAGAGAACACACAAGAGAACACACAAGAGAGAACACACAAGAGAGAACACACAAGAGAGAACACACAAGAGAGAACACAAGAGAGAACACACAAGAGAGAACACACAAGAGAGAACACACAAGAGAACACACAAGAGAACACACAAGAGAGAACACACAAGAGAACACACAAGAGAGAACACACAAGAGAGAACACACAAGAGAACACACAAGAGAGAACACACAAGAGAGAACACACAAGAGAACACACAAGAGAGAACACACAAGAGAGAACACACAAGAGAACACACAAGAGAACACACAAGAGAGAACACACAAGAGAGAACACACAAGAGAACACACAAGAGAGAACACACAAGAGAACACACACGAGAGAACACACAAGAGACAACACCCAAGAGAACACACAAGAGAACACACAAGAGAACACAAGAGAGAACACACAAGAGAGAACACACAAGAGAGAACACACAAGAGAGAACACACAAGAGAACACACAAGAGAGAACACACAAGAGAGAACACACAAGAGAGAACACACATGAGAGAACACACAAGAGAGAACACACAAGAGAACACACAAGAGAGAACACACAAGAGAGAACACACAAGAGAGAACACACAAGAGAGAACACACAAGAGAACACACAAGAGAACACACAAGAGAGAACACACAAGAGAGAACACACAAGAGAACACACAAGAGAGAACACACAAGAGAGAACACACATGAGAGAACACACAAGAGAGAACACACAAGAGAGAACACACAAGAGAGAACACACAAGAGAACACACAAGAGAACACACAAGAGAACACACAAGAGAACACACAAGAGAGAACACACAAGAGAGAACACAAGAGAGAACACACAAGAGAGAACACACAAGAGAACACACAAGAGAGAACACAAGAGAGAACACACAAGAGAACACACAAGAGAGAACACACAAGAGAACACACAAGAGAGAACACACAAGAGAACACACAAGAGAGAACACACAAGAGAACACACAAGAGAACACACAAGAGAGAACACACAAGAGAGAACACACAAGAGAGAACACACAAGAGAGAACACACAAGAGAACACACAAGAGAGAACACACAAGAGAGAACACACAAGAGAGAACACAAGAGAGAACACACAAGAGAGAACACACAAGAGAACACACAAGAGAGAACACACAAGAGAGAACACACAAGAGAGAACACACAAGAGAGAACACACAAGAGAACACACAAGAGAGAACACACAAGAGAGAACACACATGAGAGAACACACAAGAGAACACACAAGAGAGAACACACAAGAGAGAACACACAAGAGAGAACACACAAGAGAACACACAAGAGAGAACACACAAGAGAGAACACACAAGAGAGAACACACAAGAGAGAACACACAAGAGAACACACAAGAGAACACACAAGAGAGAACACACAAGAGAGAACACACAAGAGAGAACACACAAGAGAGAACACACAAGAGAGAACACACAAGAGAACACACAAGAGAGAACACACAAGAGAGAACACACAAGAGAGAACACACAAGAGAGAACACACAAGAGAACACACAAGAGAGAACACACGAGAGAACACACAAGAGAGAACACACAAGAGAACACACAAGAGAGAACACACAAGAGAGAACACACAAGAGAGAACACACAAGAGAGAACACACAAGAGAACACACAAGAGAACACACAAGAGAGAACACAAGAGAGAACACACAAGAGAACACACAAGAGAACACACAAGAGAGAACACAAGATAGAACACACATGAGAACACACATGAGAACACACATGAGAACACAAGAGAGAACACACAAGAGAGAACACACAAGAGAACACACAAGAGAGAACACACAAGAGAGAACACACAAGAGAGAACACACAAGAGAGAACACACAAGAGAGAACACACAAGAGAGAACACACAAGAGAGAACACACAAGAGAACACACAAGAGAGAACACAAGAGAGAACACACAAGAGAGAACACACAAGAGAGAACACACAAGAGAGAACACACAAGAGAACACACAAGAGAACACACAAGAGAGAACACACAAGAGAACACACAAGAGAACACACAAGAGAACACACAAGAGAACACACAAGAGAGAACACACAAGAGAGAACACACAAGAGAGAACACACCAGAGAACACACAAGAGAACACACAAGAGAGAACACAAGAGAGAACACACAAGAGAGAACACACAAGAGAGAACACACAAGAGAGAACACACAAGAGAGAACACACAAGAGAACACACAAGAGAACACACAAGAGAGAACACAAGAGAGAACACACAAGAGAGAACACACAAGAGAGAACACACAAGAGAGAACACACATGAGAACACACAAGAGAACACACAAGAGAGAACACACAAGAGAACACACAAGAGAGAACACACAAGAGAGAACACACAAGAGAGAACACACAAGAGAGAACACACATGAGAACACACAAGAGAACACACAAGAGAGAACACACAAGAGAACACACAAGAGAACACACAAGAGAGAACACACAAGAGAGAACACACAAGAGAGAACACACAAGAGAACACACAAGAGAACACACAAGAGAGAACACAAGAGAGAACACACAAGAGAGAACACACAAGAGAGAACACACAAGAGAGAACACACAAGAGAGAACACACAAGAGAACACACAAGAGAACACACAAGAGAGAACACAAGAGAGAACACACAAGAGAACACACAAGAGAGAACACACAAGAGAACACACAAGAGAACACAAGAGAGAACACACAAGAGAGAACACACAAGAGAGAACACACATGAGAACACACATGAGAACACACAAGAGAACACACAAGAGAGAACACACAAGAGAGAACACACAAGAGAACACACAAGAGAGAACACACAAGAGAGAACACACAAGAGAACACACAAGAGAGAACACAAGAGAGAACACACAAGAGAGAACACACAAGAGAACACACAAGAGAGAACACAAGAGAGAACACACAAGAGAGAACACACAAGAGAACACACAAGAGAGAACACACAAGAGAGAACACACAAGAGAGAACACACAAGAGAGAACACACAAGAGAGAACACACAAGAGAGAACACACAAGAGAACACACAAGAGAGAACACACATGAGAGAACACACAAGAGAGAACACACAAGAGAACACACAAGAGAGAACACACAAGAGAGAACACACAAGAGAGAACACACAAGAGAGAACACACAAGAGAACACACAAGAGAACACACAAGAGAGAACACAAGAGAGAACACACAAGAGAGAACACACAAGAGAACACACAAGAGAGAACACACAAGAGAACACACAAGAGAGAACACACAAGAGAGAACACACAAGAGAACACACAAGAGAGAACACACAAGAGAGAACACACAAGAGAACACACAAGAGAGAACACACAAGAGAGAACACACAAGAGAACACACAAGAGAACACACAAGAGAGAACACACAAGAGAGAACACACAAGAGAACACACAAGAGAGAACACACAAGAGATAACACAAGAGAGAACACACAAGAGAGAACACACAAGAGAACACACAAGAGAACACACAAGAGAACACAAGAGAGAACACACAAGAGAGAACACACAAGAGAGAACACACAAGAGAGAACACACAAGAGAACACACAAGAGAGAACACACAAGAGAGAACACACAAGAGAGAACACACAAGAGAGAACACACAAGAGAGAACACACAAGAGAACACACAAGAGAGAACACACAAGAGAGAACACACAAGAGAGAACACACAAGAGAGAACACACAAGAGAACACACAAGAGAACACACAAGAGAACACACAAGAGAACACACAAGAGAACACACAAGAGAACACACAAGAGAGAACACACAAGAGAGAACACACAAGAGAGAACACACAAGAGAACACACAAGAGAGAACACACAAGAGAGAACACACAAGAGAGAACACACAAGAGAGAACACACAAGAGAACACACAAGAGAGAACACACAAGAGAACACACAAGAGAACACACAAGAGAGAACACACAAGAGAACACACAAGAGAACACACAAGAGAACACACAAGAGAACACACAAGAGAGAACACACAAGAGAGAACACACAAGAGAGAACACACAAGAGAACACACAAGAGAACACACAAGAGAGAACACAAGAGAGAACACACAAGAGAGAACACACAAGAGAGAACACACAAGAGAGAACACACAAGAGAACACACAAGAGAACACACAAGAGAGAACACAAGAGAGAACACACAAGAGAGAACACACAAGAGAGAACACACAAGAGAGAACACACATGAGAACACACAAGAGAACACACAAGAGAGAACACACAAGAGAACACACAAGAGAACACACAAGAGAGAACACACAAGAGAGAACACACAAGAGAACACACAAGAGAGAACACACAAGAGAGAACACACAAGAGAACACACAAGAGAGAACACACAAGAGAGAACACACAAGAGAGAACACAAGAGAGAACACACAAGAGAACACACAAGAGAGAACACACAAGAGAACACACAAGAGAGAACACAAGAGAGAACACACAAGAGAACACACAAGAGAGAACACACAAGAGAACACACAAGAGAGAACACACAAGAGAACACACAAGAGAGAACACACAAGAGAACACACAAGAGAACACAAGAGAGAACACACAAGAGAGAACACACAAGAGAGAACACACAAGAGAGAACACACAAGAGAACACACAAGAGAGAACACACAAGAGAGAACACACAAGAGAGAACACAAGAGAGAACACACAAGAGAGAACACACAAGAGAACACACAAGAGAGAACACACAAGAGAGAACACACAAGAGAGAACACACAAGAGAGAACACACAAGAGAACACACAAGAGAGAACACACAAGAGAACACACAAGAGAGAACACACAAGAGAGAACACACAAGAGAACACACAAGAGAGAACACACAAGAGAGAACACACAAGAGAGAACACACAAGAGAGAACACACAAGAGAACACACAAGAGAACACACAAGAGAGAACACACAAGAGAGAACACACAAGAGAGAACACACAAGAGAGAACACACAAGAGAGAACACACAAGAGAACACACAAGAGAGAACACACAAGAGAGAACACACAAGAGAGAACACACAAGAGAGAACACACAAGAGAACACACAAGAGAGAACACACAAGAGAGAACACACAAGAGAGAACACACAAGAGAACACACAAGAGAGAACACACAAGAGAGAACACACAAGAGAGAACACACAAGAGAGAACACACAAGAGAACACACAAGAGAACACACAAGAGAGAACACAAGAGAGAACACACAAGAGAGAACACACAAGAGAACACACAAGAGAGAACACAAGAGAGAACACACAAGAGAACACACAAGAGAACACACAAGAGAACACACAAGAGAGAACACACAAGAGAGAACACACAAGAGAACACACAAGAGAGAACACACAAGAGAGAACACACAAGAGAGAACACACAAGAGAGAACACACAAGAGAGAACACACAAGAGAGAACACACAAGAGAACACACAAGAGAACACACAAGAGAGAACACAAGAGAGAACACAAGAGAGAACACACAAGAGAGAACACACAAGAGAGAACACACAAGAGAACACACAAGAGAACACACAAGAGAGAACACACAAGAGAACACACAAGAGAACACACAAGAGAACACACAAGAGAACACACAAGAGAGAACACACAAGAGAGAACACACAAGAGAGAACACACAAGAGAACACACAAGAGAACACACAAGAGAGAACACAAGAGAGAACACACAAGAGAGAACACACAAGAGAGAACACACAAGAGAGAACACACAAGAGAGAACACACAAGAGAACACACAAGAGAACACACAAGAGAGAACACACAAGAGAACACACAAGAGAGAACACACAAGAGAGAACACACAAGAGAGAACACACATGAGAACACACATGAGAACACACAAGAGAACACACAAGAGAACACACAAGAGAACACAAGAGAGAACACACAAGAGAGAACACACAAGAGAGAACACACATGAGAACACACAAGAGAACACACAAGAGAGAACACACAAGAGAACACACAAGAGAACACACAAGAGAGAACACACAAGAGAGAACACACAAGAGAGAACACAAGAGAGAACACACAAGAGAACACACAAGAGAGAACACAAGAGAGAACACACAAGAGAGAACACACAAGAGAGAACACACAAGAGAGAACACACAAGAGAGAACACACAAGAGAACACACAAGAGAACACACAAGAGAGAACACAAGAGAGAACACACAAGAGAACACACAAGAGAGAACACACAAGAGAGAACACACAAGAGAACACACAAGAGAGAACACACAAGAGAGAACACACAAGAGAGAACACACAAGAGAACACACAAGAGAACACACAAGAGAACACACAAGAGAGAACACACAAGAGAACACACAAGAGAACACACAAGAGAGAACACACAAGAGAGAACACACAAGAGAACACACAAGAGAGAACACAAGAGAGAACACACAAGAGAGAACACACAAGAGAACACACAAGAGAGAACACAAGAGAGAACACACAAGAGAGAACACACAAGAGAACACACAAGAGAGAACACACAAGAGAGAACACACAAGAGAGAACACACAAGAGAGAACACACAAGAGAGAACACACAAGAGAGAACACACAAGAGAACACACAAGAGAGAACACACAAGAGAGAACACACAAGAGAGAACACACAAGAGAACACACAAGAGAGAACACACAAGAGAGAACACACAAGAGAGAACACACAAGAGAGAACACACAAGAGAACACACAAGAGAACACACAAGAGAGAACACAAGAGAGAACACACAAGAGAGAACACACAAGAGAACACACAAGAGAGAACACAACAGAGAACACACATGAGAACACACATGAGAACACACATGAGAACACAAGAGAGAACACACAAGAGAGAACACACAAGAGAACACACATGAGAGAACACACAAGAGAGAACTCACAAGAGAGAACACACAAGAGAGAACACACAAGAGAGAACACACAAGAGAGAACACACAAGAGAACACACAAGAGAACACACAAGAGAGAACACAAGAGAGAACACAAGAGAGAACACACAAGAGAGAACACAACAGAGAACACACAAGAGAACACACAAGAGAACAC
Source organism: Odontamblyopus rebecca (assembly GCA_030686955.1). NCBI lineage: Eukaryota > Metazoa > Chordata > Actinopteri > Gobiiformes > Gobiidae > Odontamblyopus > Odontamblyopus rebecca. The sequence goes on from CM060675.1 coordinate 845,718, forward strand.
ACAAGAGAGAACACACAAGAGAACACACAAGAGAACACACAAGAGAACACACAAGAGAACACACAAGAGAGAACACACAAGAGAGAACACACAAGAGAGAACACACAAGAGAACACACAAGAGAACACACAAGAGAGAACACAAGAGAGAACACACAAGAGAGAACACACAAGAGAGAACACACAAGAGAACACACAAGAGAACACACAAGAGAACACACAAGAGAGAACACAAGAGAGAACACACAAGAGAGAACACACAAGAGAGAACACACAAGAGAGAACACACATGAGAACACACAAGAGAACACACAAGAGAGAACACACAAGAGAACACACAAGAGAACACACAAGAGAGAACACACAAGAGAGAACACACAAGAGAACACACAAGAGAGAACACACAAGAGAGAACACACAAGAGAACACACAAGAGAGAACACACAAGAGAGAACACACAAGAGAGAACACAAGAGAGAACACACAAGAGAACACACAAGAGAGAACACACAAGAGAGAACACACAAGAGAACACACAAGAGAACACACAAGAGAGAACACACAAGAGAACACACAAGAGAGAACACACAAGAGAGAACACACAAGAGAACACACAAGAGAGAACACACAAGAGAACACACAAGAGAGAACACACAAGAGAGAACACACAAGAGAGAACACACAAGAGAGAACACACAAGAGAACACACAAGAGAACACACAAGAGAGAACACAAGAGAGAACACACAAGAGAGAACACACAAGAGAGAACACAAGAGAGAACACACAAGAGAGAACACACAAGAGAGAACACACAAGAGAGAACACACAAGAGAGAACACACAAGAGAACACACAAGAGAGAACACACAAGAGAACACACAAGAGAGAACACACAAGAGAGAACACAAGAGAGAACACACAAGAGAGAACACACAAGAGAACACACAAGAGAGAACACACAAGAGAGAACACACAAGAGAACACACAAGAGAGAACACACAAGAGAGAACACACAAGAGAGAACACACAAGAGAACACACAAGAGAGAACACACAAGAGAGAACACACAAGAGAACACACAAGAGAGAACACACAAGAGAGAACACACAAGAGAGAACACACAAGAGAACACACAAGAGAGAACACACAAGAGAGAACACACAAGAGAACACACAAGAGAACACACAAGAGAACACACCCCTGACACACACCCCTGACACACACCCCTGACACACACCCCTGACACACACCCCTGACACACACCCCTGACACACACCCCTGACACACACCCCTGACACACACCCCTGACACACACCCCTGACACACACCCCTGACACACACCCCTGACACACACCCCTGACACACACCCCTGACACACACCCTGACACACACCCCTGACACACACCCTGACACACACCCCTGACACACACCCTGACACACACCCCTGACACACACCCCTGACACACACCCCTGACACACACCCCTGACACACACCCCTGACACACACCCCTGACACACACCCCTGACACACACCCCTGACACACACCCCTGACACACACCAGATCTGCATTTGAGTTTCATTTAAAATGCCGTCACCTCCAGTTTGTGTTTGAGGCCCAGTGGAGCGTCTTTCCCCACCATCCTCATCATGGTCTGAAGATGCAACACGTTACTGATCCTGGGCAGACGCTCCTCCACCAGCAACCTGCCCGAGAACACACACAGAACATGCAAATAACACGCAAATAACACACACAGAACACACAAATAACACGCAAATAACACACAGATAACACACAGATAACATTTGCACAGATTCATTTGCATACCGCTCATTTGCATACCGCTCATTTGCATACAGTATAAGCGCTGATAAAAACAGCTCGTGCGCTGATGCTGATGTGATCGAACGAGCTGCAAAGTTTGATTTGATCAGAACTTGTGCCTCATCTTCAAATCTAAAGTGACTCTGTTTCTGAGGGGTTTGGGTGCAGATACAGAATAATTGTGAATTAGTCAGGGTCACACATAGTAAACATATTTAAATATTCATGTAGAACGTGTGTGGACCTGATCCTGTGCTTCAGAGCCTTCACGTTAGCTCCTTCCTCCAAGTTTTCCAAACACGATGACAGGATGGACAGATTCTTGTCATCAAACTCACTGACCCTGTCCTGAAAAACACACGTTTAAAACCACATGACACAGATCTACTGAGGCTTTGGTCCAAACCAGGTCTAAACCAGGACTAAACCTGGACAGAACCAGGTCTAAACCAGGACTAAACCAGGACAGAACCAGGTCTAAACCAGGACTAAACCAGGACAGAACCAGGTCTAAACCAGGACTAAACCAGGACAGAACCAGGACTAAACCTGGACAGAACCAGGACTAAACCTGGACAGAACCAGGTCTAAACCAGTACTAAACCTGGACAGAACCAGGTAAAAACCAGTACTAAACATGGACAGAACCAGGTCTAAACCAGGACTAAACCTGGACAGAACCAGGACTAAACCAGGACAGAACCAGGTCTAAACCAGGACTAAACCAGGACAGAACCAGGACTAAACCTGGACAGAACCAGGACTAAACCTGGACAGAACCAGGTCTAAACCAGTACTAAACCTGGACAGAACCAGGTCTAAACCAGGACTAAACCAGGACAGAACCAGGACTAAACCTGGACAGAACCAGGTCTAAACCAGGACTAAACCTGGACAGAACCAGGTCTAAACCAGTACTAAACCTGGACAGAACCAGGTCTAAACCAGGACTAAACCAGGACAGAACCAGGACTAAACCTGGACAGAACCAGGTCTAAACCAGGACTAAACCAGGACAGAACCAGGTCTAAACCAGGACTAAACCAGGACAGAACCAGGTCTAAACCAGGACTAAACCTGGACAGAACCAGGTCTAAACCAGGACTAAACCAGGACAGAACCAGGTCTAAACCAGGACTAAACCAGGACAGAACCAGGACTAAACCAGGACAGAACCAGGTCTAAACCAGGACTAAACCAGGACAGAACCAGGTCTAAACCAGGACTAAACCTGGACAGAACCAGGTCTAAACCAGGACTAAACCTGGACAGAACCAGGTCTAAACCAGGACTAAACCAGGACAGAACCAGGACTAAACCTGGACAGAACCAGGTCTAAACCAGGACTAAACCAGGACAGAACCAGGTCTAAACCAGGACTAAACCAGGACAGAACCAGGTCTAAACCAGGACTAAACCTGGACAGAACCAGGTCTAAACCAGGACTAAACCTGGACAGAACCAGGTCTAAACCAGGACTAAACCTGGACAGAACCAGGTCTAAACCAGGACTAAACCAGGACAGAACCAGGACTAAACCTGGACAGAACCAGGTCTAAACCAGGACTAAACCAGGACAGAACCAGGACTAAACCTGGACAGAACCAGGTCTAAACCAGGACTAAACCAGGACAGAACCAGGTCTAAACCAGGACTAAACCTGGACAGAACCAGGTCTAAACCAGGACTAAACCAGGACTGAACCAGGTCTAAACCAGGACTAAACCAGGACTAAACCAGGACAGAACCAGGTCTAAACCAGGACTAAACCAGGACAGAACCAGGTCTAAACCAGGACTAAACCAGGACAGAACCAGGTCTAAACCAGGACTAAACCTGGACAGAACCAGGTCTAAACCAGGACTAAACCAGGACTGAACCAGGTCTAAACCAGGACTAAACCTGGACAGAACCAGGTCTAAACCAGTACTAAACCAGGACAGAACCAGGACTAAACCTGGACAGAACCAGGCCTAAACCAGGACTAAACCAGGACAGAACCAGGACTAAACCTGGACAGAACCAGGTCTAAACCAGGACTAAACCAGGACAGAACCAGGTCTAAACCAGGACTAAACCTGGACAGAACCAGGTCTAAACCAGGACTAAACCAGGACAGAACCAGGTCTAAACCAGGACTAAACCTGGACTAAACCAGGACAGAACCAGGTCTAAACCAGGACTAAACCAGGACTAAACCAGGTCTAAACCAGGACTAAACCAGGACAGAACCAGGTCTAAACCAGGACTAAACCTGGACAGAACCAGGTCTAAACCAGGACTAAACCAGGACTGAACCAGGTCTAAACCAGGACTAAACCTGGACAGAACCAGGTCTAAACCAGTACTAAACCAGGACAGAACCAGGACTAAACCTGGACAGAACCAGGCCTAAACCAGGACTAAACCAGGACAGAACCAGGACTAAACCTGGACAGAACCAGGTCTAAACCAGGACTAAACCAGGACAGAACCAGGTCTAAACCAGGACTAAACCTGGACAGAACCAGGTCTAAACCAGGACTAAACCAGGACAGAACCAGGTCTAAACCAGGACTAAACCTGGACTAAACCAGGACAGAACCAGGTCTAAACCAGGACTAAACCAGGACTAAACCAGGTCTAAACCAGGACTAAACTAGGACAGAATCAGGTCTAAACCAGGACTAAACCTGGACAGAACCAGGCCTAAACCAGGACTAAACCAGGACAGAACCAGGTCTAAACCAGGACTAAACCTGGACAGAACCAGGTCTAAACCAGGACTAAACCTGGACAGAACCAGGTCTAAACCAGGACTAAACCAGGACAGAACCAGGTCTAAACCAGGACTTCATAGCAGGTGCAGTTCCCTCTTCACCTGTGCTGCTCGGAGGTAGGTCTGGATCACTCTGGTCTTGGGTCCGACCCTGAGGTTGACGAGTGCGAGGAGAGTGAACACCAGGTGAGTGTCGGGCAGGTACACGACCCAGCCCACGGCGCGCTGCAGTAAACGCCCCCACTCGGCGTGTTCCCACATCAGCCTCAGCTCCAGGCGCCTCTGCTCCTCGGACATCTTCTTCGTGCTGCTCCTGATCTGGGACAGACAGTGGCTGAGCTCGAGGAACGTGGGAGGAACTCTGCAGCTCAGGTCCAGAACGTCAGACGGAGAAGTGCATGAAGCTAGCTCCTCCCTAAACTGAGATTTGGTTTTGGGAACGGCAGCCGTCACAGCGACTTTATCAGACTCTTTGGAAATGGTGCCTACATCTGACAAATGTCGAGAATTCAAATAAAAGGTGCTCCTCGGTGTTAATAAACTGTGACTCTGGAGATGTGAGGGTGAAGAGGAGGAAACAGCAGCAACTGAAGCATGATTCTGTAAACATCTGTACATCTGAAGAGCTCTCCTCATGACGCCGGCTGTGCCTCCAGACATGATTCCTCCAGGGGTGAATAAACTGCAAAAGGAAAAGAACATTAGTGAAAGAAAAGAACATTTTGGTATCAGAAGTGAAAATCAAGATCGGTGCTGCCCTGGTTATTTTTCTTTGTACCTTTGAATAAATTTGTAACTTGTTATAATACAGGGACAGCACCCCGAGGGAAAGGGCTAGATATGAAGAGAGTTTTTATTTTCGTGAATTCATTTTAAGTCATTGTTTTGTTTTTTTATTGACTTCTTTCGTTCTTATTCGTTATATAATGTACAATTGATCAACTGAATCTGGCTTATGAATAAACATATTTGATTTCATTCGCCATATTCATTTATTTCATTTGTTTATGCACAAATCACTTATTCTTCATTCAGGTTTCTGTCATTCCAGCTCTCACTTTAGTCGGATCCGAAGGTTATCAAAATTAAAACTCACCTTTTTACAGCTCCGGTTCCTTTGACAGTCCTGTTCCAAACATGTACCCAAACTCCATGTTCATGTGGACCATTTTACTAACATAAAACCTTCAACAATAACAAACAAGGAGGGAAATATTAAAAAGAACCACTTGTTTCTGTTAGCATCCCGTCAGCATCATGCTGCTGCTGTGCACCGCTGTTACCGGTCCCCACATGACAGTGTATGGTTCCGCCTAACTTTTCACCAACAAAATAGAACAAACAAACTTTATCAGCGAGGAAAATGAACACGAGTCCATAAAATAAACATAAACAGCATCTGTACAATTTTTATACGCCCGTTTTAAGACGGGACGTATTATGGTATGGCGCTGTCCGTCCGTCCGTCCGTCTGTCTGTCTGTCTGTCCGTCTGTGGACACGTCAAAGCTTTGAAGTCTTTGAAGCTTTGAAGTGTCCGTCCGTCCGTCCGTCTGTCCGTCTGTGGACACGTCAAAGCTTTGAAGTCTTTGAAGCTTTGTCTTCATGAAGAGGCAAACCATGTGGGGCATGCGCCGATATATATATATGAGGTATACTGTATTTGTGTATCGATCCATGCTGTAGGTCAGTGGTATCAATTTTATGTGACTTTTGTGCTCACCGGTATGTGCCATCAAAGTACGGGCGTATTTTGCCCCGCTGGCGGAGCTCTTGTGTAATCTTTAAGCGCAATATTTTGGTGTGTACTTGTGTTTTTAAAGGATTTTTTTTCAAATACGGTAAAGTTGGTGTCCCGTATCCTAGCAACCGTCAGTCCAAACCGCCATGGCCAGATTCGTGCTCGCGGGTAACTTTTCCCTTTAGAAACTCTTTATTTCTCTTTAAATGTTTCATAAATGTGTTGTTTGTGTGTTTTCCGTGTGTGCAGGTAAAGCGGACTGCCCGGACTACGCCAAAGCCGAATATTTAGCGGATAAATGTCAGAAATGTCTCCCAGACTTCAGAATCCGGAAAATACCGATTCTCCCCGAACAGTGGCAGGTCAGAGGCTTTGAAAGGGACTTATTTATTTTTTATTATGTGTTTTATTATTGAATTTATTTATTGTTTATTTATAGACCGTATATATGTACCTCATATCTATGTGTGTCTAGGTCTATGGATTTAATATACTTACGCTGAAATAATATACAGTGAAATGCTTGTAGATTTCCTATTTTCAGCAGTTCTTTTCAACAACTCAAAACATTTCACCGATATACAGTCATATATACAGTTATATATACGGTCATATATACGGTCATATATACGGTCATATATACAGTCATATATACGGTCATATATACGGTCATATATACGGTCATATATACAGTCATATATACGGTCATATATACGGTCATATATACGGTCATATATACAGTCATATATACAGTCATATATACGGTCATATATACGGTCATATATACGGTCATATATACGGTCATATATACGGTCATATATACAGTCATATATACAGTCATATATACAGTTATATATACGGTCATATATACGGTCATATATACGGTCATATATACGGTCATATATACAGTTATATATACAGTCATATATACAGTTATATATACAGTCATATATACAGTCATATATACGGTCATATATACGGTCATATATACGGTCATATATACGGTCATATATACGGTCATATATACAGTCATATATACGGTCATATATACGGTCATATATACAGTCATATATACGGTCATATATACAGTCATATATACAGTCATATATACGGTCATATATACGGTCATATATACAGTCATATATACGGTCATATATACGGTCATATATACAGTCATATATACAGTTATATATACAGTCATATATACAGTTATATATACAGTCATATATACAGTCATATATACGGTCATATATACGGTCATATATACGGTCATATATACAGTTATATATACGGTCATATATACAGTCATATATACGGTCATATATACGGTCATATATACAGTCATATATACGGTCATATATACGGTCATATATACAGTCATATATACAGTTATATATACAGTCATATATACAGTCATATATACGGTCATATATACGGTCATATATACGGTCATATATACAGTTATATATACGGTCATATATACAGTCATATATACGGTCATATATACGGTCATATATACAGTCATATATACGGTCATATATACAGTCATATATACGGTCATATATACAGTCATATATACAGTCATATATACAGTTATATATACGGTCATATATACAGTCATATATACGGTCATATATACAGTCATATATACGGTCATATATACGGTCATATATACAGTCATATATACAGTCATATATACGGTCATATATACAGTCATATATACGGTCATATATACGGTCATATATACAGTCATATATACAGTCATATATACGGTCATATATACAGTCATATATACGGTCATATATACGGTCATATATACAGTCATATATACGGTCATATATACAGTCATATATACGGTCATATATACGGTCATATATACAGTCATATATACGGTCATATATACGGTCATATATACGGTCATATATACGGTCATATATACAGTCATATATACGGTCATATATACGGTCATATATACAGTCATATATACGGTCATATATACAGTCATATATACGGTCATATATACAGTCATATATACGGTCATATATACGGTCATATATACGGTCATATATACGGTCATATATACGGTCATATATACGGTCATATATACGGTCATATATACGGTCATATATACGGTCATATATACGGTCATATATACGGTCATATATACGGTCATATATACAGTTATATATACGGTCATATATACAGTTATATATACGGTCATATATACGGTCATATATACGGTCATATATACAGTCATATATACGGTCATATATACGGTCATATATACTGTCATATATACGGTCATATATACGGTCATATATACGGTCATATATACGGTCATATATACAGTCATATATACGGTCATATATACGGTCATATATAGTGTTATATATACGGTCATATATACAGTCATATATACAGTTATATATACGGTCATATATACAGTCATATATACGGTCATATATACGGTCATATATACGGTCATATATACAGTTATATATACAGTCATATATACAGTCATATATACGGTCATATATACGGTCATATATACGGTCATATATACAGTCATATATACGGTCATATATACGGTCATATATACAGTCATATATACGGTCATATATACGGTCATATATACGGTCATATATACGGTCATATATACAGTCATATATACGGTCATATATACAGTCATATATACGGTCATATATACAGTCATATATACGGTCATATATACGGTCATATATACGGTCATATATACAGTTATATATACGGTCATATATACAGTTATATATACGGTCATATATACGGTCATATATACAGTCATATATACAGTCATATATACGGTCATATATACAGTCATATATACGGTCATATATACAGTCATATATACGGTCATATATACGGTCATATATACGGTCATATATACGGTCATATATACGGTCATATATACAGTCATATATACAGTCATATATACGGTCATATATACAGTCATATATACAGTCATATATACAGTCATATATACGGTCATATATACAGTCATATATACGGTCATATATACAGTCATATATACGGTCATATATACAGTCATATATACGGTCATATATACAGTCATATATACGGTCATATATACAGTCATATATACGGTCATATATACGGTCATATATACGGTCATATATACAGTCATATATACGGTCATATATACGGTCATATATACAGTCATATATACGGTCATATATACAGTCATATATACGGTCATATATACGGTCATATATACGGTCATATATACAGTCATATATACAGTCATATATACAGTCATATATACGGTCATATATACGGTCATATATACGGTCATATATACGGTCATATATACAGTCATATATACAGTCATATATACGGTCATATATACAGTCATATATACGGTCATATATACGGTCATATATACGGTCATATATACGGTCATATATACAGTCATATATACGGTCATATATACGGTCATATATACGGTCATATATACGGTCATATATACGGTCATATATACGGTCATATATACGGTCATATATACGGTCATATATACGGTCATATATACGGTCATATATACGGTCATATATACGGTCATATATACGGTCATATATACAGTCATATATACGGTCATATATACGGTCATATATACGGTCATATATACGGTCATATATACGGTCATATATACAGTCATATATACGGTCATATATACGGTCATATATACGGTCATATATACGGTCATATATACGGTCATATATACAGTCATATATACAGTCATATATACAGTCATATATACGGTCATATATACGGTCATATATACGGTCATATATACGGTCATATATACGGTCATATATACGGTCATATATACAGTCATATATACGGTCATATATACGGTCATATATACGGTCATATATACAGTCATATATACAGTCATATATACAGTCATATATACGGTCATATATACGGTCATATATACGGTCATATATACAGTCATATATACAGTCATATATACAGTCATATATACAGTCATATATACAGTCATATATACGGTCATATATACAGTCATATATACAGTCATATATACAGTCATATATACGGTCATATATACGGTCATATATACAGTCATATATACAGTCATATATACGGTCATATATACAGTCATATATACGGTCATATATACGGTCATATATACGGTCATATATACAGTCATATATACAGTCATATATACGGTCATATATACGGTCATATATACGGTCATATATACGGTCATATATACAGTCATATATACGGTCATATATACGGTCATATATACGGTCATATATACGGTCTGTGAGTCAAACTCTAACCCTTAAGTCCCTGCACAAAGATAAGTGTACGGTGAGTGTAGTGAGCGCCCCCTGCAGGCAGATATAAGGCAGTGTCTAAACCAGGACCTAAACCTGGACTCAACCAAGACTGAACCAGAACCTAAACCTGGACTCAACCAAGACTGAACCAGAACCTAAACCTGGACTAAACCAAGACTGAACCAGGACCTAAACCAGGACCTAAACCAAGACTGAACCAGGACCTAAACCTGGACTAAACCAAGACTGAACCAGGACCTAAACCTGGACTAAACCAATACTGAACCAGAACCTAAACCTGGACTAAACCAAGACTGAACCAGGACCTAAACCAGGACCTAAACCAGGACTAAACCAAGACTGAACCAGAACCTATACCTGGACTAAACCAGGACTAAACCAGGACTAAACCAAGACTGAACCAGAACCTAAACCAGGACTAAACCAGGACTAAACCAGGACTTCGCAGCAGGTGTAGTACTTTTGTCCAGTTGACAAATTGAATTTCTCCTTTGCTGTGGAACTGATCTGTGATTTAGCTGATTTGTATTTTTGATATGATTGAACTTGTGTGTGTGTCTCGTCAGGCGTGGGTGGAGCACACGTGCCGCTCACATGGCTGGACTCACTCGGCCTCTGCTGTGGCCTCTGCTGTGGCCTCTCCTGTGGCCTCTCCTGTGGCCTCTGCTGTGGCCTCTCCTGTGGCCTCTGCTGTGGCCTCTGCTGTGGCCTCTCCTGTGGCCTCTGCTGTGGCCTCTGCTGTGGCCTCTGCTGTGGCCTCTCCTGTGGCCTCTGCTGTGGCCTCTGCTGTGGCCTCTCCTGTGGCCTCTCCTGTGGCCTCTGCTGTGGCCTCTCCTGTGGCCTCTCCTGTGGCCTCTGCTGTGGCCTCTCCTGTGGTCTGGAGGGAGGTGGGTCCGGGCTGTAAGGGGCTGCTGTTGGGAGGACTGTCGGACTTCATGGAGCACTGCCAGGTCAACACTTAAACTGTTAAACATGTCACACATGTAGAGAATCCAAACGTCCCTGTTTCCCCGGGACAGTTCCAGTCCTGACCCCCTGTCCCAGCAGATTTACCCAAAACCACTGATTTATCCCAGTTTTATACAAGAAATGTCCCAGTGTCCCTATTTTTGACCAGTTTTATACCTGTATAAGAATAAAGCGAGGCATAAACTATCATTTGTGTTGAAGTAAAACAGTAAAAAGCTGGTTAAAAATGACCAAAACACAAAGCAAATGTGGCTGTCATGTCATGAACAGGCCGAGAACAGTTTTCATTAATGACGCACTTGATTTATAATTTTATTATTACCTCCACAAACTGAGAGTGTCTGAGTTTTTGAGTTTGAAACACAAATGTCATGTAAATCTGTAGAAAAGTGTCAGGAGGAGAAGTCTCACGCCTCTGATGTGAAGGTGCACTCTGCTGGGAGGAGGGTCCAGGACCTGCTGCTCTGCACACTTCAGGAGAGTTCATACTGTGGTTTTCACGAGCCAGATCACGATTTCATCATGATTCACGCCGTTTTGATCTTTTATACACTGCAAAAAAGCCTGGCCAACACTTACATCTGTCAGAAAATGACTCCAAGCAGTGAGATCATTTCACTGGACAAGTTCTCTGCAAATCAAAGTCTCAGAACGAGTCAGGAGAATAAACCTGAAAACGAGACGAAGATCCTGAGAGAATTCAATTCACTGAGACTGGTTAAATCACCCAGACCAGGACCAATAAGAGGAGAAATGTTCCACAGTGTGACATTAAACTTATTTATCTCCATATGGATTCACCCACCAGGTCAAGGTACAGGTCACATCTGTGGAGAGGCAAACAGGCCCACACCTGCACAGAAGGTTTGTTTAATGCCAGACTGTGGAATATTCCAAGGACAAAAGAGATGGGCAGGTTTTAGCGTTAAAGAGGAACAGTGGGTCCTTTATATTTCTGCTCCGAGGAACAACAATGAGCAAGTGTTCCACCACAAATGAACCTCAACAATCTTTTCACTGTTCTTCTGTCTGTGGGTCCAGGCCTATTACAACATGACGCTGGAGATTCCTTCTGAGCTCAGCCTGAACATCTCACAGGAGAACATGGCGGCCATTTTGGAGCAGAACCGAGAAGAACAAGAACGTCTCCAGAACGTCAAACCCCTGCACGTGTGGATCTGCAGGTCTGAAGACCGCTGTAGACCCAGTTCAGACCAAGTTTAGACCTGCTTTAGTCTGGTTTAGTCCTGGTTTAGTCCTGGTTTAATCCCTTCTTCTTCTTCAGTGCTCTGAGTCCAGTTGCTCCGTTCCTGATCTCAGAACTGCTCCAGGATCCTGAAGTCCTCCCGAAGACCTCTCTGATCTCCCTGCACCTGCTGCACCCGGACCTGGGTCTAGACCAGGACCAGGGTCTAGACCAGGATCAAGGACTGAACCAGGACCAGATCTTGGACCAGTTGAGGGCTCTGCAGATGGAGACTCAGGACCTGGCGGCTCCAAGACTCCACCAGGTTTGGAAATAAAAATATGTTAAAGTTACAGCAACAACACATCACACTATGACTGCTGCTGTGGATCTACGAGATGTTCTCCAGAGAGTTTATGGGACTCAACCAGGTCTAAACCCTAAACTAGACCTGGAATAGATCAGGACCAAAATAGGACTGGACCAGGACTCAACCAAGTTCACATCAAAGTAAAGTAGGACCAAACGTAGGACCAAAAAATGACACGTGTGAAGCAGCCTAAACCTCAGACAGAAACACCTCAGACAGAAACACCTCAGACAGAAACACCTCAGACAGAAACACCTCAGACAGAAACACCTCAGACAGAAACACCTCAGACAGAAACACCTCAGACAGAAACACCTCAGACAGAAACACCTCAGACAGAAACACCTCAGACAGAAACACCTCAGACAGAAACACCTCAGACAGAAACACCTCAGACAGAAACACCTCAGACAGAAACACCTCAGAAACACCTCAGAAACACCTCAGAAACACCTCAGACAGAAACACCTCAGACAGAAACACCTCAGAAACACCTCAGACAGAAACACCTCAGACAGAAACACCTCAGACAGAAACACCTCAGAAACACCTCAGACAGAAACACCTCAGACAGAAACACCTCAGACAGAAACACCTCAGACAGAAACACCTCAGAAACACCTCAGACAGAAACACCTCAGACAGAAACACCTCAGACAGAAACACCTCAGACAGAAACACCTCAGACAGAAACACCTCAGACAGAAACACCTCAGAAACACCTCAGAAACACCTCAGAAACACCTCAGACAGAAACACCTCAGACAGAAACACCTCAGACAGAAACACCTCAGAAACACCTCAGAAACATCTCAGAAACACCTCAGACAGAAACACCTCAGAAACACCTCAGAAACACCTCAGAAACACCTCAGACAGAAACACCTCAGACAGAAACACCTCAGACAGAAACACCTCAGAAACACCTCAGACAGAAACACCTCAGAAACAAACCCAGGCCTTCTCCACGTTCATCTGTGAAACTCTAAAGTTCTGTTGTTCTTCTGCTGCAGGTTTCCATCCACACGTCTCTGCTCGAGGCCTTCACAGACGCTCACCTGGTCCTGCTCCTCGACGACGACGCTCCTCAGACCTCCACACGCTTGGACCAGGGTCTGGACCAGGGTCTGGACCAGGGTCTGGACCAGGGTCTGGAGCGGGGTCTGGACCAGGGTCTGGAGCAGGGTCTGGAGCGGGGTCTGGACCAGGGTCTGGACCAGGGTCTGGAGCAGGATTTGGAGCGGGATCTGGAGCAGGATCTGGAGCGGGGTCTGGAGCAGGATTTGGAGCGGGATCTGGAGCAGGATCTGGAGCGGGGTCTGGAGCAGGGTCTGGAGCAGGATCTGGACCAGGGTCTGGACCAGGGTCTGGACCAGGGTCTGGACCAGGGTCTGGAGCAGGGTCTGGACCAGGGTCTGGACCAGGGTCTGGACCAGGGTCTGGAGCGGTACAGACAGTTCGGTCGGCAGATCGAGAGCTCGTCGGGGGCTGAGGTCAGGGTGCTGCTGTTCTCTCGTCACTGTGTGAATCAGAAATGTTCCGCACTGCTCCAGGAATGTCCCAGAGTAAACAGGAAGAGCTTTGTCACCGTAGCGACGCATCTGGAGAACCAAGCACGAGTGAGGATCGCCGACAAACTCAAGGTCCGGCCGCAAGGTACGAGTACTACAAGTACTACTACTACTACTACTACTATTATTATAACTACTACTACTGTCTGGCTCAGTCCTGTCTCTGGTCTCTGGTTTAGTCCTGGTCTTAGTCTCAGTCCTGGTCCTGGTCTCAGTCCTGGTCCTGGTCTTGTTGCAGATGTCCGGGGCCTCCTGGTTTGGGGAGATGTTTGTGGTGAATTCTTCGTGGACGTTCAGAGAGTTCAGCTCCACCACAGCGACAGAGGAGTCACCCCCCCTGGAGACCTGGGACTGCCCCTGCCCCACCTGCCCCACCTCAGGTCTGCCCCTGCCCCACCTGCCCCACCTCAGGTCTGCCCCTGCCCCACCTGCCCCACCTCAGGTCTGCCCCTGCCCCACCTGCCCCACCTCAGGTCTGCCCCTGCCCCACCTGCCCCACCTCAGGTCTGCCCCTGCCCCACCTGCCCCACCTCAGGTCTGCCCCTGCCCCACCTCAGCTCGTGTTTACTGCCCCTGGGTGCAGACAGGTGAAGAATATGGCCTGTTGCCATAGCGATAAACAAAGAGGGAAAGAGTTCAGCTGTTCGAACAGGAAGAAGCCACAGAAACAGGAGCTGCATTTGGCCAGAACAGGGTCACGTGTGAATGAAGCTTTAGTCCCCGGGCCCCTGGTTTCCATGGTTACAGTCTCATGGCTCATTCCTCTGGACATAATCAGACGTCTGTATTTTAGATTCACATTTCCATTTCTATGTTTCTCCATTTGTGTTCAGGAGGTGGTGTGACACGGAGCTGCAGGCGCCCGTGTCTCACCAGGGGGGGGCGCTGTGCTGGGCTCATTCTGTGCTGAGTGTGCTCAAGGCCTGGGACAGTCCAGGGGCCCGGGACGGCCCAGGGGCCCGGTGCTCTGCAGGAGTCTGCTGCTCCGGTAACAGTATGAATACTACAGCACTACTGCTGCTACTATAATCACAGCTAAATATTTGACTGGTTTCCCTGTCTCCTTGTCTCCTTACCTTGTCTCCTTGTCTCCTAGGGCTCCTGGACCTCCCTGAGGATCTGGTCCTCTCAGTCCCCGTCCGGTTCTCAGACGGATCCTGGACTTTTGTGTCTGACCTCAACATCCACAAGAAGATCAGAGACACACTACTGCAGACAACAAGAACTAAACCAGGTCTGAACCAGGTCTGAACCAGGTCTGAACCAGGACTAAACCAGGACTACACCAGGACTGAACCAGGACTAAACCAGGACTACACCAGGACTACACCAGGACTGAACCAGGACTGAACCAGGACTACACCAGGTCTGAACCAGGACTACACCAGGACTAAACCAGGACTACACCAGGACTAAACCAGGACTACACCAGGACTACACCAGGACTACACCAGGACTGAACCAGGACTGAACCAGGACTGAACCAGGTCTGAACCAGGACTACACCAGGACTAAACCAGGACTAAACCAGGACTAAACCAGGACTATACCAGGACTATACCAGGACTAAACCAGGTCTGAACCAGGTCTGAACCAGGTCTGAACCAGGTCTGAACCAGGACTAAACCAGGTCTGAACCAGGTCTGAACCAGGTCTGAACCAGGTCTGAACCAGGTCTGAACCAGGTCTGAACCAGGACTAAACCAGGTCTGAACCAGGTCTGAACCAGGTCTGAACCAGGACTGAACCAGGTCTGAACCAGGTCTGAACCAGGTCTGAACCAGGTCTGAACCAGGTCTGAACCAGGACTAAACCAGGACTAAACCAGGTCTGAACCAGGTCTGAACCAGGTCTGAACCAGGACTAAACCAGGACTATACCAGGACTATACCAGGACTATACCAGGACTAAACCAGGTCTGAACCAGGTCTGAACCAGGTCTGAACCAGGTCTGAACCAGGTCTGAACCAGGACTAAACCAGGTCTGAACCAGGTCTGAACCAGGTCTGAACCAGGTCTGAACCAGGTCTGAACCAGGTCTAAACCAGGTCTGAACCAGGTCTGAACCAGGTCTGAACCAGGACTAAACCAGGTCTGAACCAGGTCTGAACCAGGTCTGAACCAGGACTGAACCAGGTCTGAACCAGGTCTGAACCAGGTCTGAACCAGGTCTGAACCAGGACTAAACCAGGACTAAACCAGGACTAAACCAGGTCTGAACCAGGTCTGAACCAGGTCTGAACCAGGACTAAACCAGGACTATACCAGGACTATACCAGGACTATACCAGGACTAAACCAGGTCTGAACCAGGTCTGAACCAGGTCTGAACCAGGTCTGAACCAGGACTAAACCAGGTCTGAACCAGGTCTGAACTAGGACTGAACCAGGTCTGAACCAGGTCTGAACCAGGTCTGAACCAGGACTAAACTAGGACCACACCTGGACTAAGCTTGTTTTTATGCTGGATTTGACACAGTTGTTTTTTCCAAGTGAAAACTGTTTGTGTCCTTCAGCCCCAGTGTGGTGTCCTGAAACAGAAGAATGAAGCTCAGACTCAGTTCTCCTGAAACAGAAGAATGAAGCTCAGACTCAGTTCTCCTGAAACAGAAGAATGAAGCTCAGACTCAGTTCTCCTGAAACAGAAGAATGAAGCTCAGACTCAGTTCTCCTGAAACAGAAGAATGAAGCTCAGACTCAGGTTCTCCTGAAACAGAAGAATGAAGCTCAGACTCAGTTCTCCTGAAACAGAAGAATGAAGCTCAGACTCAGTTCTCCTGAAACAGAAGAATGAAGCTCAGACTCAGGTTCTCCTGAAACAGAAGAATGAAGCTCAGACTCAGGTTCTCCTGAAACAGAAGAATGAAGCTCAGACTCAGTTCTCCTGAAACAGAAGAATGAAGCTCAGACTCAGGTTCTCCTGAAACAGAAGAATGAAGCTCAGACTCAGGTTCTCCTGAAACAGAAGAATGAAGCTCAGACTCAGTTCTCCTGAAACAGAAGAATGAAGCTCAGACTCAGTTCTCCTGAAACAGAAGAATGAAGCTCAGACTCAGTTCTCCTGAAACAGAAGAATGAAGCTCAGACTCAGTTCTCCTGAAACAGAAGAATGAAGCTCAGACTCAGGTTCTCCTGAAACAGAAGAATGAAGCTCAGACTCAGTTCTCCTGAAACAGAAGAATGAAGCTCAGACTCAGTTCTCCTGAAACAGAAGAATGAAGCTCAGACTCAGGTTCTCCTGAAACAGAAGAATGAAGCTCAGACTCAGTTCTCCTGAAACAGAAGAATGAAGCTCAGACTCAGTTCTCCTCAAACAGAAGAATGAAGCTCAGACTCAGTTCTCCTGAAACAGAAGAATGAAGCTCAGACTCAGTTCTCCTGAAACAGAAGAATGAAGCTCAGACTCAGGTTCTCCTGAAACAGAAGAATGAAGCTCAGACTCAGTTCTCCTGAAACAGAAGAATGAAGCTCAGACTCAGTTCTCCTGAAACAGAAGAATGAAGCTCAGACTCAGTTCTCCTGAAACAGAAGAATGAAGCTCAGACTCAGTTCTCCTGAAACAGAAGAATGAAGCTCAGACTCAGTTCTCCTGAAACAGAAGAATGAAGCTCAGACTCAGTTCTCCTGAAACAGAAGAATGAAGCTCAGACTCAGTTCTCCTGAAACAGAAGAATGAAGCTCAGACTCAGGTTCTCCTGAAACAGAAGAATGAAGCTCAGACTCAGTTCTCCTGAAACAGAAGAATGAAGCTCAGACTCAGTTCTCCTGAAACAGAAGAATGAAGCTCAGACTCAGGTTCTCCTGAAACAGAAGAATGAAGCTCAGACTCAGTTCTCCTGAAACAGAAGAATGAAGCTCAGACTCAGTTCTCCTCAAACAGAAGAATGAAGCTCAGACTCAGTTCTCCTGAAACAGAAGAATGAAGCTCAGACTCAGTTCTCCTGAAACAGAAGAATGAAGCTCAGACTCAGTTCTCCTGAAACAGAAGAATGAAGCTCAGACTCAGTTCTCCTGAAACAGAAGAATGAAGCTCAGACTCAGTTCTCCTGAAACAGAAGAATGAAGCTCAGACTCAGTTCTCCTGAAACAGAAGAATGAAGCTCAGACTCAGTTCTCCTGAAACAGAAGAATGAAGCTCAGACTCAGTTCTCCTGAAACAGAAGAATGAAGCTCAGACTCAGTTCTCCTGAAACAGAAGAATGAAGCTCAGACTCAGTTCTCCTGAAACAGAAGAATGAAGCTCAGACTCAGTTCTCCTGAAACAGAAGAATGAAGCTCAGACTCAGTTCTCCTGAAACAGAAGAATGAAGCTCAGACTCAGTTCTCCTGAAACAGAAGAATGAAGCTCAGACTCAGGTTCTCCTGAAACAGAAGAATGAAGCTCAGACTCAGTTCTCCTGAAACAGAAGAATGAAGCTCAGACTCAGTTCTCCTGAAACAGAAGAATGAAGCTCAGACTCAGGTTCTCCTGAAACAGAAGAATGAAGCTCAGACTCAGTTCTCCTGAAACAGAAGAATGAAGCTCAGACTCAGTTCTCCTCAAACAGAAGAATGAAGCTCAGACTCAGTTCTCCTGAAACAGAAGAATGAAGCTCAGACTCAGTTCTCCTGAAACAGAAGAATGAAGCTCAGACTCAGTTCTCCTGAAACAGAAGAATGAAGCTCAGACTCAGTTCTCCTGAAACAGAAGAATGAAGCTCAGACTCAGTTCTCTTCAGTTTGTCTTTTATTTGGGATGTGCAGCTGAAATGTCACGTTTAACCTCCAAACTCACCTGTTCTTCTGCTTTATTCTGTTCAAAAGACCAAACTGAAGACTTTATGGAAAAGGACAAATGAGAAAATAGAATCCTTTCAGTGCAGTTGAAGCGACAGAACAACAGCTGAAACATTTCGCTCTCGGCTTTTGCGTTCGTTTTGTGCACAGTTGAAGGTTTGTGCGATGGCGGGAGGAGAAGAGCCGTTTCACACGATGGCGGGAGGAGAAGAGCCGTTTCACACGATGGCGGGAGGAGAAGAGCCGTTTCACACGATGGCGGGAGGAGAAGAGCCGTTTCACACGATGGCGGGAGGAGAAGAGCCGTTTCACACGATGGCGGGAGGAGAAGAGCCGTTTCACACGATGGCGGGAGGAGAAGAGCCGTTTCACACGATGGCGGGAGGAGAAGAGCCGTTTCACACGATGGCGGGAGGAGAAGAGCCGTTTCACACGATGGCGGGAGGAGAAGAGCCGTTTCACACGCACGGTTTCTACAGCCTATCTACACTATTCACAGGAACAGGGCTCATACACACACTTCAGATCAACAGGAGCTCTTCAAAGCACCAGGACAAACACAGGAGAGAGAAGGACTCGACTACACGTGGGATGAGTCCAGAGAAATGTGAGGGGAGCTTAGCACTTTTAGCTGCAAACAGTTTGACTTAAATGTTCTAAATCCAAATTGCTCCAAATGTCTAATAATAGAAACAGCAGCGGCCTGTTTACCTCCTACACTCACATCACTGAGGTCACGACCTGTCACCCGACTCACATCACTGAGGTCACGACCAGTCACCCGACTCACTGCAGTTCACTGAAACTCACATCAGTGAGGTCACGACCAGTCACCCGACTTACTGCAGTTCACTTAAACTCACATCACTGAGGTCACGACCAGTCATCCGACTCACTGCAGTTCACTGAAACTCACATCACTGAGGTCACGACCAGTCACCCGACTCACTGCAGTTCACTGAAACTCACATCACTGAGGTCACGACCAGTCACCCGACTCACTGCAGTTCACTGAAACTCACATCAGTGAGGTCCCGACTCACTGCAGTGCACTTAAACTCACATCAGTGAGGTCACATATTAACAGTTCAGTTTGTGACATAAAAAGGCAACGTTCTGAAAAGGTCAAATGTCATTCATGATTGGAAAATCAGAGCTCTTGTGTGTCTTCTGTTACAGTCAGAGTCAAACGCTCTAAAATCAGAGCTCTTCTGTGTCTTCTGTTACAGTCAGAGTCAAACGCTCTGAAAATCAGAGCTCTTGTGTGTCTTCTGTTACAGTCAGAGTCAAACGCTCTAAAATCAGAGCTCTTCTGTGTCTTCTGTTACAGTCAGAGTCAAACGCTCTAAAATCAGAGCTCTTCTGTGTCTTCTGTTACAGTCAGAGTCAAACGCTCTAAAATCAGAGCTCTTGTGTGTCTTCTGTTACAGTCAGAGTCAAACGCTCTAAAATCACAGCTCTCCTGTGTCTTCTGTTACAGTCAGAGTCAAACGCTCTAAAATCAGAGCTCTTCTGTGTCTTCTGTTACAGTCAGAGTCAAACGCTCTAAAATCAGAGCTCTTCTGTGTCTTCTGTTACAGTCAGAGTCAAACGCTCTAAAATCAGAGCTCTTCTGTGTCTTCTGTTACAGTCAGAGTCAAACGCTCTGAAAATCAGAGCTCTCCTGTGTCTTCTGTTACAGTCAGAGTCAAACGCTCTAAAATCAGAGCTCTCCTGTGTCTTCTGTTACAGTCAGAGTCAAACGCTCTGAAAATCAGAGCTCTTCTGTGTCTTCTGTTACAGTCAGAGTCAAACGCTCTAAAATCAGAGCTCTTCTGTGTCTTCTGTTACAGTCAGAGTCAAACGCTCTGAAAATCAGAGCTCTCCTGTGTCTTCTGTTACAGTCAGAGTCAAACGCTCTAAAATCACAGCTCTTCTGTGTCTTCTGTTACAGTCAGAGTCAAACGCTCTGAAAATCAGAGCTCTCCTGTGTCTTCTGTTACAGTCAGAGTCAAACGCTCTAAAATCAGAGCTCTCCTGTGTCTTCTGTTACAGTCAGAGTCAAACGCTCTAAAATCACAGCTCTTCTGTGTCTTCTGTTACAGTCAGAGTCAAACGCTCTGAAAATCAGAGCTCTTCTGTGTCTTCTGTTACAGTCAGAGTCAAACGCTCTAAAATCAGAGCTCTCCTGTGTCTTCTGTTACAGTCAGAGTCAAACGCTCTAAAATCAGAGCTCTCCTGTGTCTTCTGTTACAGTCAGAGTCAAACGCTCTAAAATCACAGCTCTTCTGTGTCTTCTGTTACAGTCAGAGTCAAACGCTCTGAAAATCAGAGCTCTTCTGTGTCTTCTGTTACAGTCAGAGTCAAACGCTCTAAAATCAGAGCTCTTCTGTGTCTTCTGTTACAGTCAGAGTCAAACGCTCTAAAATCAGAGCTCTCCTGTGTCTTCTGTTACAGTCAGAGTCAAACGCTCTGAAAATCAGAGCTCTTCTGTGTCTTCTGTTACAGTCAGAGTCAAACGCTCTGAAAATCAGAGCTCTCCTGTGTCTTCTGTTACAGTCAGAGTCAAACGCTCTAAAATCAGAGCTCTTCTGTGTCTTCTGTTACAGTCAGAGTCAAACGCTCTAAAATCAGAGCTCTTCTGTGTCTTCTGTTACAGTCAGAGTCAAACGCTCTGAAAATCAGAGCTCTTCTGTGTCTTCTGTTACAGTCAGAGTCAAACGCTCTAAAATCAGAGCTCTCCTGTGTCTTCTGTTACAGTCAGAGTCAAACGCTCTAAAATCAGAGCTCTTCTGTGTCTTCTGTTACAGTCAGAGTCAAACGCTCTAAAATCAGAGCTCTTCTGTGTCTTCTGTTACAGTCAGAGTCAAACGCTCTAAAATCAGAGCTCTTCTGTGTCTTCTGTTACAGTCAGAGTCAAACGCTCTGAAAATCAGAGCTCTTGTGTGTCTTCTGTTACAGTCAGAGTCAAACGCTCTAAAATCAGAGCTCTCCTGTGTCTTCTGTTACAGTCAGAGTCAAACGCTCTAAAATCACAGCTCTCCTGTGTCTTCTGTTACAGTCAGAGTCAAACGCTCTTAAATCAGAGCTATGCTGTGTCTTCTGTTACAGTCAGAGTCAAAAGCTCTGAAAATCACAGCTCTTCTGTGTCTTCTGTTACAGTCAGAGTCAAACGCTCTAAAATCAGAGCTCTTGTGTGTCTTCTGTTACAGTCAGAGTCAAACGCTCTAAAATCACAGCTCTTCTGTGTCTTCTGTTACAGTCAGAGTCAAACGCTCTGAAAATCAGAGCTCTTCTGTGTCTTCTGTTACAGTCA
Organism: Odontamblyopus rebecca; assembly: GCA_030686955.1. Taxonomy (NCBI): domain Eukaryota; kingdom Metazoa; phylum Chordata; class Actinopteri; order Gobiiformes; family Gobiidae; genus Odontamblyopus; species Odontamblyopus rebecca. The sequence continues at coordinate 868,590 of CM060675.1, forward strand.
GAGTCAAACGCTCTAAAATCAGAGCTCTCCTGTGTCTTCTGTTACAGTCAGAGTCAAACGCTCTAAAATCAGAGCTCTCCTGTGTCTTCTGTTACAGTCAGAGTCAAACGCTCTAAAATCAGAGCTCTCCTGTGTCTTCTGTTACAGTCAGAGTCAAACGCTCTAAAATCAGAGCTCTTCTGTGTCTTCTGTTACAGTCAGAGTCAAACGCTCTAAAATCAGAGCTCTTGTGTGTCTTCTGTTACAGTCAGAGTCAAACGCTCTAAAATCAGAGCTCTCCTGTGTCTTCTGTTACAGTCAGAGTCAAACGCTCTGAAAATCAGAGCTCTCCTGTGTCTTCTGTTACAGTCAGAGTCAAACGCTCTGAAAATCAGAGCTCTCCTGTGTCTTCTGTTACAGTCAGAGTCAAACGCTCTGAAAATCAGAGCTCTTCTGTGTCTTCTGTTACAGTCAGAGTCAAACGCTCTAAAATCAGAGCTCTCCTGTGTCTTCTGTTACAGTCAGAGTCAAACGCTCTAAAATCAGAGCTCTTCTGTGTCTTCTGTTACAGTCAGAGTCAAACGCTCTAAAATCAGAGCTCTTGTGTGTCTTCTGTTACAGTCAGAGTCAAACGCTGTTAAAGAAGGGCTGTTCTGTGTCTTCTGGTACAGGGAGAGTCAAACGCTCTGAAAATCACAGCTCTTGTGTGTCTTCTGTTACAGTCAGAGTCAAACGCTCTAAAATCAGAGCTCTTCTGTGTCTTCTGTTACAGTCAGAGTCAAACGCTCTGAAAAACAGAGCTCTTGTGTGTCTTCTGTTACAGTCAGAGTCAAACGCTCTAAAATCAGAGCTCTTGTGTGTCTTCTGTTACAGTCAGAGTCAAACGCTCTAAAATCAGAGCTCTTCTGTGTCTTCTGTTACAGTCAGAGTCAAACGCTCTAAAATCAGAGCTCTTCTGTGTCTTCTGTTACAGTCAGAGTCAAACGCTCTAAAATCAGAGCTCTCCTGTGTCTTCTGTTACAGTCAGAGTCAAACGCTCTAAAATCAGAGCTCTCCTGTGTCTTCTGTTACAGTCAGAGTCAAACGCTCTGATTTCACTTCACAGTCAAAGAAAAGCCACAAAGTGTTGGTCACATGGCCGAACAGTTTAACCCATCGAATCAAACAATTACAACTGAACACAGAATAAAGAGTTTGGAAAACGGACAAAATCAAAAATCAGAGTGGTTCATTTCCAGGGATCATTTGTAGAATAAATATATTTTTGTTTTAATTATGAAGCTGTTGAAGCACGAGTGAAAAACACACAAAACGACAGAAAGTGAAACTGCAGAAAATTAAACAGGTTAAAATGTTCAGATAAACGGAGAAAATTAAAACCACTATTTGTGTTTTAAAGGCCAAGTCCACACTGACATTTTAAATAACTGGCCTGAAAGTCCAGGATCTACCAGAGGGGCTTAGACCTGGCTTAGACCTGGCTTAGACCTGGCTTAGACCTGGCTTAGACCTGGCTTAGACCTGGCTTAGACCTGGCTTAGACCTGGCTTAGACCTGGCTTAGACCTGGCTTAGACCTGGCTTAGACCTGGCTTAGACCTGGCTTAGACCTGGCTTAGACCTGGCTTAGACCTGGCTTAGACCTGGCTTAGACCTGGCTTAGACCTGGTTTAGACCTGCCTTAGACCTGCCTTAGACCTGCCTTAGACCTGGCTTAGTCCTGGCTTAGTCCTGGCTTAGTCCTGGCTTAGTCCTGGCTTAGTCCTGGCTTAGTCCTGGCTTAGTCCTGGCTTAGTCCTGGCTTAGACCTGGTTTAGTCCTGGTTTAGTCCTGGTTTAGTCCTGGTTTAGTCCTGGTTTAATTCTGGTTTAATTCTGGCTTAGACCTGGCTTAGACCTGGCTTAGACCTGGTTTAGACCTGGTTTAGACCTGGTTTAGACCTGGTTTAGACCTGGTTTAGACCTGGTTTAATTCTGGTTTAGACCTGGCTTAGACCTGGCTTAGACCTGGCTTAGACCTGGCTTAGACCTGGCTTAGACCTGGCTTAGACCTGGCTTAGACCTGGCTTAGACCTGGCTTAGTCCTGGCTTAGTCCTGGCTTAGTCCTGGCTTAGTCCTGGCTTAGTCCTGGTTTAGTCCTGGTTTAGTCCTGGTTTAGTCCTGGTTTAGTCCTGGTTTAGTCCTGGCTTAGACCTGGCATAGACCGGGCTTAGTCCTGGTTTAGACCTGGTTTAGACCTGCCTTAATCCTGGTTTAGACCTGGCTTAGACCTGGCTTAGACCTGGCTTAGACCGGGTTTAGACCTGGTTTAGACCTGGTTTAATTCTGGTTTAGACCTGGTTTAGACCTGGTTTAGACCTGGTTTAATTCTGGTTTAGACCTGGTTTAGTCCTGGTTTAGACCTGGTTTAATTCTGGTTTAGACCTGGCTTAGACCTGGTTTAGACCTGGCTTAGACCTGCCTTAGACCTGGTTTAGTCCTGGTTTAGTCCTGGTTTAGTCCTGGTTTAGACCTGGTTTAGACCTGGTTTAGTCCTGGTTTAGACCTGGTTTAATTCTGGTTTAGACCTGGTTTAGACCTGCCTTAGTCCTGGTTTAGTCCTGGTTTAGACCTGGTTTAATTCTGGTTTAGACCTGGCTTAGACCTGCCTTAGACCTGGTTTAGTCCTGGTTTAGTCCTGGTTTAGTCCTGGTTTAGACCTGGTTTAGACCTGGTTTAGACCTGGTTTAGTCCTGGTTTAGACCTGGTTTAATTCTGGTTTAGACCTGGTTTAGTCCTGGTTTAGACCTGGTTTAATTCTGGTTTAGACCTGGTTTAGACCTGGTTTAGTCCTGGTTTAGACCTGGTTTAATTCTGGTTTAGACCTGGTTTAATTCTGGTTTAGACCTGGTTTAGACCTGCCTTAGTCCTGGTTTAGACCTGTCTAAGGCAGGTCTAAACCAGGACTAAACCTGGTCTAAACCCTCCTGTAGACAGGACTTTTCAGTGACATTAATGAGGGTCAGATCTGTGGAGCTACGAGTGCCTCAGGTCTGAGTCCAGCTCCAGATCGGCCTGGTCCAGTTCACTTTGGTCCAACAGCTCAAAGTCCTCGTCCTCCGCAGGGACCAAGGTCTCGTCTCTCTCCTCCGCCTGCTGCTCCTCCCTGTCCTCCTCCTCCTCCTCCTCTGCGGGTCCCGGTGTCTCAGGCAGGAACTCCTCCAGCCCGGGTTCGTCTCCGTCCTCGCTGGAGCGCAGCAGAGCAGACAGAGTGTTTTGGACCACGGTGGAGATGGCTGTGGACACGATCTCCTCACTCAGAGCCTCCAGGGAGCGCTGTGCCTGCTCCATCACCGCCCGGGCCTGGACCTCAGACTGCTCTCTGGCCTGGTCCAGGGTCTGGTCCAGGGTCTGGTCCAGGGTCTGGTCCCCGCTCTGGTCTCTGGTCTGGACCTGTATCTGGAGGTGAGAGACAGAAGTGTCTGAGTTACTCGTCTTTAAACAGACACGCTTCATCACCATGGAAACACCACATGCAAATGACAACACGCCGAATGACGGCTCGGACCAGGACGACCTGAAGAGTCACTGAGCCCGTTTCACCTTCTCCAAGACGCCAAGAACGGACTCACAACTCTGAACTGTACGACAAATGTTTATTAGACCAACACCAGCGCTTTAGTGTCCATGGCAACGCTGCAAAATACAACTTTACATGGCCCTGAGAGTGTGTGTGTGTGTGTGTGTCGTACCTGTGTGTGTGTGTGTGTCGTACCTGTGTGTGTGTCGTACCTGTGTGTGTGTGTGTGTGTGTCGTACCTGTGTGTGTGTGTGTGTGTGTGTGTGTCGTACCTGTGTGTGTGTGTGTGTCGTACCTGTGTGTGTGTGTGTGTCGTACCTGTGTGTGTGTGTGTCGTACCTGTGTGTGTGTGTGTGTCGTACCTGTGTGTGTGTGTGTCGTACCTGTGTGTGTGTGTCGTACCTGTGTGTGTGTGTGTGTCGTACCTGTGTGTGTGTGTGTGTCGTACCTGTGTGTGTGTGTGTGTCGTACCTGTGTGTGTGTGTGTCGTAGCTGTGTGTGTGTGTGTGTGTGTGTGTGTGTGTGTCGTACCTGTGTGTGTCGTACCTGTGTGTGTGTGTGTGTCGTACCTGTGTGTGTGTGTCGTACCTGTGTGTGTGTGTGTGTGTCGTACCTGTGTGTGTGTGTCGTACCTGTGTGTGTGTGTCGTACCTGTGTGTGTGTGTCGTACCTGTGTGTGTGTGTGTGTCGTACCTGTGTGTGTGTGTGTGTGTCGTACCTGTGTGTGTGTGTGTGTGTGTCGTACCTGTGTGTGTGTGTGTGTGTGTCGTACCTGTGTGTGTGTGTGTCGTACCTGTGTGTGTGTGTGTGTGTGTCGTACCTGTGTGTGTGTGTGTGTGTCGTACCCGTGTGTGTGTGTGTGTCGTACCCGTGTGTGTGTGTGTCCTGTGTGTGTGTGTGTGTGTGTGTCGTACCTGTGTGTGTGTGTGTGTGTCGTACCTGTGTGTGTGTGTCGTACCTGTGTGTGTGTGTGTGTGTGTCGTACCCGTGTGTGTGTGTCGTACCTGTGTGTGTGTGTGTGTCGTACCTGTGTGTGTGTGTGTGTCGTACCTGTGTGTGTGTGTGTGTGTGTCGTACCCGTGTGTGTGTGTGTGTGTCGTACCCGTGTGTGTGTGTGTGTCGTACCTGTGTGTGTGTGTGTGTCGTACCTGTGTGTGTGTGTGTGTCGTACCCGTGTGTGTGTGTGTCGTACCCGTGTGTGTGTGTGTGTGTCGTACCCGTGTGTGTGTGTGTGTGTCGTACCTGTGTGTGTGTGTGTGTGTGTGTCGTACCCGTGTGTGTGTGTGTGTGTCGTACCCGTGTGTGTGTGTGTGTGTGTCGTACCTGTGTGTGTGTGTGTCGTACCTGTGTGTGTGTCGTACCTGTGTGTGTGTGTGTCGTACCTGTGTGTGTGTGTGTGTCGTACCTGTGTGTGTGTGTCGTACCTGTGTGTGTGTGTGTCGTACCTGTGTGTGTGTGTGTGTGTGTGTGTGTGTGTGTGTCGTACCCGTGTGTGTGTGTGTGTGTCGTACTTGTGTGTGTGTGTGTGTGTCGTACCTGTGTGTGTGTGTGTGTCGTACCTGTGTGTGTGTGTGTGTGTGTCGTACCTGTGTGTGTGTGTGTGTGTGTGTGTGTCGTACCTGTGTGTGTGTGTCGTACCTGTGTGTGTGTGTGTGTGTCGTACCTGTGTGTGTGTGTGTCGTACCTGTGTGTGTGTGTGTGTGTGTGTCGTACCTGTGTGTGTGTGTGTGTGTGTCGTACCCGTGTGTGTGTGTGTGTCGTACCTGTGTGTGTGTGTGTGTGTGTGTCGTACCCGTGTGTGTGTGTGTGTGTGTCGTACCCGTGTGTGTGTGTGTGTCGTACCCGTGTGTGTGTGTGTGTGTGTCGTACCCGTGTGTGTGTGTGTGTATTACGCGTGTGTGTGTGTGTGTGTCGTACCTGTGTGTGTGTGTGTGTGTGTGTCGTACCCGTGTGTGTGTGTGTGTGTGTCGTACCCGTGTGTGTGTGTGTGTGTGTCGTACCCGTGTGTGTGTGTGTGTCGTACCTGTGTGTGTGTGTGTGTCGTACCCGTGTGTGTGTGTGTGTGTGTCGTACCCGTGTGTGTGTGTGTGTGTGTGTGTGTCGTACCTGTGTGTGTGTGTGTGTGTGTGTGTGTGTGTGTGTGTGTACCTGTGTGTGTGTGTGTGTGTGTGTACCTGTTGCTGCATGTGTCCGTTGAAGTGTGTGTTGACAAAGTGCAGAGGTGACGTGAGGTGCTGGAGGAGCAGGGAGGCTGGACTGAGTGGCTCCCCGTCTGAGGAGGCCCCGGGCTGGGTACAGTCTGGGTCTGAGGGGGCCCCGGGCTGGGTACAGTCTGGGTCTGAGGGGGCCCCGGGCTGGGTACAGTCTGGGTCTGAGGGGGCCCCGGGCTGGGTACAGTCTGGGTGGGAGGGGGCCCCGGGCTGGGTACAGTCTGGGTGGGAGGGGGCCCCGGGCTGGGAGGGGGCCCCGGGCTGGGAGGGGGCCCCGGGCTGGGAGGGGGCCCCGGGCTGGGAGGGGGCCCCGGGCTGGGCCGGGACTGTCTCTGGGGCCTTGTGTGGGGGGAACAGGAGGCTCTGGGGGTCCAGGGGAAACTCCTCCACTGAAGGGAAGTCGGGCAGGTCTCTGAGGTAGGCCTCCTCGGGGTCTGAGTGCAGGCTCTGCTGGTCCAGGTCTGAAGAACAGAAGGAGCAGGTGAAGGCAGCAGTTTAAAAGAGAACGATGGAGAAGCGGGAGAAGACTGACCCTCGGACAAGTCGGTGAGCTGCGGCGTCGTCGCCCTGGAAACAGAGAAACCTCCACTTTCCAAAATGGACGCCTCTTCATCCGACAGCTCCGAGTCTGTGATGGCCATGGCCAGAGCCGTGGTCTTCACGTCCACCTGAACCCAACACAACACGCATGAAAGCACACGCTAGAAAACTGTTATACTGCCCCCTCTGCCCTCCTTCTGCTCCCCCTGCCCCTCTGCCCCTCTTGCCCCTCTGCTCCCTCTGCTCCCCCTGCCCCTCTGCCCCTCTTGCCCCTCTGCCCCCCCACCCCTCTGCCCCCTCTGCCCCCCCTGCCCCCTCTGCTCCCCCTGCCCCTCTTGCCCCTCTTGCCCCTCTGCCCCCTCTGCCCCCCCTGCCCCTCTGCCCCCTCTGCTCCCCCTGCCCCACTTGCCCCTCTTGCCCCTCTGCCCCCTCTGCTCCCCCTGCCCCTCTTGCCCCTCTGCCCCCCTGCCCCTCTTGCCCCTCTGCCCCCTGTCTGAGTGCTAACAGCAGAATATAGTGAGTATGTAGTAGTGTGTTTACTGTGGGAGTGAAGCAGCAGAGCTCCTCCTCCTCCTCTTCACTCTCACTCTCAGTCTCAGCTCTGGGCTCAGCTCCGTCCTCCTGCTCCTTCCTCACCTCTGACACACACACACACACATTACTGTTGTTAGCGTGCTGTTGGTGTGTTGTTGGTGTGTTGTTAGCGTGCTGTTGGTGTGTTGTTGGTGTGTTGTTAGCGTGCTGTTGGTGTGTTGTTAGCGTGCTGTTGGTGTGTTGTGGGTGTGTTGTTAGCGTGCTGTTGGTGTGTTGTTAGCGTGCTGTTGGTGTGTTGTTGGTGTGTTGTTAGCGTGCTGTTGGTGTGTTGTTAGCGTGCTGTTGGTGTGTTGTTAGTGTGTTGTTAGCGTGCTGTTGGTGTGTTGTTAGCCTGCTGTTGGTGTGTTGTTAGTGTGTTGTTAGCGTGCTGTTGGTGTGTTGTTAGTGTGTTGTTAGCGTGCTGTTGGTGTGTTGTTAGCGTGCTGTTGGTGTGTTGTTGGTGTGTTGTTAGCGTGCTGTTGGTGTGTTGTTAGCGTGCTGTTGGTGTGTTGTTAGCGTGCTGTTGGTGTGTTGTTAGCGTGCTGTTAGCGTGCTGTTGGTGTGTTGTTAGCGTGCTGTTGGTGTGTTGTTAGCGTGCTGTTGGTGTGTTGTTAGTGTGTTGTTAGCGTGCTGTTGGTGTGTTGTTAGCGTGCTGTTAGCGTGCTGTTGGTGTGCTGTTGGTGTGTTGTTAGTGTGTTGTTGGTGTGTTGTTAGTGTGCTGTTAGCGTGCTGTTGGTGTGTTGTTAGCGTGCTGTTAGCGTGCTGTTGGTGTGTTGTTAGCGTGCTGTTGGTGTGTTGTTAGTGTATTGTTAGCGTGCTGTTGGTGTGTTGTTAGCGTGCTGTTAGCGTGCTGTTGGTGTGCTGTTGGTGTGTTGTTAGTGTGTTGTTAGTGTGTTGTTGGTGTGTTGTTAGTGTGTTGTTAGCGTGCTGTTGGTGTGTTGTTAGTGTGTTGTTGGCGTGCTGTTGGTGTGTTGTTAGTGTGTTGTTAGCGTGCTGTTGGTGTGTTGTTAGTGTGTTGTTGGCGTGCTGTTGGTGTGTTGTTAGCGTGCTGTTAGCGTGCTGTTGGTGTGCTGTTGGTGTGTTGTTAGTGTGTTGTTAGCGTGCTGTTGGTGTGTTGTTAGTGTGTTGTTGGTGTGCTGTTGGTGTGTTGTTAGTGTGTTGTTAGCATGCTGTTGGTGTGTTGTTAGTGTGTTGTTGGCGTGTTGTTGGCGTGTTGTTGGCGTGTTGTTGGCGTGCTGTTAGTGTGCTGTTGGTGTGTTGTTAGTGTGTTGTTAGTGTGTTGTTGGCGTGTTGTTGGCGTGTTGTTGGCGTGTTGTTGGCGTGTTGTTGGCGTGTTGTTAGTGTGCTGTTGGTGTGTTGTTGGCGTGTTGTTAGTGTGTTGTTGGTGTGTTGTTAGTGTGTTGTTAGCGTGCTGTTGGTGTGTTGTTGGTGTGTTGTTAGCGTGCTGTTGGTGTGTTGTTAGTGTGTTGTTAGCGTGCTGTTGGTGTGTTGTTAGTGTGTTGTTAGTGTGTTGTTGGCGTGTTGTTAGTGTGCTGTTGGTGTGTTGTTAGTGTGTTGTTGGCGTGTTGTTAGTGTGTTGTTAGTGTGTTGTTGGCGTGTTGTTAGTGTGTTGTTGGCGTGTTGTTAGTGTGTTGTTAGTGTGTTGTTGGTGTGTTGTTAGTGTGCTGTTGGTGTGTTGTTGGCGTGTTGTTAGTGTGCTGTTGGTGTGTTGTTAGTGTGTTGTTGGCGTGTTGTTAGTGTGTTGTTAGTGTGTTGTTGGTGTGTTGTTAGTGTGTTGTTAGTGTGTTGTTAGTGTGTTGTTGGCGTGTTGTTAGTGTGCTGTTGGTGTGTTGTTAGTGTGTTGTTGGCGTGTTGTTAGTGTGTTGTTAGTGTGTTGTTAGTGTGTTGTTGGTGTGTTGTTAGTGTGTTGTTGGCGTGTTGTTAGTGTGCTGTTGGTGTGTTGTTAGTGTGTTGTTGGCGTGTTGTTAGTGTGTTGTTAGTGTGTTGTTAGTGTGTTGTTGGTGTGTTGTTAGTGTGTTGTTGGCGTGTTGTTAGTGTGTTGTTGGTGTGTTATTAGTGTGTTGTTAGCGTGCTGTTGGTGTGTTGTTGGTGTGTTGTTAGCGTGCTGTTGGTGTGTTGTTAGTGTGTTGTTAGCGTGCTGTTGGTGTGTTGTTAGTGTGTTGTTAGTGTGTTGTTGGTGTGTTGTTAGTGTGCTGTTGGTGTGTTGTGGGTGTGTTGTTGGTGTGTTGTTGGTGTGTTGTTGGTGTGTTGTTAGCGTGCTGTTGGTGTGTTGTTAGTGTGTTGTTAGTGTGCTGTTGGTGTGTTGTTGGTGTGTTGTTAGTGTGTTGTTAGTGTGCTGTTGGTGTGTTGTTGGTGTGTTGTTAGTGTGCTGTTGGTGTGTTGTGGGTGTGTTGTTAGCGTGTTGTTAGTGTGTTGTGGGTGTGTTGTTAGTGTGTTGTTAGTGTGTTGTTAGTGTGTTGTTAGTGTGTTGTTAGTGTGCTGTTGGTGTGTTGTTGGTGTGTTGTTTGGGTGTGTTGTTAGTGTGTTGTTGGCGTGTTGTTGGTGTGTTGTTTGTGTGTTGTGGGTGTGTTGTTAGTGTGTTGTTGGCGTGTTGTTGGTGTGTTGTTGGTGTGTTGTTAGTGTGTTGTTAGCGTGCTGTTGGTGTGTTGTTAGCGTGCTGTTGGTGTGTTGTTGGTGTGTTGTTAGTGTGTTGTTGGTGTGTTGTTTGTGTGTTGTGGGTGTGTTGTTAGTGTGTTGTTGGCGTGTTGTTGGTGTGTTGTTGGTGTGTTGTTAGTGTGTTGTTAGCGTGCTGTTGGTGTGTTGTTAGCGTGCTGTTGGTGTGTTGTTGGTGTGTTGTTAGTGTGTTGTTGGTGTGTTGTGGGTGTGTTGTTAGTGTGTTGTTGGCGTGTTGTTGGTGTGTTGTTGGTGTGTTGTTGGTGTGTTAGCGTGCTGTTGGTGTGTTGTTGGTGTGTTGTTGGTGTGTTGTTAGTGTGTTGTTAGTGTGTTGTTAGTGTGTTGTTAGCGTGTTGTTGGTGTGTTGTTAGTGTGTTGTTGGTGTGTTGTTAGTGTGTTGTTAGTGTGTTGTTAGTGTGTTGTTGGCGTGTTGTTAGTGTGTTGTTAGTGTGTTGTTTGGGTGTGTTGTTAGTGTGTTGTTGGTGTGTTGTTTGTGTGTTGTGGGTGTGTTGTTAGTGTGTTGTTGGCGTGTTGTTGGTGTGTTGTTAGTGTGTTGTTAGTGTGTTGTTAGTGTGTTGTTGGCGTGTTGTTAGTGTGTTGTTGGTGTGTTGTTTGGGTGTGTTGTTAGTGTGTTGTTGGTGTGTTGTTTGGGTGTGTTGTTAGTGTGCTGTTGGTGTGTTGTGGGTGTGTTGTTGGTGTGTTGTTGGTGTGTTGTTTGGGTGTGTTGTTAGTGTGTTGTTGGCGTGTTGTTGGTGTGTTGTTTGTGTGTTGTGGGTGTGTTGTTAGTGTGTTGTTGGCGTGTTGTTAGTGTGTTGTGGGTGTGTTGTTAGTGTGTTGTTGGCGTGTTGTTAGTGTGTTGTTGGCGTGTTGTTAGTGTGTTGTTTGTGTGTTGTGGGTGTGTTGTTAGTGTGTTGTTGGCGTGTTGTTAGTGTGTTGTTGGCGTGTTGTTAGTGTGTTGTTGGTGTGTTGTTGGTGTGTTGTTGGTGTGTTGTTGCCGTGTTGTTGGCGTGTTGTTGGTGTGTTGTTGGTGTGTTGTTAGTGTGCTGCTGGTGTGTTGTTGGTGTGTTGTTAGTGTGTTGTTAGTGTGTTGTTGGTGTGTTGTTGGTGTGTTGTTAGCGTGTTAGTGTGTTGTTGGTGTGTTGTTAGCGTGTTAGTGTGTTGTTGGTGTGTTGTTAGCGTGTTGTTGGCGTGTTGTTGGCGTGTTGTTAGTGTGTTGTTAGCATGTTATTGGTGTGTTGTTGGTGTGTTGTTAGTGTGTTGTTAGCGTGTTAGTGTGTTGTTGGTGTGTTGTTAGCGTGTTAGTGTGTTGTTGGTGTGTTGTTAGTGTGTTGTTAGTGTGTTGTTGGCGTGTTGTTAGTGTGTTGTTGCCGTGTTGTTGGTGTGTTGTTAGTGTGTTGTTAGTGTGTTGTTGGTGTGTTGTTAGTGTGTTGTTAGCGTGTTAGTGTGTTGTTGGTGTGTTGTTAGTGTGTTGTTAGTGTGTTGTTGGCGTGTTGTTGGTGTGTTGTTAGTGTGTTGTGGGTGTGTTGTTAGTGTGTTGTTGGTGTGTTGTTGGTGTGTTGTTGGTGTGTTGTTAGTGTGTTGTTAGTGTGTTGTTGGTGTGTTGTTAGTGTGTTGTTGGTGTGTTGTTGGTGTGTTGTTGGTGTGTTGTTGGTGTGTTGTTGGTGTGTTGTTAGTGTGTTGTTAGTGTGTTGTTGGTGTGTTGTTGGTGTGTTGTTGGTGTGTTGTTAGTGTGTTGTTAGTGTGTTGTTGGTGTGTTGTTAGCGTGTTGTTAGTGTGTTGTTGGTGTGTTGTTAGTGTGTTGTTAGTGTGTTGTTGGTGTGTTGTTGGCGTGTTGTTGGTGTGTTGTTAGTGTGTTGTTGGTGTGTTGTTGGTGTGTTGTTGGTGTGTTGTTGGTGTGTTGTTAGTGTGTTGTTAGTGTGTTGTTGGTGTGTTGTTGGTGTGTTGTTAGCGTGTTGTTAGTGTGTTGTTGGTGTGTTGTTAGTGTGTTGTTAGTGTGTTGTTGGTGTGTTGTTGGCGTGTTGTTGGTGTGTTGTTAGTGTGTTGTTAGCATGTTGTTGGCGTGTTGTTGGTGTGTTGTTGGTGTGTTGTTGGTGTGTTGTTGGCGTGTTGTTAGTGTGTTGTTGGTGTGTTGTTGGCGTGTTGTTGGCGTGTTGTTAGTGTGTTGTTAGCATGTTATTGGTGTGTTGTTGGTGTGTTGTTAGTGTGTTGTTAGTGTGTTGTTGGTGTGTTGTTGGCGTGTTGTTGGCGTGTTGTTAGTGTGTTGTTAGCATGTTGTTGGTGTGTTGTTAGTGTGTTGTTGGTGTGTTGTTGGTGTGTTGTTAGTGTGTTGTTGGCGTGTTGTTAGTGTGTTGTTGGCGTGTTGTTGGCGTGTTGTTGGCGTGTTGTTAGTGTGTTGTTAGCATGTTATTGGTGTGTTGTTGGTGTGTTGTTAGTGTGTTGTTAGTGTGTTGTTGGTGTGTTGTTGGCGTGTTGTTGGCGTGTTGTTAGTGTGTTGTTAGCATGTTGTTGGTGTGTTGTTAGTGTGTTGTTGGTGTGTTGTTGGTGTGTTGTTGGTGTGTTGTTGGTGTGTTGTTGGTGTGTTGTTGGTGTGTTGTTGCCGTGTTGTTGGCGTGTTGTTGGCGTGTTGTTGGTGTGTTGTTGGTGTGTTGTTGGCGTGTTGTTAGTGTGTTGTTAGCATGTTGTTGGTGTGTTGTTGGTGTGTTGTTGGTGTGTTGTTGGTGTGTTGTTGGTGTGTTGTTGGTGTGTTGTTGGTGTGTTGTTGGTGTGTTGTTGCCGTGTTGTTGGCGTGTTGTTGGTGTGTTGTTAGTGTGTTGTTAGCATGTTGTTGGTGTGTTGTTGGTGTGTTGTTGGTGTGTTGTTGGTGTGTTGTTAGTGTGTTGTTGCCGTGTTGTTGCCGTGTTGTTGGCGTGTTGTTGGTGTGTTGTTAGTGTGTTGTTAGCATGTTGTTGGTGTGTTGTTGGTGTGTTGTTGGTGTGTTGTTGGTGTGTTGTTGGTGTGTTGTTGGCGTGTTGTTGGCGTGTTGTTGGCGTGTTGTTGGTGTGTTGTTGGTGTGTTGTTGGTGTGTTGTTAGTGTGTTGTTAGCATGTTGTTGGTGTGTTGTTGGTGTGTTGTTGGTGTGTTGTTAGTGTGTTGTTAGCGTGCTGTTGGCGTGTTGTTGGCGTGTTGTTAGTGTGTTGTTAGCATGTTATTGGTGTGTTGTTGGTGTGTTGTTAGTGTGTTGTTGCGTGTTAAACTCACTCCTCTTGTCGTGTTTGCGCAGTTGTGTCTCTCCCTTCATGCTGTAGTCCAGTTTCATGAGGATGGGCTCCAGACCCGTGTACATCCTCTGGATCAGCTCATGATACACGACCAGAGGCCACAGCAGCACGCTCAGAGCTACGGCCCACAGATACACGACAAATACAATAAAAGACACAAAATGTACACAAAATCTATATCACTACTCCATGTGACCTCTCCTCCTCCTTATCTCCGTGTTCTAAATAATGGATTAGCTGTAGAACATTACAAACGTTGTCTCTGGTCAGGACATGACTTGTCTTCAGCCTGTTTCAATATCAGAGCTGAGCCGCACTTTTGTCTCCATTAGAATCAAATAATAATAATAATAATAATACCTCCTGTGGGCTCACCACCCGCAGAGGGGTTCATAGGGGGTCAGGTGCTATGAGGATTGGGCAGCTGCCCCCACGACCCATCCGGACTAAGCAGGAGAAGATGGATGGATGGATAATAATAATAATAATAATATCTGTGTTTTTATTCCACTTGAGTGAGCAGCTCCTCGTGTTTCCAGACAATTCCACAAACCAGAAAAACCAGATCCACAAACAACAAGAACACAACCTGACACTGCAGCAGCTGCTACACCGCGTTTAGACCGGGTTTAGACCGGGTTTATACCGGCTTTATACCGGCTTTATATCGGGTTTAGACCGGCTTTAGACCGGCTTTAGACCGGCTTTAGACCGGGGCTGGAACTGGTCAGACCAGACTAAATCAGACCTAATTCAGTCCTACTGGTTTAGTCTTAATTCAGACCTTTTTTTGGACCTGGTTTAGTCCAAGGTCCTGGTTTAGAACTGGTTTAGACAATACAGACTTGTCTGGTGTATTTCTAATGAAATGTTTCTCACCGATGATGTAAGAAATCATGACTCCAGGAACGTAGTGACCGACCAGAGCCAGGACCAGACATCCACTGCACATCAGAGCGCAGAACTGGGGAAGATAAACAGTGTAACATATCAGAGCGCAGAACTGGGGAAGATAAACAGTGTAACATATCAGAGCGCAGAACTGGGGAAGATAAACAGTGTAACACATCAGAGCGCAGAACTGGGGAAGATAAACAGTGTAACACATCAGAGCGCAGAACTGGGGAAGATAAACAGTGTAACACATCAGAGCGCAGAACTGGGGAAGATAAACAGTGTAACACATCAGAGCGCAGAACTGGGGAAGATAAACAGTGTAACATATCAGAGCGCAGAACTGGGGAAGATAAACAGTGTTACACATCAGAGCGCAGAACTGGGGAAGATAAACAGTGTTACACATCAGAGCGCAGAACTGGGGAAGATGTCTCTGCAGCTCTTCACACACTGACAGAACACTTCAGCGCTCCCCTGATAACCCTCTGTGGCCCGTAGGAGGCGCCGTACCTTCGGCGCTCCCCTGATAACCCTCTGTGGCCCGTAGGAGGCGCCGTACCTTCGGCGCTCCCCTGATAACCCTCTGTGGCCCGTAGGAGGCGGCGTACCTTCGGCGCTCCCGATAACCCTCTGTGGCCCGTAGGAGGCGCCGTACCTTCGGCGCTCCCCTGATAACCCTCTGCGGCCTGTCGGTGGCGGCGTACCTTCGGCACACCCCTGATAACCCTCTGTGGCCCGTCGGTGGCGCCGTACCTTCGGCGCTCCCTTGATAACCCTCTGTGGCCCGTAGGAGGCGCCGTACCTTCGGCGCTCCCCTGATAACCCTCTGTGGCCTGTAGGAGGCGCCGTACCTTCGGCGCTCCCCTGATAACCCTCTGTGGCCCGTCGGTGGCGCCGTACCTTCGGCGCTCCCCTGATAACCCTCTGTGGCCCGTAGGAGGCGCCGTACCTTCGGCGCTCCCCTGATAACCCTCTGTGGCCCGTCGGTGGCGCCGTACCTTCGGCGCTCCCCTGATAACCCTCTGTGGCCCGTCGGTGGCGCCGTACCTTCGGCGCTCCCCTGATAACCCTCTCTGGCCCGTCGGTGGCGCCGTACCTTCGGCGCTCCCCTGATAACCCTCTGTGGCCCGTCGGTGGCGCCGTACCTTCGGCGCTCCCCTGATAACCCTCTGTGGCCCGTAGGAGGCGCCGTACCTTCGGCACACCCCTGATAACCCTCTGCGGCCTGTAGGAGGCGCCGTACCTTCGGCGCTCCCCTGATAACCCTCTGCGGCCTGTCGGTGGCGCCGTACCTTCGGCACACCCCTGATAACCCTCTGCGGCCTGTCGGTGGCGCCGTACCTTCGGTGCTCCCCTGATAACCCTCTGTGGCCCGTAGGAGGCGCCGTACCTTCGGCGCTCCCCTGATAACCCTCTGTGGCCCGTAGGAGGCGCCGTACCTTCGGCGCTCCCCTGATAACCCTCTGTGGCCCGTCGGTGGCGCCGTACCTTCGGCGCTCCCCTGATAACCCTCTGTGGCCCGTCGGTGGCGCCGTACCTTCGGCGCTCCCCTGATAACCCTCTGCGGCCTGTCGGTGGCGCCGTACCTTCGGCACACCCCTGATAACCCTCTGTGGCCCGTCGGTGGCGCCGTACCTTCGGCGCTCCCCTGATAACCCTCTGCGGCCTGTCGGTGGCGCCGTACCTTCGGCGCTCCCCTGATAACCCTCTGTGGCCCGTAGGAGGCGCCGTACCTTCGGCGCTCCCCTGATAACCCTCTGTGGCCTGTAGGAGGCGCCGTACCTTCGGCGCTCCCCTGATAACCCTCTGCGGCCCGTCGGTGGCGCCGTACCTTCGGCGCTCCCCTGATAACCCTCTGTGGCCCGTAGGAGGCGCCGTACCTTCGGCACACCCCTGATAACCCTCTGCGGCCTGTCGGTGGCGCCGTACCTTCGGCGCTCCCCTGATAACCCTCTGCGGCCTGTAGGAGGCGCCGTACCTTCGGCGCTCCCCTGATAACCCTCTGCGGCCTGTCGGTGGCGCCGTACCTTCGGCACACCCCTGATAACCCTCTGTGGCCTGTAGGAGGCGCCGTACCTTCGGCGCTCCCCTGAGAACCGTCTGCTGCGTGTCGGTGGCGCCGTACCTTCGGCGCTCCCCTGATAACCCTCTGCGGCCCGTCGGTGGCGCCGTACCTTCGGAGCTCCCCTGATAACCCTCTGTGGCCTGTAGGAGGCGCCGTACCTTCGGCGCTCCCCTGATAACCCTCTGTGGCCTGTCGGTGGCGCCGTACCTTCGGCGCTCCCCTGATAACCCTCTGAGGCCTGTAGGAGGCGCCGTACCTTCGGCGCTCCCCTGATAACCCTCTGCGGCCTGTCGGTGGCGCCGTACCTTCGGCACACCCCTGATAACCCTCTGCGGCCTGTCGGTGGCGCCGTACCTTCGGCACACCCCTGATAACCCTCTGCGGCCTGTAGGAGGCGCCGTACCTTCGGCGCTCCCCTGATAACCCTCTGCGGCCTGTCGGTGGCGCCGTACCTTCGGCACACCCCTGATAACCCTCTGTGGCCTGTAGGAGGCGCCGTACCTTCGGCGCTCCCCTGATAACCCTCTGCGGCCTGTCGGTGGCGCCGTACCTTCGGCGCTCCCCTGATAACCCTCTGCGGCCCGTCGGTGGCGCCGTACCTTCGGAGCTCCCCTGATAACCCTCTGTGGCCTGTAGGAGGCGCCGTACCTTCGGCGCTCCCCTGATAACCCTCTGTGGCCTGTCGGTGGCGCCGTACCTTCGGCGCTCCCCTGATAACCCTCTGTGGCCCGTAGGAGGCGCCGTACCTTCGGCGCTCCCCTGATAACCCTCTGTGGCCCGTAGGAGGCGCCGTACCTTCGGCGCTCCCCTGATAACCCTCTGTGGCCCGTAGGAGGCGCCGTACCTTCGGCGCTCCCCTGATAACCCTCTGTGGCCCGTAGGAGGCGCCGTACCTTCGGTGCTCCCCTGATAACCCTCTGTGGCCCGTAGGAGGCGCCGTACCTTCGGTGCTCCCCTGATAACCCTCTGTGGCCTGTAGGAAGCGCCGTACCTTCGGCGCTCCCCTGATAACCCTCTGTGGCCTGTCGGTGGCGCCGTACCTTCGGCGCTCCCCTGATAACCCTCTGTGGCCTGTAGGAGGCGCCGTACCTTCGGCGCTCCCCTGATAACCCTCTGTGGCCCGTAGGAGGCGCCGTACCTTCGGCGCTCCCCTGATAACCCTCTGTGGCCCGTAGGAGGCGCCGTACCTTCGGCGCTCCCCTGATAACCCTCTGTGGCCCGTAGGAGGCGCCGTACCTTCGGTGCTCCCCTGATAACCCTCTGTGGCCCGTAGGAGGCGCCGTACCTTCGGTGCTCCCCTGATAACCCTCTGTGGCCTGTAGGAGGCGCCGTACCTTCGGCGCTCCCCTGATAACCCTCTGTGGCCTGTAGGAGGCGCCGTACCTTCGGCGCTCCCCTGATAACCCTCTGTGGCCTGTAGGAGGCGCCGTACCTTCGGCGCTCCCCTGATAACCCTCTGTGGCCTGTAGGAGGCGCCGTACCTTCGGCGCTCCTGATAACCCTCTGTGGCCTGTAGGAGGCGCCGTACCTTCGGCGCTCCCCTGATAACCCTCTGTGGCCTGTAGGAGGCGCCGTACCTTCGGCGCTCCCCTGATAACCCTCTGTGGCCTGTAGGAGGCGCCGTACCTTCGGCGCTCCCCTGATAACCCTCTGTGGCCTGTAGGAGGCGCCGTACCTTCGGCGCTCCCCTGATAACCCTCTGTGGCCTGTAGGAGGCGCCGTACCTTCGGCGCTCCCCTGATAACCCTCTGTGGCCTGTAGGAGGCGCCGTACCTTCGGCGCTCCCCTGATAACCCTCTGTGGCCTGTAGGAGGCGCCGTACCTTCGGCGCTCCTGATAACCCTCTGTGGCCTGTAGGAGGCGCCGTACCTTCGGCGCTCCCCTGATAACCCTCTGTGGCCTGTAGGAGGCGCCGTACCTTCGGCGCTCCCCTGATAACCCTCTGTGGCCCGTAGGAGGCGCCGTACCTTCGGCGCTCCTGATAACCCTCTGTGGCCTGTAGGAGGCGCCGTACCTTCGGCGCTCCCCTGATAACCCTCTGTGGCCCATAGGAGGCGCCGTACCTTCGGCGCTCCTGATAATCCTCTGTGGCCTGTAGGAGGCGCCGTACCTTCGGCGCTCCCCTGATAACCCTCTGTGGCCTGTAGGAGGCGCCGTACCTTGCCGGGGTGGTGGTGTTTGTAGGTGAGCGTCTCGCGCAGGTACCAGCAGCAGCTCAGGTAACTGTCGGCCAGGTGCAGGGACAGTTCAGGGACGGACAGGAGACGAGGCTGCAGGTCCACGGTCCCCCTGAGGACACACACGGGTTACACCTGGACCTGGACCTGGACCTGGACCTGGACCTGGACCTGGACCTGGACCTGGACCTGGACCTGGACCTGGACCTGGACCTGGACCAGGATCTGACACAGACCTCGGACAGGCCCTGGTTTAGACCTGCTTTAGTCCATGATTTAGTCCCTGGTTTAGTCCCTGGTTTAGTTCCAGGTTTAGTCCCTGGTTGAGTCCCTGGTTGAGTCCCTGGTTGAGTCCCTGGTTGAGTCCCTGGTTTAGTCCCTGGTTGAGTCCCTGGTTGAGTCCCTGGTTGAGTCCCTGGTTGAGTCCCTGGTTGAGTCCCTGGTTTAGTCCCTGGTTTAGTCCCTGGTTTAGTCCTGGTTGAGTCCCTGGTTGAGTCCCTGGTTGAGTCCCTGGTTGAGTCCCTGGTTTAGTCCTGGTTTAGTCCTGGTTTAGTCCTGGTTGAGTCCCTGGTTGAGTCCCTGGTTGAGTCCCTGGTTTAGTCCTGGTTGAGTCCCTGGTTGAGTCCCTGGTTGAGTCCCTGGTTGAGTCCCTGGTTTAGTCCCTGGTTGAGTCCCTGGTTGAGTCCCTGGTTGAGTCCCTGGTTGAGTCCCTGGTTTAGTCCCTGGTTGAGTCCCTGGTTGAGTCCCTGGTTTAGTCCCTGGTTTAGTCCTGGTTTAGTCCCTGGTTTAGTCCCTGGTTGAGTCCCTGGTTTAGTCCCTGGTTGAGTCCCTGGTTTAGTCCTGGTTGAGTCCCTGGTTGAGTCCCTGGTTGAGTCCCTGGTTTAGTCCCTGGTTGAGTCCCTGGTTTAGTCCTGGTTTAGTCCCTGGTTTAGTCCCTGGTTGAGTCCCTGGTTTAGTCCCTGGTTGAGTCCCTGGTTTAGTCCTGGTTGAGTCCCTGGTTGAGTCCCTGGTTTAGTCCCTGGTTTAGTCCCTGGTTGAGTCCCTGGTTTAGTCCCTGGTTTAGTCCCTGGTTTAGTCCCTGGTTGAGTCCCTGGTTTAGACTGGACTCTGGACCGAACCGCTGAACAGGCTCAGCAGTATCGTCACAGTATCGTCGCAGTATCGTTGCAGTATGGTCGCAGTATGGTCGCAGTATCGTCACAGTATCGTCGCAGTAGCAGTATCGTTGCAGTATGGTCGCAGTATCGTGGCAGTAGCAGTATCGTCGCAGTATCGTCGCAGTATCGTCGCAGTATCGTCGCAGTATCGTCGCAGTATCGTCGCAGTATCGTGGCAGTATGGTCGCAGTATGGTCGCAGTATGGTCGCAGTATCGTCGCAGTATCGTCGCAGTATCGTCGCCGCAGTATCGCCGCAGTATCATCGCAGTATCGCCGCAGTATCGCCGCAGTGTCGTCGCAGTATCGTCCGCAGTATCGTCGCAGTATGGTCGCAGTAGCAATATCGTCGCAGTATGGTCGCAGTATGGTCGCAGTATCGTAGCAGTATCGTCGCAGTATCGTCGCAGTATCGTCGCAGTATCGTCGCAGTATCGTCGCAGTATCGTCGCAGTATCATCGCAGTATCGTTGCAGTATCGTGGCAGGCGGTCGCAGTAGCAGTATCGCGGCAGTATCGCCGCAGTATCGCCGCAGTATCGTCGCAGTATCGCCGCAGTATCGCCGCAGTAGCAGTATCGCCGCAGTATCGTCGCAGTATCGTCACAGTATCGTCGCAGTATCGCCGCAGTAGCAGTATCGTCGCAGTATCGTCGCAGTATCGTCGCAGTATGGTCGCAGTAGCAGTATCGTCGCAGTATCGTGGCAGTATGGTCGCAGTAGCAGTATCGTCGCAGTATCGTCGCAGTATCGTCGCAGTATCGTCGCAGTATCGTCGCAGTATGGTCGCAGTAGCAGTATCGTTGCAGTATCGTCGCAGTATCGTCGCAGTATCGTCGCAGTGTCGCCGCAGTGTCGCCGCAGTGTCGCCGCAGTGTCGCCGCAGTATCGCCGCAGTATCGCCGCAGTATGGTCGCAGTAGCAGTATCGCCGCAGTATCGCCGCAGTATCGCCGCAGTATCGCCGCAGTATCATCGCAGTATCATCGCAGTATCGCCGCAGTATCGCCGCAGTATCGCCGCAGTATCGTAGCAGTATCGCCGCAGTATGGTCGCAGTATCGCCGCCGATCGCCGCAGTATCGCCGCAGTATCGCCGCAGTATCGCCGCAGTATCGTGGCAGTATGGTCGCAGTAGCAGTATCGCCGCAGTATGGTCAGTATCGCCGCAGTATCATCACAGTATCGCCGCAGTATCGTAGCAGTATCGCCGCAGTATCGCCGCAGTATCGTCGCAGTATGGTCGCAGTATCGTCACACAATATCGCCGCAGTAGCAGTATCGTTGCAGTATGGTCCTGGTTGAGTCCCTGGTTGAGTCCCTGGTTGAGTCCCTGGTTTAGTCCCTGGTTGAGTCCCTGGTTTAGTCCCTGGTTTAGTCCCTGGTTTAGTCCCTGGTTTAGTCCCTGGTTGAGTCCCTGGTTTAGACTGGACTCTGGACCGAACCGCTGAACAGGCTCAGCAGTATCGTCACAGTATCGTCGCAGTATCGTTGCAGTATGGTCGCAGTATGGTCGCAGTATCGTCACAGTATCGTCGCAGTAGCAGTATCGTTGCAGTATGGTCGCAGTATCGTGGCAGTAGCAGTATCGTCGCAGTATCGTCGCAGTATCGTCGCAGTATCGTCGCAGTATCGTCGCAGTATCGTGGCAGTATGGTCGCAGTATGGTCGCAGTATGGTCGCAGTATCGTCGCAGTATCGTCGCAGTATCGTCGCAGTATCGTCGCAGTATCGTCGCAGTAGCAGTATCGTCGCAGTATCGTCGCAGTATCGTCGCAGTATCGTCGCAGTATGGTCGCAGTAGCAGTATCGTCGCAGTATCGTCGCAGTATCGTCGCAGTATCGTCGCAGTATCGTCGCAGTATCGTCGCAGTATCGTCGCAGTATCGTCGCAGTATCGTCGCAGTATCGTGGCAGTATGGTCGCAGTAGCAGTATCGTCGCAGTATCGTCGCAGTATCGTCGCAGTATCGTCGCAGTATCGTCGCAGTATGGTCGCAGTAGCAGTATCGTCGCAGTATGGTCGCAGTATGGTTGCAGTATCATCGCAGTATCGTCGCAGTAGCAGTATCGTCGCAGTATCGTCGCAGTATCGTCGCAGTATGGTCGCAGTAGCAGTATCGCCGCAGTATCGCGGCAGTATGGTCGCAGTAGCAGTATCGCCGCAGTATCGCCGCAGTATCGCCGCAGTATCGCCGCAGTATCGCCGCAGTATGGTCGCAGGTATGGTCGCAGTAGCAGTATCGCCGCAGTATGGTCGCAGTATCATCGCAGTATCGCCGCAGTGTCGCCGCAGTGTCGTCGCAGTATCGTCGCAGTATCGTCGCAGTATCGTCGCAGTATCGTCGCAGTATGGTCGCAGTAGCAGTATCGTTGCAGTATCGTCGCAGTATCGTCGCAGTATCGTCGCAGTATCGTCGCAGTATCGTCGCAGTATCGTCGCAGTATCGTCGCAGTATCGTCGCAGTATCGTCGCAGTATCGTAGCAGTATCGTCGCAGTATGGTCGTAGTATCGTCGCCGTATCGTCGCAGTATCGTCGCAGTATCGTCGCAGTATCGTGGCAGTATGGTCGCAGTAGCAGTATCGTCGCAGTATGGTCGTAGTATCGTCGCAGTATCATCACAGTATCGTCGCAGTATCGTAGCAGTATCGTCGCAGTATCGTCGCAGTATCGTCGCAGTATCGTCGCAGTATCGTCGCAGTATCGTCGCAGTATCGTCGCAGTATCGTCGCAGTAGCAGTATCGTCGCAGTATCGTCGCAGTATCGTCGCAGTATCGTCGCAGTATCGTCGCAGTATCATCGCAGTATCGTTGCAGTATCGTTGCAGTATCGTGGCAGTATGGTCGCAGTAGCAGTATCGTCGCAGTATCGTCGCAGTATCGTCGCAGTATCGTCGCAGTATCGTCGCAGTATCGTCGCAGTATCGTCGCAGTAGCAGTATCGTCGCAGTATCGTCGCAGTATCTCCTCAGGAGCAGTATCTTCGCAGTATCGTCGCTGTATCTTCGCAGTATCTTCTCAGTAGCAGTATCGTCGCAGTATCGTGGCAGTATGGTCGCAGTAGCAGTATCGTCGCAGTATCGTCGCAGTATCGTCGCAGTATCGTCGCAGTATGGTCGCAGTAGCAGTATCGTCGCAGTATGGTCGCAGTATCATCGCAGTATCGTCGCAGTGTCGCCGCAGTGTCGCCGCAGTGTCGCCGCAGTATCGCCGCAGTATCGCCGCAGTATGGTCGCAGTAGCAGTATCGCTGCAGTATCGCCGCAGTATCGCCGCAGTATCGCCGCAGTATCGCCGCAGTATCGTCGCAGTATCGCCGCAGTATCGTAGCAGTATCGCCGCAGTATGGTCGTAGTATCGCCGCCGCATCGCCGCCGATCGCCGCAGTATCGCCGCAGTATCGTCGCAGTATCGTGGCAGTATGGTCGCAGTAGCAGTATCGTCGCAGTATGGTCGTAGTATCGTCGCAGTATCATCACAGTATCGTCGCAGTATCGTAGCAGTATCGTCGCAGTATCGTCGCAGTATCGTCGCAGTATCGTCGCAGTATCGGCGCAGTATCGTCGCAGTATCATCACAGTATCGTCGCAGTATCGTAGCAGTATCGTCGCAGTATCGTCGCAGTATCGTGGCAGTATCGTGGCAGTATCGTGGCAGTATCGTCGCAGTATCATCGCAGTATCGTCGCAGTATCGTCGCAGTATCGTCGCAGTATCGTCGCAGTAGCAGTATCGTCGCAGTATCGTCGCAGTATCGTCACAGTATCGTCGCAGTATCGCCGCAGTAGCAGTATCGTCGCAGTATCGTCGCAGTATCGTCGCAGTATGGTCGCAGTAGCAGTATCGTCGCAGTATCGCGGCAGTATGGTCGCAGTAGCAGTATCGCCGCAGTATCGTCGCAGTCTCGTCGCAGTATCGTAGCAGTATCGTCGCAGTATCGTCGCAGTATGGTCGCAGTAGCAGTATCGTCGCAGTATGGTCGCAGTATCGCCGCAGTATCGCCGCAGTATCGCCGCAGTGTCGCCGCAGTGTCGCCGCAGTGTCGCCGCAGTATCGCCGCAGTATCGCCGCAGTATGGTCGCAGTAGCAGTATCGTTGCAGTATCGTCGCAGTATCGTCGCAGTATCGTCGCAGTATCATCGCAGTATCGTCGCAGTATCGTCGCAGTATCGTAGCAGTATCGTCGCAGTATGGTCGCAGCAGCAGTATCGCTTGCAGTATCGCCGCAGTATCGCCGCAGTATCGTCGCAGTATCATCGCAGTATCATCGCAGTATCGCCGCAGTGTCGCCGCAGTATCGCCGCAGTATCGCCGCAGTATGGTCCGCAGTAGCAGTATCGCTGCAGTATCGTCGCAGTATCGCCGCAGTATCGTCCGCAGTATCGTCGCAGTATCATCGCTGTATCGTCGCAGTATCGTCGCAGTATCGTAGCAGTATCGTCGCAGTATGGTCGTAGTATCGTCGCAGTATCGTCGCAGTATCGTCGCAGTATCGTCGCAGTATCGTCGCAGTATCGTCGCAGTATCGTAGCAGTATCGTCGCAGTATCGTCGCAGTATCGTGGCAGTATCGTGGCAGTATCGTGGCAGTATCGTCGCAGTATCATCGCAGTATCGTCGCAGTATCGTAGCAGTATCGTCGCAGTATCATCGCAGTATCGTCGCAGTGTCAGTTAAACGGGAGGATGTGCGGCGCTGGAGTCACAGCAGAACAAACTATAATTGAAATGATCCACATAGTTCAGTTTGTCTAATAATACACCACAGCCTTGTGCAATCAGGTGTCACATGTGGAGCTGTGACAAACAGGTTCACAACAAGTTCCTCACTGTGGATCCTACAACAGTCCCACTGACAGGACAGAGACTAGTGTACACCATGGACCTGCTTTAGTCCTGATTTAGTCCTGCTTTAGACCTGCTTTAGACCTGCTTTAGTCCTGCTTTAGACCTGCTTTAGACCTGCTTTAGTCCTGCTTTAGACCTGCTTTAGTCCTGCTTTAGACCTGCTTTAGACCTGCTTTAGTCCTGCTTTAGACCTGCTTTAGTCCTGCTTTAGACCTGCTTTAGACCTGCTTTAGTCCTGCTTTAGACCTGATTTAGACCTGCTTTAGTCCTGCTTTAGACCTGGACCACTGAGGGAATCACACAGATATAAAGACACAGGAATAAAAAGGAAAGTTCTAGCATTTAATGTGGAAAATCACAGGAGATTGTTTAATGAAAGAGTTGTTTTCATCATTGTGGGATCAGAATCGGTATCGAGTGTCAAATCCTTAGTTCCTTCGGAATGAAAAAGTCTGACATTTTTGTGAAACCATTATTACACAAGTCAGTGCTTCTTATAAACTCAAAGAGGGCAGAAAAACTAGACCGAAACCAGGACTAGAACCAGGACTAAACCGGGACTTAATTCAATCAAAATCACAATTTGAACGGACACAATTAGCAAATGAAACGCTGCAGTTTTTGAAGTCTCATCATTTCCTGCACAAACATCCAAATGTCCAGTGTTAATATGTGCATGTAAAGGTCTAACCCTGCAACATGGTCACAGAAGTGATGTTTGTATTGTTTTGTCAATACACAGTTCAGTCTTTTTGCAGATTCTTCTGGACATGTTAAAATGTGAACTCTGAACTGAATCCGATTATTATTAGATGTTCAATTCTAAACAAAAAATAAGATTCTGGACCAAACCAGGTCTGCACCAGGACTGGTCTCAGCTCTGACACGTGCCTCATGTGTTCAGTGAAAGCAATGATTGTTTTTAGCCTGATTTGAACTGCTTCCTGCCATCAGCTGTACTCATCATTATTATGACAGAAGAAACAAAAACTCAAATTAAAGACATCACTTCTGCTGGTACTGAAACAAAACCCGACTAATACTGCTAATACTGCTAATACTGCTAATGCTGCTAATGCTGCTAATACTGCTAATACTGCTAATGCTGCTAATACTGCTAATACTGCTAATACTGCTAATACTGCTAATGCTGCTAATGCTGCTAATGCTGCTAATACTGCCAATGCTGCCAATGCTGCTCATACTGCTAATACTGCTAATACTGCTAATACTGCTAATGCTGCTAATACTGCTCATACTGCTCATACTGCTAATACTGCTAATACTGCTAATACTGCTCATACTGCTAATACTGCTAATACTGCTAATGCTGCCGCCAATACCGCTACCGCTAATGCCGCTAATACCGCCAATACCGCTAATGCTGCTAATGCCGCTAATACACGCTAATAATACCGCTAATACTGCCGCCACGCTGCCAATGCCGCTAACACCGCTGCCAATGCCGCTA
This sequence comes from Odontamblyopus rebecca, assembly GCA_030686955.1. Lineage (NCBI taxonomy): Eukaryota > Metazoa > Chordata > Actinopteri > Gobiiformes > Gobiidae > Odontamblyopus > Odontamblyopus rebecca. The sequence goes on from CM060675.1 coordinate 893,968, forward strand.
ATGCTGCTAATGCCGCTAATACCGCCTCATACTGCCAATACCGCTAACAGCTAATGCCGCTGCCGATAATGCCGCTAACCGCCAATGCCGCCAATGCCGCTAATACCGCTAACACCGCTAATGCCGCCAATGCTGCCAATGCCGCTAATGCCGCTAATGCCAATGCTGCTACCGCTAATACCGCTAACACCGCCAATACCGCTAATGCCGCCAATGCCGCTAATGCCGCTAATGCCGCCAATGCCGCCAATGCCGCTCATACCGCTCATACCGCTAATACCGCTAATACCGCTAATGCCGCTAATACCGCTCATACCGCCATACCGCCAATACCGCCAACACCGCTAATACCGCTCATACCGCCCATACCGCCAATACCGCTAATACCGCTAATGCCGCTAATGCCGCCGCCATACCGCCAATACCGCCAATGCCGCTAATGCCGCTAATACCGCCAATACCGCCAATACCGCTAATGCCGCTAATGCCGCTAATGCCGCTAACACCGCTAACGCCGCTAATACCGCCAATACCGCTAATGCCGCTAATACCGCTAATACCGCTAATACCGCTAATACCGCTAACGCCGCTAATGCCGCTAATGCCCGCTAATACCGCCAATGCCGCCAATGCCGCTCATACCGCTAATACCGCTAATACCGCTGCCGCTAATGCTGCTAATACTGCTCATACTGCTCATACTGCTCATGCTGCTCATACTGCTCATACTGCTCATACTGCTAATACTGCTAATACTGCTAATACTGCTAATGCTGCTAATGCTGCTCATACTGCTAATACTGCTAATGCTGCTAATGCTGCTCATGCTGCTCATGCTGCTCATGCTGCTCATGCTGCTCATGCTGCTCATGCTGCTCATGCTGCTAATGCTGCTCATACTGCTCATACTGCTCATACTGCCAATACTGCTCATACTGCTAATACTGCTCATACTGCACATACTGCTCATACTGCTAATACTGCACATACTGCTCATACTGCACATACTGCCAATACTGCTCATACTGCACATACTGCACATACTGCTCATACTGCTCATACTGCTAATACTGCACATACTGCTAATACTGCACATACTGCTAATACTGCTAATACTGCACATACTGCACATACTGCTCATACTGCTAATACTGCACATACTGCTAATACTGCACATACTGCACATACTGCTCATACTGCTCATACTGCTCATGCTGCTCATTCTGCTAATTCTGCCAATACTGCCAATACTGCCAATACTGCTCATACTGCTAATGCTGCTAATGCTGCCAATACTGCCAATACTGCTCATACTGCCAATGCTGCCAATGCTGCCAATACTGCCAATACTGCCAATACTGCCAATACTGCCCATACTGCTAATACTGCTAAAACTGCTAATACTGCCAATATTGCCAATGCTGCCAATACTGCCAATACTGCCAATACTGCTCATACTGCCAATACTGCCAATACTGCCAATACTGCTAATACTGCTCATACTGCCAATACTGCCAATACTGCCAATACTGCCAATACTGCTCATACTGCTAATACTGCTAATACTGCTCACACTGCCAATGCTGCCAATACTGCCAATACTGGTAATACTGCCAATACTGGTAATACTGCCAATACTGCTCATACTGCTCATACTGCTAATACTGCACATACTGCTAATACTGCACATACTGCTCATACTGCTAATACTGCACATACTGCTCATACTGCTAATACTGCACATACTGCTAATACTGCACATACTGCACATACTGCACATACTGCACATACTGCTAATACTGCTCATACTGCTAATACTGCTAATGCTGCCAATGCTGCCAATACCGCCAATACCGCCAATACCGCCAATACTGCCAATTCTGCTAATACTGGTACTACGACTAAGCAGTGAATATTTGTGGAGTTACTCACTGAGGTTTGGGCTGAGCTTCCGTTTGTTGTCCTGAAAAAAGGAAAAATAAACATGAGCAGATTAAACCAGTGCAGAGGAGCTCCTGACTCTGGGATTTGTAGTTTTAAGAGCATTTTGTAGTCCTTTACAAAGGGGTAGTGTGTGTGGGATTTGTGGTTTATTGGGAGCATGTTTGTAGTTTCTTACCATAGCAGTGGGACAGTATATTCTAACCGTATGTGTGTGGGATTTGTAGTTTTTGTGTGCAAAGGTTTGTAGTTTTACCGTGGCACAGGGGCAGTTTGTGCTTCCATCGCTCCAGCAGCATGAGCCCGAGCAGAGACACACTGAGCAGGAAGAGAGGACGCAGAGACGTCGAAGACAACAGCCTGAAGCACAAGTAAACAAATACATATGATGAACCAGGACTAACCCGTTATGTCCATAGTGGTTTCATTTGGTGGAAACTTGACTTCCCTGGTTTAGTCCTGGTTTAGTCCTGGTTTAGTCCAAAAGATGGACTTGTCCAGTTGGTGGAGACTACAAATTCACTTTACGGCTTTAACAACTGTTTTAAAGGTTTTACTGCTTCAGCAGCTGATGGGAAAGAGACGTAAAAGCTTCACCTGTTTAAAAGAACTAAATGTGCCGCAGTAAAACAGAGAATAAACATGATTTATCTTTAAAAGCAGAAGAAAAATCCAGTAAATGAGAGTGAAGTGTGTATGTGCCTGATGACAGGGACATACGGTGCTATAAACAGTCTATATATTTATGTGTAGATATGGTTCGAAACATAGTCTATAGGTGTGTATATGTGTAAACATAGTCTATATGTGTGTATGTGTGTATGTAAACATAGTCTATATGTGTGTATATGTGTATGTAAACATAGTCTATAGGTGTGTATGTGTGTATGTAAACATAGTCTATATGTGTGTATATGTGTATGTAAACATAGTCTATAGGTGTGTATGTGTGTATGTAAACATAGTCTATAGGTGTGTATATGTGTATGTAAACATAGTCTATAGGCAGGTATATGTGTATGTAAACATAGTCTATAGGTGTGTATATGTGTATGTAAACATAGTCTATAGGTGGGTATATGTGTATGTAAACATAGTCTATAGGTGGTATATGTGTATGTAAACATAGTCTATATGTGTGTATACGTGTATGTAAACATAGTCTATAGGTGGTATATGTGTATGTAAACATAGTCTATAGGTGGTTATTTGTTTATTTAAACATATTATATTGGTGGTATATGTGTATGTAAACATAGTCTATATGTGTGTATACGTGTATGTAAACATAGTCTATAGGTGGTATATGTGTATGTAAACATAGTCTATAGGTGGTATATGTGTATGTAAACATAGTCTATAGGTGGTATATGTGTATGTAAACATAGTCTATAGGTGGTATATGTGTATGTAAACATAGTCTATATGTGTGTATACGTGTATGTAAACATAGTCTATAGGTGGTATATGTGTATGTAAACATAGTCTATAGGTGGTATATGTGTATGTAAACATAGTCTATAGGTGGTATATGTGTATGTAAACATAGTCTATAGGTGGTATATGTGTATGTAAACATAGTCTATAGGTGGTATATGTGTATGTAAACATAGTCTATAGGTGGTATATGTGTATGTAAAAATAGTCTATAGGTGGTATATGTGTATGTAAACATAGTCTATAGGTGGTATATGTGTATGTAAACATAGTCTATAGGTGGGTATATGTGTATGTAAACATAGTCTATAGGTGGTATATGTGTATGTAAACATAGTCTATAGGTGGTATATGTGTATGTAAACATAGTCTATAGGTGGGTATATGTGTATGTAAACATAGTCTATAGGTGGTATATGTGTATGTAAACATAGTCTATATGTGTGTATATGTGTATGTAAACATAGTCTATAGGCAGGTATATGTGTATGTAAACATAGTCTATAGGTGGTATATGTGTATGTAAACATAGTCTATAGGTGGTATATGTGTATACCTGGTTATAAACATAAACAGTATATTTACTGTATGTGTATATGTGTTTATATGGTTACATATGGTTATATATGTGTATGTATGGTAATATATGTGTATATGTAGTTGTATATGTGGTTATATATATTTATATATGGTTATAAACAGAACACTACGTTACGGCTGCACGTGCGTAACACGCAATAAGTCCGTAAATAAAGGTTAGACACAGACGCACTGCTGAGACACGAAACTTCACATGACAGCCGCTCACAGACCGTATATGATGTATAATCTCGAATCTAAACTGTAATCTAAACTGTGTGTGAGGTGTAGTTGTAGTAAACAGCTCCGCTGGTGTAAACACAGCTCCTTTAGCTCCGAGGCCCTGCGCCGCGACGCGCCGCAGACGCGGATTAGCTGAACTAACGTGACATTTGTCGATCCTTCCTTTAACCCGCAGTAAAAAGTGTAATTGTAAATAAAGTGCGCTTCTAAAGTGAAAGGGTCGTTACCAGAAGAGCGTGTTGAGCGTGACCGCCGCAGACACGCTGTACACGGGCCTTTCCCACACCAGGAGCCGCTGGAGCCACAGGAGCAGCGGCTCGTACTGCGCCAGCCACCCGCGGACCCGCTCCGACAGCAGGGCCAGCTCCGGGTCCAGCTCCCCGGCCTCCTGCTCCTCCGGGCCCGCGGGGAACAGCGCCTCCACAGAGCCGGGCAGAGCGTGTCCGGGCCCCGCCGCGGGCTCCACGGGCCCCGGGGACAGTCCCGGGGCCAGTCCGCTGCGCTGCTCCGCGCCGCTCGCCATGTTTCCCTGTTTGTTTTGTGACGGAGCGGAGGCGGAGCGTGTCAAGCGCGACTTAAGCGCGCACACCGGAAATGCGCTTCACAATAAAACTCACACCGGATGTGATTTAAATCCAACTGTTTAGAAAGTTTAGAGAGGCGGAAATCAGCAGACATGAAACACAACAGAATCTAAAGCAAACCGCAGAGTGTTTGAACAGGTTTAAAAAAGCTGAAAATTAGTTTTTAATTTTTTGTCTACTTCCGTTTCAGCCTCTGCACGTGCGCGCAAACTTTACTGTTTATCCTCCACCGGAAGAAGAGAAAGAAAGAAAGAGAGAAAGAAAGAGAGGAGGAGGGAGAGATGAGTAAGAGGCAGTGACACTGGGCTTTATTTCCCATATTCTACATTACAAGAGTTCAGATTGATCAGAAATGATTCTGTGAAACCATTTTTAATCAAAGTTTAATAAAGTTCTGTACAACACTGACCAATGTGGTCAAAGAGACACTGTCCATCTGAACCAGACACACTATACAAGGCATATATATACTATACATATATATATATATACTATACATACATATATATATACTATACATACATATACTATACATATATATACTATACATATATATACTATACATATATATATATATACTATACATACATATATATATACTATACATACATATACTATACATATATATACTATACATATATATACTATACATACATATATATACTATACATATATATACTATACATATATATACTATACATATATATACTATACATACATATATATACTATACATATATATACTATACATACATATACTATACATATATATACTATACATATATATACTATACATACATATATACTATACATACATATATATATACTATACATACATATATATATACTATACATACATATACTATACATATATATACTATACATATATATACTATACATACATATATATACTATACATATATATACTATACATATATATACTATACATATATATACTATACATACATATATACTATACATATATATACTATACATATATATACTATACATACATATACTATACATATATATACTATACATACATATATATACTATACATACTATACATACATATATACTATACATATATATACTATACATATATATACTATACATACATATACTATACATATATATACTATACATACATATACTATACATATATATACTATACATATATATATACTATACATACATATACTATACATATATACTATGCATATATATATATATATACTATACATACATATACTATACATATATACTATGCATATATATATATATACTATACATACATATATATACTATACATATATAGACTATACGCACACACTACACATATATAGACTATACGCACACACTACACATATATACAGTACTATAAATGCACCACAGACTGTATAAAGGAGAATATATACAGCCTATGATATACACTATAGACATATACACATACTATATACACAAACGGCACGGTGTGTATATAGTATATATACTATATACTATGTATAACGGCCTCACAGCAAGAAGGTTGTGGGTTTGATCTTCGGGTCGCCCGGGCCTTTCTGTGTGGAGTTTGCATGTTCTCCCCGTGTCTGGATGAGTTTCCTCTGGGCTCCGGTTTCCCCCATCAACCCAAAACCTGCACCACCTGAACTAACATGAGGACCATAATGTCCTCCTCCTGTGGCTCCACCTGCAGAGGGGCTCAGGGGGTCAGAGGGGCTCAGGGGCTCACAGGGGCTCAGGGGGTCAGAGGGCCTCAGGGGGTCAGAGGGGCTCAGGGGTCAGAGGGGCTCAGGGTGTCAGAGGGGATCAGGGGGTCAGAGGGGCTCAGGGGGTCAGAGGGGCTCAGGGGCTCACAGGGGCTCAGGGGGTCAGAGGGGCTCAGGGGGTCAGAGGGGCTCAGGGTTCAGAGGGGCTCAGGGGGTCAGAGGGGCTCAGGGGGTCAGAGGGGCTCAGGGGGTCAGAGGGGCTCAGGGGTCACAGGGGCTCAGGGGGTCAGAGGGGCTCAGGGGTCACAGGGGCTCAGGGGGTCAGGGGCTGTGAGGACTGGGCACTGCCCGCATGACCCAGCTGGACTAAGCAGGAGAAGATGGATGGATATATACACACAGATGGATATATACACACAGATGGATATATACACACAGATGGATATATACACACAGATGGATATATACACACAGATGGATATATACACACAGATGGATATATACACACAGATGGATATATACACACAGATGGATATATACACACAGATGGATATATACACACAGATGGATATATACACACACAGATGGATATATACACACAGATGGATATATACACACAGATGGATATATACACACAGATGGATATATACACACAGATGGATATATACACACAGATGGATATATACACACACAGATGGATATATACACACACAGATGGATATATACACACAGATGGATATATACACACAGATGGATATATACACACAGATGGATATATACACACACAGATGGATATATACACACAGATGGATATACACACAGATGGATATACACACACAGATGGATATATACACACAGATGGATATATACACACAGATGGATATATACACACAGATGGATATATACACACAGATGGATATATACACACAGATGGATATACACACACAGATGGATATATATACACACAGATGGATATATACACACAGATGGATATATACACACAGATGGATATATACACACAGATGGATATATACACACACAGATGGATATACACACACAGATGGATATATACACACAGATGGATATATACACACAGATGGATATATACACACAGATGGATATATACACACAGATGGATATATACACACAGATGGATATATACACACAGATGGATATATACACACACAGATGGATATACACACACAGATGGATATATACACACACAGATGGATATATACACACAGATGGATGGATATATACACACAGATGGATATATACACACACAGATGGATATATACACACAGATTGATATATACACACAGATGGATATATACACACAGATGGATATATACACACACAGATGGATATACACACACAGATGGATATATACACACACAGATGGATATACACACACAGATGGATATATACACACAGATGGATATATACACACACAGATGGATATATACACACAGATGGATATATACACACAGATGGATATATACACACACAGATTGATATATACACACAGATGGATATATACACACAGATGGATATATACACACACAGATGGATATATACACACACAGATGGATATATACACACGGATGGATATATACACACACAGATGGATATATACATACAGATGGATATATACACACACAGATGGATATATACACACACAGATGGATATATACACACAGATGGATATATACACACAGATGGATATATACACACAGATGGATATATACACACAGATGGATATATACACACAGATGGATATATATACACACAGATGGATATATACACACAGATGGATATATACACACAGATGGATATACACACACAGATGGATATATACACACAGATGGATATATACACACAGATGGATATATACACACAGATGGATATATACACACAGATGGATATATACACACACAGATGGATATATACACACACAGATGGATATATACACACGGATGGATATATACACACACAGATGGATATATACACACAGATGGATATATACACACACAGATGGATATATACACACAGATGGATATATACACACACAGATGGATATATACACACACAGATGGATATATACACACGGATGGATATATACACACACAGATGGATATATACACACAGATGGATATATACACACAGATGGATATATACACACAGATGGATATATACACACGGATGGATATATACACACACAGATGGATATATACACACAGATGGATATATACACACAGATGGATATATACACACACAGATGGATATATACACACAGATGGATATATACACACACAGATGGATATATACACACACAGATGGATATATACACACACAGATGGATATATACACACGGATGGATATATACACACACAGATGGATATATACACACAGATGGATATATACACACACAGATGGATATATACACACAGATGGATGGATATATACACACACAGATGGATATATACACACACAGATGGATATACACACACAGATGGATATATACACACACAGATGGATGGATATATACACACAGATGGATGGATATACACACACAGATGGATATATACACACAGATGGATGGATATATACACACACAGATGGATATATACACACACAGATGGATATACACACACAGATGGATATACACACACACAGATGGATATACACACACACAGATGGATGGATATACACACACAGATGGATATACACACACACAGATGGATGGATATACACACACACAGATGGATGGATATACACACACACAGATGGATATACACACACACAGATGGATATATACAAACACAGATGGTTATATACACACACACAGATGGATATACACACACACAGATGGATATATACACACACAGATGGATATACACACACACAGATGGATGGATATACACACACACAGATGGATGGATATATACACACACAGATGGATATACACACACACAGATGGATGGATATACACACACACAGATGGATGGATATATACACACACAGATGGATATACACACACACAGATGGATATATACAAACACAGATGGTTATATACACACACACAGATGGATATACACACACACAGATGGATATATACACACACAGATGGATATACACACACACAGATGGATATACACACACACAGATGGATATACACACACACAGATGGATATATACACACACAGATGGATATACACACACACAGATGGATATATACACACACAGATGGATATACACACACACAGATGGATATACACACACACAGATGGATATATACACACACAGATGGATATACACACACAGATGGATATATACACACAGATGGATATATACACACACAGATGGATATATACACACAGATGGATATATACACACAGATGGATATATACACACACAGATTGATATATACACACACAGATTGATATACACACACACAGATCGATATATACACACAGATTGATATATACACACAGATGGATATATACACACACAGATGGATATATACACACAGATGGATATATACACACAGATGGATATATACACACACAGATGGATATATACACACACAGATGGATATACACACACACAGATGGATATATACACACAGATGGATATACACACACAGATGGATATATACACACAGATGGATATATACACACACAGATGGATATATACACACACAGATGGATATACACACACACAGATGGATATATACACACACAGATGGATATATACACACAGATGGATATACACACACACAGATGGATATATACACACAGATGGATATACACACACACAGATGGATATATACACACAGATGGATATACACACAGATGGATATATACACACAGATGGATATATACACACACAGATGGATATACACACACACAGATGGATATACACACACAGATGGATATATACACACACAGATGGATATACACACACACAGATGGATATATACACACAGATGGATATATACACACAGATGGATATACACACACAGATGGATATATACACACACAGATGGATATATACACACACAGATGGATATACACACACACAGATGGATATATACACACGGATGGATATATACACACACAGATGGATATACACACACAGATGGATATATACACACAGATGGATATATACACACAGATGGATATATACACACACAGATGGATATACACACACAGATGGATATATACACACAGATGGATATATACACACAGATGGATATATACACACAGATGGATATACACACACAGATGGATATATACACACAGATGGATATACACACACAGATGGATATATACACACAGATGGATATATACACACACAGATGGATATACACACACACAGACACTCTTTTCAGAGGGAGGGGCCGCCTGCTCGTCTCCAAGGAGATGGTATTATTTTCCCTGGAATGTTCCACAGTACAGCATTAAACCTGCCAATCAGCTCGCCCTCCTTCTGCGTCCCTGTGTGTCAGATGCCCTTCCACAGGACCTTCGCAGACTTCAGGCCCAGGTGCATCATGGGAGCAGAGCGTTGATCCCGGCGGGACTCAGGACCAGAGCCTGGAGCAGGTCTGAGAGAGAAACGATCCCCTGAACCCGGTCTGAAGAGTCCACCATGACCAGACGATGGACCTGCGAACACAACCTGGTTTAGTCCTGGTCCTGGTTCAGACCTGGTCCTGGTTCAGACCTGGTCCTGGTTCAGACCTGTTCCTGGACTATCCTCTGCAGAACGGTCTCCAGACTTTCTTGGGGGTAACACTTGAGGACTCCTTCGATGAAGCAGGTTCTTCTCCTCAGAGTTTCTCTCATCGTCACCTCCAGGTCTGAGTAGGACTTCTGCGCCGCCAGGTTCTACAAGAGCCACAACTGTGAGGGACAAGCACCTGCTCCTGCCTGCTCCTGTCTGCTCCTGCCTGCTCCTGTCTGCTCCTGCCTGCTCCTGCCTGCTCCTGTCTGCTCCTGTCTGCTCCTGTCTGCTCCTGTCTGCTCCTGTCTGCTCCTGCCTGCTCCTGTCTCCTCCTGTCTGCTCCTGCCTGCTCCTGCCTGCTCCTGCCTGCTCCCGTCTGCTCCCGCCTGCTCCTGCCTGCTCCTGTCTGCTCCTGTCTGCTCCTGTCTGCTCCTGTCTGCTCCTGTCTGCTCCTGTCTGCTCCCGTCTGCTCCTGTCTGCTCCTGCCTGCTCCTGTCTCCTCCTGTCTGCTCCTGCCTGCTCCTGCCTGCTCCTGCCTGCTCCCGTCTGCTCCCGCCTGCTCCTGCCTGCTCCCGTCTGCTCCTGCCTGCTCCTGTCTGCTCCTGTCTGCTCCTGCCTGCTCCTGCCTGCTCCTGTGTGCTCCTGTCTGCTCCTGTGTGCTCCTGCCTGCTCCTGTGTGCTCCTGTCTGCTCCTGCCTGCTCCCGTCTCCTCCCGCCTGCTCCCGCCTGCTCCCGTCTGCTCCTGTCTGCTCCTGTCTGCTCCTGTCTGCTCCCGTCTGCTCCTGTCTGCTCCCGTCTGCTCCTGTCTGCTCCTGCCTGCTCCTGTCTGCTCCTGTGTGCTCCTGCCTGCTCCTGCCTGCTCCTGTCTGCTCCTGTGTGCTCCTGCCTGCTCCTGTCTGCTCCTGCCTGCTCCTGTCTGCTCCTGTGTGCTCCTGCCTGCTCCTGTCTGCTCCTGCCTGCTCCTGTCTGCTCCTGTGTGCTCCTGCCTGCTCCCGTCTGCTCCTGCCTGCTCCTAGTCTGCTCCTAGTCTGCTCCTGTCTGCTCCTGTCTGCTCCTGTCTGCTCCCGTCTGCTCCTGTCTGCTCCCGTCTGCTCCTGTCTGCTCCCGTCTGCTCCTGTCTGCTCCTGTCTGCTCCTGTCTGCTCCTGTGTGCTCCTGTCTGCTCCCGTCTGCTCCTGTCTGCTCCTGTCTGCTCCTGTCTGCTCCTGCCTGCTCCTGCCTGCTCCTGCCTGCCTGCTCCTGCCTGCTCCCGTCTCCTCCCGCCTGCTCCTGCCTGCTCCCGTCTGCTCCTGCCTGCTCCTGCCTGCTCCCGTCTGCTCCTGCCTGCTCCTGTCTGCTCCTGCCTGCTCCTGTCTGCTCCTGCCTGCTCCTGCCTGCTCCTGTGTGCTCCTGTCTGCTCCTGTCTGCTCCTGCCTGCTCCTGTCTGCTCCTGCCTGCTCCTGTCTGCTCCTGCCTGCTCCCGTCTCCTCCCGCCTGCTCCCGTCTGCTCCTGCCTGCTCTTGTCTGCTCCCGTCTGCTCCCGTCTGCTCCCGTCTGCTCCCGTCTGCTCCCGTCTGCTCCCGTCTGCTCCTGTCTGCTCCTGTCTGCTCCTGTCTGCTCCTGTCTGCTCCTGTCTGCTCCTGTCTGCTCCTGTCTGCTCCTGTCTGCTCCTGCCTGCTCCTGTCTGCTCCCGCCTGCTCCCGTCTGCTCCCGCCTGCTCCCGTCTGCTCCCGTCTGCTCCCGTCTGCTCCTGCCTGCTCCTGTCTGCTCCTGTCTGCTCCTGCCTGCTCCTGCCTGCTCCTGTCTGCTCCTGTCTGCTCCTGTCTGCTCCTGTCTGCTCCTGTCTGCTCCTGTCTGCTCCTGTCTGCTCCTGTGTGCTCCTGTCTGCTCCTGTCTGCTCCTGTCTGCTCCTGTGTGCTCCTGTCTGCTCCTGTCTGCTCCCGTCTGCTCCTGTCTGCTCCTGTCTGCTCCTGTCTGCTCCTGTCTGCTCCTGTCTGCTCCTGTCTGCTCCTGTGTGCTCCTGTCTGCTCCTGTCTGCTCCTGTCTGCTCCTGCCTGCTCCTGTCCAGTCCCCAGAGCGTCAGAGGATCCGTGTCCCTGAGCAGGTCTCGTCTCCATGGAAACAAGACACTAAAGTGACAGAGTGCAGCTTTAAATACTCACGATGACGTCGAATCTGGAGTACAGCCCGACCACCCGACCTGACAGAGAACAGCACAGACACACAAGTAGTATTTGTAGTACTCGCAGTACTCGCAGTACTTGTAGTATTTGCAGTATTTGTGGTACTTGCAGTACTCGCAGTACTTGTAGTATTTGCAGTATTTGTGGTACTTGCAGTACTCGCAGTACTTGTAGTATTTGCAGTATTTGTGGTACTTGCAGTACTCGCAGTACTTGTAGTATTTGCAGTATTTGTGGTACTCGCAGTACTCGCAGTACTTGTAGTATTTGCAGTATTTGTGGTACTCGCAGTACTCGCAGTACTCGCAGTACTTGTAGTATTTGCAGTATTTGTGGTACTTGCAGTACTCGCAGTACTTGTAGTATTTGCAGTATTTGTGGTACTTGCAGTACTCGCAGTACTTGTAGTATTTGCAGTATTTGTGGTACTTGCAGTACTGGCAGTACTTGTAGTATTTGCAGTATTTGTGGTACTTGCAGTACTCGCAGTACTTGTAGTATTTGCAGTAATTGTACTTGCAGTACTTGCAATGTAGTATTGCAGATATTTGTGGTACTGCAGCTCGCAGTACTTGTAGTATTTGCAGTATTTGTGTGGTACTTGCAGTACCAGCAGTACTTGTAGTATTTGCAGTATTTGTGGTACTCGCAGTACCGCAGTACTTGTAGTATTTGCAGTATTGTGGTACTCGCAGTGCTTTCGCAGTACTGCTGTAGTATTTGCAGTATTTGTGGTGCTCGCAGTGCTGCCGCAGTACCCTGTAGTGTTGCAGTATTTGTGGTACTCGCAGTGCTCGCAGTACTGTAGTATTTGCAGTATTGTGGTATACTTGCAGCACTCGCAGTACTTCAGTAGTGTTGCGGTGTATTTGTGGTACTCTGCAGTACTGGCGGTACTTGTAGTATTTGCAGTATTTGTGGTACTTGCAGTACGCCGGCAGCACCTGTAGTATTTGCAGTATTTGTGGTACTTGCAGTACTGGCAGTACTTGTAGTATTTGCAGTATTTGTGGTACTTCTGCAGTACTCGCAGGTACTTGTAGTATTTGCAGTATTTGTGGTACTTGCAGTACTGCAGTACTTGTAGTATTTGCAGTATTTGTGGTACTTGCAGTACTCGCAGTACTTGTAGTATTTGCAGTATTTGTGGTACTTGCAGCACCGCAGTACTTGTAGTATTTGCAGTATTTGTGGTACTTGCAGTACTGCAGTACTTGTAGTATTTGCAGTATTTTGTGGTACTTGCAGTCACTGCGCAGTACTTGTAGTATTTGCAGTATTTGTGGTACTTGGCACCGCAGTACTGCAGTATACTTGTAGTATTTGCAGTGTTGTGGTACTCGCAGTACTCGCAGTACTTGTAGTATTTGCAGTATTTGTGGTACTCGCAGTACTCGCAGTACTTGTAGTATTTGCAGTATTTGTGGTACTATGATGCTACTTTCGCAGTACTTGGTAGTATTTGCAGTATTTGTGGTACTTGCAGTACTTTCGCAGTACTTGTAGTATTTTGCAGTGTTGTGGTACTTGCAGTACTTTCAAGGCAATTGTAGCATTGCAGTATTTGTGGTACTTGCCGGTGCAGTCTTTCGCGAGTACTTGGTAGTATTTGCAGTATTTGTGGTACTTGCAGTACTCGCAGTGCTTGTAGTATTTGCAGCATTTGTGGTACTTTGCAGGTACTGGCGGTAGCACTTATGTAGGTGTTGCAGTATTTGTGGTGCCGGTGCTGGCCCAGCTTGTAGGTATTTGCAGTATTTGTGAGACTTCGCAGTACTCGCAGTACGCTGTGCAGTATTTGCGGTGTTGTGGTACCCCGAGTTGCACCGCAGTACTTGGTAGTATTTGGCAGTATTTGTGACCCAGAAAGCACCTGCAGCACTCGCAGTTTGTGTTTACGGTATTTGTGGTACTCTTGCAGTACTCGCAGTACTTGTAGTATTTGCAGTATTTGTGGTACTTGCAGTACTTAGCATAGCAGTAGTTTGCAGCATTTGTGGTACCTTGCAGTACTGGCAGTACTTGTAGCATTTGCAGTATTTGTGGTACTTGCAGCACTGGCAGTACTTGTAGTATTTTGCAGTATTTGTGGTACTTGCAGTACTCGGTACACTTGTAGTATTTGCAGTATTTGTGGTACTTGCAGCACTGGCAGGTACTTGTAGTATTTGCAGTATTTGTGGTACTTGCAGTACTACGGCAGTACTTGTAGTATTTACGGTATTTGTGGTACTTGGCAGTACTGCAGTCAGTACTTGTAGTATTTGCAGTATTTGTGGTACTTGCAGTACTACTTGAGAGTACTCTGTAATATTTGCAGTATTTGTGGTACTCTGCAGTACCGCAGTACTTGTAGTATTTGCAGTATTTGTGGTACTTGCAGCACCGGGCTTGCACCAGTATTTGCAGTATTTGTGGTAATTTACGCAGTAGCACTGGCAGTACCCAGTAATATTTGCAGTGTTGTGGTACTGCAGCACTGGCAGTACTTGTAGCATTTGCGGTGTTATTGGTGGTAGCCTGGTAGTACTCCAGCACCAGTATTTTGTTGCAGTGTTGTGGCACTCGCAGTGCACCGCAGGTACTTGTAGTGTTCCTACGGTATTTGTGGAGCAGTACTTAGCACCTAGTGCTTGTAGTGTTGCAGTATTTGTGGCACTTGCATGCCGTAAGCACACTTAGTATTTGCATTTGCAGTGTTGTGGTGCTACTTGCGGCCCTTAGTACTTGTAGTATTTGCACCCGGTGTTGTGGTGCACTGCAGCATTGGCACTCAGCAGTGCTGTAGTATTTGCGCAGTATTTGTGGCACTTGCAGTACTGCTAGGTACTTGTAGTATTTGTAGTATGTTGTGGTACCTTGCGGTACTGGCAGTACTTGTATTTGCAGCATTTGTGGTACTTGCAGTACTGGCAGTACTTGTAGTATTTGCAGTATTTGTGGTACTTGCAGTACTGCAGTACTTGGTAGTATTTGCAGTATTTGTGGTACTTGCAGTACTACCCGCAGCACTTGTAGTATTTGGCAGTATTTGTATACCTTGCAGCAGTACGCAGTACTTGTATTTGCAGTATTGTGGTACTGCAGAAAGGTACCTGCAGTACTCTGTAGTATTTGCAGTATTTGTGGTACTTGCAGTACCGCAGCACTTGTAGTATTTGCAGTATTTGTGGTACTTGCAGTACCTGCAGCACCAGTAGTATTTGCAGTATTTGTGGTACTTGCAGTACTTTCGCTGTGCTTGTAGTATTTGCAGGTGTTGTGGTACTTGCAGGTGCTGGCAGTGCACTTGTAGTATTTGCAGGTATTTGGTGGCACTTGCAGTGCTACCCATGCAGCACTTGGTAGCATTTGCAGTATTTGTGTTGCACTTCCTGCAGCACCGCAGTACTTGTAGTATTTGCAGACATTTGTGGTACTTGCAGCACTGGCAGTACTTCGTAGTATTTGCAGCATTTGTGGTGCTTACGGCAGTGCACTGGCAGTACCCATGTAGTATTTGCAGTATTTGTGGCACTTGCGGCAGCACTGCAGTACTTGTTATAGTATTTGCAGTATTTGTGGTACTTGCAGCACTCGCAGCACTTAGGCATTTGCAGTATTTGTGGTACTTGCAGCACTGGCAGTACTTGTAGTATTTGCAGTATTTGTGGTACTTGTACTGGCGGTACTTGTAGTATTTGCAGTGGCATTTGTAGGTGCTTGCGGTACTGGCAGTACTTGTAGTATTTGCAGTATTTGTGGTACTTGCAGTACTGGCAGTACTTGTAGTATTTGCAGTATTTGTGGTACTTGCAGTACTGGCAGTACTTGTAGTATTTGCAGTATTTGTGGTACTTGCAGTACTCGCAGTACTTGTAGTATTTGCAGTATTTGTGGTACTTGCAGTACTCGCAGTACTTGTAGTATTTGCAGTATTTGTGGTACTTGCAGTATTTGTGGTACTTGCAGCACCGCAGTACTTCAGTATTTGCAGTATTTGTGGTACTCGCAGTACTCGCAGTACTTGTAGTATTTGCAGTATTTGTGGTACTCGCAGTACTCGCAGTACTTGTAGTATTTGCAGTATTTGTGGTACTCGCAGTACTCGCAGTACTTGTAGTATTTGCAGTATTTGTGGTACTCGCAGTACTCGCAGTACTTGTAGTATTTGCAGTATTTGTGGTACTTGCAGTACTCGCAGTACTTGTAGTATTTGCAGTATTTGTGGTACTTGCAGTACTGGCAGTACTTGTAGTATTTGCAGTATTTGTGGTACTTGCAGTACTGGCAGTACTTGTAGTATTTGCAGTATTTGTGGTACTTGCAGTACTGGCAGTACTTGTAGTATTTGCAGTATTTGTGGTACTTGCAGTACTGGCAGTACTTGTAGTATTTGCAGTATTTGTGGTACTTGCAGTACTCGCAGTACTTGGTAGTATTTGCAGTATTTGTGGTACTTGCAGCACTCGCAGCACTTGTAGTATTTGCAGTATTTGTGGTACTTGCAGCACCGCAGTACTTGTAGTATTTGCAGTATTTGTGGTACGCAGTACCCGCAGCACTTGTAGTATTTGCAGTATTTGTGGTACTTGCAGTACTGGCAGTACTTGTAGTATTTGCAGTATTTGTGGAACTTGCAGTACTCGCAGTACTTGTAGTATTTGCAGTATTTGTGGTACTTGCAGCACCGCAGTACTTGTAGTATTTGCAGTATTTGTGGTACTCGCAGTACTCGCAGTACTTGTAGTATTTGCAGTATTTGTGGTACTAGCAGTACTCGCAGTACTTGTAGTATTTGCAGTATTTGTGGTACTTGCAGTACTCGCAGTACTTGTAGTATTTGCAGTATTTGTGGTACTCGCAGTACTCGCAGTACTTGTAGTATTTGCAGTATTTGTGGTACTTGCAGTACTCGCAGTACTTGTAGTATTTGCAGTATTTGTGGTACTTGCAGTACTCGCAGTACTTGTAGTATTTGCAGTATTTGTGGTACTTGCAGTACTGCAGTACTTGTAGTATTTGCAGTATTTGTGGTACTTGCAGCACCGCAGTACTTGTAGTATTTGCAGTATTTGTGGTACTTGCAGCACCGCAGTACTTGTAGTATTTGCAGCATTTGTGGTACTTGCAGCACTGGCAGCACTTGTAGTATTTGCAGCATTTGTGGTACTTGCAGCACTGGCAGTACTTGTAGTATTTGCAGTATTTGTGGTACTGCAGCACCGCAGTACTTGTAGTATTTGGCAGTATTTGTGGCACTTGCAGCACTGGCAGCACTTGTAGCATTTGCAGTATTTGTGGCACCGCAGCACCGCAGTACTTGTAGTATTTGCAGTATTTGTGGCACCGCAGCACCGCAGTACTTGTAGCATTTGCAGTATTTGTGGCACCGCAGCACCGCAGTACTTGTAGTATTTGCAGTATTTGTGGTACTGCAGTACTCGCAGTACTTGTAGTATTTGCAGTATTTGTGGTACTGCAGTACTGGCAGTACTTGTAGTATTTGCAGTATTTGTGGTACTTGCAGTACCGCAGTACTTGTAGTATTTGCAGTATTTGTGGTACTTGCAGCACTGGCAGTACTTGTAGTATTTGCAGTATTTGTGGTACTTGCAGCACTGGCAGCACTTGTAGTATTTGCAGTATTTGTGGTACTTGCAGCACTGGCAGTACTTGTAGTATTTGCAGTATTTGTGGTACTTGCAGCACTGGCAGTACTTGTAGTATTTGCAGTATTTGTGGTACTTGCAGCACTGGCAGTACTTGTAGTATTTGCAGTATTTGTGGTACTTGCAGTACTCGCAGTACTTGTAGTATTTGCAGTATTTGTGGTACTTGCAGTGCTCGCAGTACTTGTAGTATTTGCAGTATTTGTGGTACTTGCAGCACCGCAGTACTTGTAGTATTTGTATTTGTGGTACTTGCAGCACTGCAGTAGTACTTGTAGTATTTGCAGTATTTGTGGTACTTGTACACTGGCAGCACTTGTAGTATTTGCAGTATTTGTGGTACTCAGCACTGCAGTACTTGTAGTATTTGCAGTATTTGGTACTTGCAGCACTGCAGCAATTTGTAGTATTTGCAGCATTTGTGGCACTCGCAGCACCGCAGTACCAGTATTTTGCAGTATTTGTGGTACCGCAGCACCGCAGTACTTGTAGTATTTGCAGTATTTGTGGTACCGCAGCACCGCAGTACTTGTAGTATTTGCAGTATTTGTGGTACCGCAGTACCGCAGTACTTGTAGTATTTGCAGTATTTGTGGTACTTGCAGTACCGCAGTACTTGTAGTATTTGCAGTATTTGTGGTACTTGCAGTACTGCAGTACTTGTAGTATTTGCAGTATTTGTGGTACTTGCAGCACTCGCAGTACTTGTAGTATTTGCAGTATTTGTGGTACTTGCAGTACTCGCAGTACTTGTAGTATTTGCAGTATTTGTGGTACTTGCAGTACTGGCAGTACTTGTAGTATTTGCAGTATTTGTGGTACTTGCAGTACTGGCAGTACTTGTAGTATTTGCAGTATTTGTGGTACTTGCAGTACTGGCAGTACTTGTAGTATTTGCAGTATTTGTGGTACTTGCAGTACTGGCAGTACTTGTAGTATTTGCAGTATTTGTGGTACTTGCAGTACTCGCAGTACTTGTAGTATTTGCAGTATTTGTGGTACTTGCAGTACTCGCAGTACTTGTAGTATTTGCAGTATTTGTGGTACTTGCAGTACTCGCAGT
This sequence comes from Odontamblyopus rebecca, assembly GCA_030686955.1. NCBI lineage: Eukaryota > Metazoa > Chordata > Actinopteri > Gobiiformes > Gobiidae > Odontamblyopus > Odontamblyopus rebecca. The sequence continues at coordinate 914,066 of CM060675.1, forward strand.
ACTTGTAGTATTTGCAGTATTTGTGGTACTTGCAGTACTGGCAGTACTTGTAGTATTTGCAGTATTTGTGGTACTTGCAGTACTGGCAGTACTTGTAGTATTTGCAGTATTTGTGGTACTTGCAGTACTGGCAGTACTTGTAGTATTTGCAGTATTTGTGGTACTTGCAGTACTGGCAGTACTTGTAGTATTTGCAGTATTTGTGGTACTTGCAGTACTCGCAGTACTTGTAGTATTTGCAGTATTTGTGGTACTTGCAGTACTCGCAGTACTTGTAGTATTTGCAGTATTTGTGGTACTTGCACCCCCTCCACCACGTTAAGGTGGAGGTTTGAGCCCGAATGATCCCAAGGCAAACAGGTCTGGGGGGACGGGTCAGAGGAAGGAGGTTCAGAAGCTCCTATGAAGATCACCATGAAAAGGCCAATGATGTCGCCCGGAAAGGCGGTACCGGGGCCCCACCCTGGAGCCAGGCCTGGGGTGGGTGCACGTGGGCGAGCGCCTGGTGGCCGGGCCAGAAGGAGTGACGTGGGACCGCCCTCCCCTGGACCCACCATCTGCGGGAGGAGCCATAGGGGCCGGGTGCAGAGAGATCTGGGCAGCAGTCGAAGGCGGGGGCCTCGGCGACCGGATCTCCGGACATGGAGACTAGCTCTGGGGACATGGAGTCACCTCACTGGGGGGGAAGGAGCCTGAGCTTGTGCGGGAGGTCGAGCGTTACCGGCTAGATATAGTCGGCCTCACCTCCACGCACAGATTGAGTCCAACTCCTTGAGAGGGGCTGGACTCTCCATTTCTCTGGCATTGGAGCTGCTGTGGGCTCATAGCCCCACAGCTCAGCCGCTGTGTGTTGGAGTTCACCCCGGTGAACGAGAGGGTCGCGTCCCTGCACCTTCGGGTCGGGGACAGGTCTCTCACTGTGGTGTCGGCCTATGGGCCGAACAGCAGTGCAGAGGACCCGGCCTTCTTGGAGTCGGGGACTCCGTTGTTCTACTGGGGACTTCAACGCCCATGTGGGCAACGACAGTGACACTTGGAGAGGGGTGATTGGGAGGAACGGCCTCCCTGATCTGAACCTGAGCGGTGTTCTGTTGTTGGACTTCTGTGCTAGTCACAGTTTGTCCATAACGAACACCATGTTCGAGCACAAGGGGGTCCATCGGTGCACGTGGCACCAGGACTCCCGAGGCCGGAGGTCGATGATCGACTTTGTTGTCGTGTCATCTGACCTCCGGCCGTGTGTCTTGGACACTCGGGTGAAGAGAGGGGCAGAGCTGTAGAGCACCACCTGGTGGTGAGTTGGGTCCGCTGGCGGAGGAGGAAGCCGGAAAGACCTGGCAGGCCCAAGCGTATCGTGAGGGTCTGTTGGGAACGTCTGGTGGAACCTTCTGTCAGTGCGGCCTTCAACTCACAGCTCCGGGAGCTTCTCCCGGATCCCGGGGGAGGCTGGGGACATGGAGTCCGAGTGGCTTCGTTCTCGACCTCTATTGTTGATGCAGCCGTTCGTAGCTGTGGCCGTAAGGTCTGTGGTGCCTGTCGCGGTGGCAATCCCCGAACCCGGTGGTGGACACCAGAAGTAAGGGATGCCGTCAAGCTGAAGGAGGAGTCCTACTGGGCCTTACTGGCTCGGGGGACTCCTGAGGCAGCTGACGGGTACCGTCGGGCCAAGCGTGCTGCAGCCCGGGTGGTTGCAGAGGCAAAAACTCGGGTCTGGGAGGAGTTCAGGGAGGCCATGGAGGAGGACTATCGGACGGCCCCAAGGAAATTCTGGCAAACCGTCCGGCGCCTCAGGAGGGGGAAGCGGTCCTTCACCAACACTGTTTACAGTGCGGGGGGAGAGCTGCTGACCTCGACTGGGGATGTTGTCGGGCGGTGGAAGGAATACTTTGGGGATCTCCTCAATCCCACCGTCACGTCCTCCGAAGAGGAGGCCGAGGCTGGGGACCCAGAGGCGGACTCATCCATCACCCTGGCCGAAGTCACTGAGGTGGTCAGAAAGCTCCTCGGTGGCAAGGCTCCGGGGGTGGATGAGATCCGTCCTGAGGACCTTAAGTCTCTGGGTGTTGTGGGTCTTGGCTGACACGCCTCTGCAACATCGCGTGGCGGTCGGGAACAGTACCTCTGGACTGGCAGACCGGGGTGGTGGTCCCTCTGTATAAAAAGGGGGACCGGAGGGTGTGTTCCAACTACAGGGGAATCACACTCCTCAGCCTCCCCGGTAAAGTCTATGCCAGGGTGCTGGAGAGGAGAGTCCGGCCGATAGTCGAACCTCAGATCCAAGAGGAGCAGTGTGGTTTTCGGCCTGGTCGTGGAACACTGGAGCAGCTCTACACCCTCCATCGGGTGCTCGAGGGTTCATGGGAGTTTGCCCAACCAGTCCACATGTGTTTTGTGGACCTGGAGAAGGCATTCGACCGTGTCCCTCGTGGTGCCCTGTGGGGGGTGCTCCGGGAGTATGGGGTCCGGGGCCCTTTGCTAAGGGCTGTCCGGTCCCTGTATGACCGGAGCAGGAGCTGTGGTGCCGGCAGTAAGTCAGACCTGTTCCCGGTGCATGTTGGACTCCAGGGCTGCCCTTTGTCACCGGTTCTGTTCATTGTATTTATGGACAGAATTTCTAGGCGCAGCCAGGGGCCGGAGGGGGTCCAGTTCGGGAACCACAGGATTTCATCGCTGCTTTTTGCGGATGATGTTGTCCTGTTGGCTCCATCGAACCAGGACCTGCAGCACTGGGGCGGTTTGCAGCCGAGTGTGAAGCGGCCGGGATGAGAATCAGCTGTTCCAAATCCGAGGCCATGGTTCTGGACCGGAAAAAGGTGGATTGCCCTCTCCGGGTGGGTGGGGAGTCTCTGCCTCAAGTGGAGGAGTTCAAGTATCTCGGGGTCTTGTTCACAGTGAGGGGAGGATGGAGCGCGAGATTGACAGGTGGATCGGTGCAGCGTCGGCAGTGATGCAGTCGCTGCATTGGACCGTTGTGGTGAAGATTTACCTCAATCTACGTTCCTCCCCTCACCTATGGTCATGAGCTCTGGGTAATGTACTTGTAGTATCTGTAGTACTTGTAGTATCTGTAGTATTTGTAGTATCTGTAGTACTTGTAGTATCTGTAGTACTTGTAGTATCTGTAGTACTTGTAGTATCTGTAGTACTTGTAGTATCTGTAGTATTTGTAGTATCTGTAGTACTTGTAGTATCTGTAGTACTTGTAGTATCTGTAGTATTTGTAGTATCTGTAGTACTTGTAGTATCTGTAGTACTTGTAGTATCTGTAGTATTTGTAGTATCTGTAGTACTTGTAGTATCTGTAGTACTTGTAGTATCTGTAGTACTTGTAGTACTTGTAGTATCTGTAGTACTTGTAGTACTTGTAGTATCTGTAGTACTTGTAGTACTTGTAGTATCTGTAGTACTTGTAGTATCTGTAGTACTTGTAGTATCTGTAGTACTTGTAGTACTTGTAGTATCTGTAGTACTTGTAGTACTTGTAGTATCTGTAGTACTTGTAGTACTTGTAGTATCTGTAGTACTTGTAGTATCTGTAGTACTTGTAGTATCTGTAGTACTTGTACCTTGCTGGTCGACCACAGGCAGGGCGGAGACTCTTCGTTGGACGAACAGAGTCAGAGCTGAGATCAGAGGCTCTGAGTCCCGGATCACAGCCAAGTCTGAAAAAGTCCCGATCCCCAAGTCCAAGACCGACCGGTCCAAGAACCCGGGTCTGGGGAGGGTCTGGAACTGAGAGAGACCAGAACTGAACCAGAACTGAACCAGAACTGAACCAGGACTGAACCAGGACTAAACCAGGACTGAACCAGGACTGAACCAGGACTGAACCAGGACAAAACCAGAACTGAACCAGAACTGAACCAGGACTGAACCAGGACTAAACCAGGACTGAACCAGGACTGAACCAGGACTGAACCAGGACTGAACGAGGACTGAGGACTCACATGCAGGTGGAGGAACTTGAGCAGGCGTTTGTGGGTCAGGATGTGCAGGACGTCTCCAGACTCCGGGTCCACAACAGGAAGTCGATGGATTTTAAACCGGAGCAAAGACAAGACCGCCTCAAACAGGCTGACGGCCAATCAGAGGAGAGGAGAGGAGGGGACAGCCAATCAGAGGAGAGGAGAGGAGGGGACAGCCAATCAGAGGAGAGGAGAGGAGGGGACAGCCAATCAGAGGAGAGGAGAGGAGGGGACAGCCAATCAGAGGAGAGGAGGGGAGAGGACAGCCAATCAGAGGAGAGGAGGAGGAGGGGACAGCCAATCAGAGGAGAGGAGGGGAGAGGAGGGGACAGCCAACTGAGGAGATAGTTGATCAAAGGCGGAGGAGGTCCACGGGCAAAGTCCCACAGGCGCAGCCTTTAAAACAGTGCAGTGCTCTAATCTTGAGTTCTAAGTAAGAGATGTATTGATGAGATCCATTTCGACGATGAATCCTTTGCGGCAACCCCCGCAACGATTACTGGGCTGATCTTTTTACTCCTGGCAGAATCAAGAGATCAGCACTGTCCGCGTTGGGTTGTATGTTAAGAAGTTATTGCTCAGTTGCTGTTGGCTACTAGTTGTTTGTTGTTGCTGTTGCTTAGTTATTAGGTTGTTGTCAGTTGAGTTGTTGTTGTTGTACAGCTAGTTAGTTGTTGTTGTTAGTTGTTTGTTTGTATATTAGTTGTTGCTGTCATTCGTTGTCATTGGGTTGCTGAGCGTTGCGCTATTAGTTATACGTTGAGCTTGTTAAGGTTGTTAGTTATTGGCTTGTTAGTTAGCTTTTGCTCGGTTGTTACAGAGAGAGTTGTTGTTGGTTGGCTGGTTGTCATGCTTGTTTCATTATTGTTTGTTGTTGGTTATTGTTGTCATTGCTGTTGTCATTATTGTTGTTGCATACAGAAAGAAGATGCTCAGATACGATAAAATTGTTGTTATATTACGGGTTGGCTTGTCATTGTTGTTGTTACTACTGGTTGTTATTGCTCGCTATTGTTATAAAGAGATTATTTATTGTTACGTTGTTCGCTAATATTGTTAGTGCTGGTTCATATTATGTTGGTTATTATACATGAGCTATTGTTGGTTGTCACATATCGTTGTTAGTTGTTGTCGGTTGTTATATTCATTGGTTATTAATGGTTATTCATTAAATCATTGTTACATACTGGTTGTTGTTGGTTGTTGCAGAAAATCATTGTTATTGTTGAGCTGTCATTGTTGTCATTGTTGTTGTTGTTGTCATTGTTGTTGTTGTTGTATGTCACAGTGCTATTGTTGTTCTATTATTGTTGTTGAAGACAAGAGTTGTTGAGCGGTTGTTGGTTGTTGGTTGCGCTATTGTTGTATATATGTTGTTGCTGAGAGCTATGTATGTTAATAAGAAATATTATTAGTTGTTGAAGATTACATATTATTAGCGGGTTCATTGTTGCTCGCTGTCAGCTGGCCGCTGTTGGTTGTTGCCGCTGGGTTAATACGCTGTTATGTTCTGTTGTTTGTTGCCGCTAAGGGTTGGTTGCTGTTGTCATTGCTTGCCGGCTGCTGCTCATTAGTTGTTAGTCAAGCTGGCTGTTGTTATTGTTGGTTGTCAGTTGTTGTTGTTATGAACCTGTTGTTGTTGTTGTTTCGGTTAGTTGTTATGGTTAGTGTTGTTGCTCGTTGTCAGCTTGTTGTCAGTTTACGAGAAATTGTTGTTTTACGAGCCGCTGAAGAGTTGTTGAGCGTTATGCTGGTCAGCTGTTATTGCTCGCTTGTTATTGGTTGTTGTTAACTGAGTTTATTGTCTCGGGTTGATCATATTGTTGTTATTAACTGAGCTGTCGCTGCTGTTGTTGTTGTTGTTGGTATTGTTACAAATTGAGTTGGTTATTAATATTGTTGTCAGTTTGTTTTCGAGCGATTAGTTCAGTTAGGTTGGCATTGGTTGTTGCTGGTTGCTGTCAGTTGGTTATTGTTGGTTGAAAAGAGCTATACGTTGTTTTTGTTTATATGTATATGCATTGGTTTCATTATACAGCTTGTTAGTCAATATTACAGACCGAGTTGGTTGAGTTGTCACATGTATTTGTCAATATCAATACTGGTCATCATTAATAATGGTTTAATGTCATTGTTAATATTATTGTTAATGGTTGTTAATATAAATTGTTACTATGTTGTCATTGGTTGTTGTCATTGTTGTTGTTATAATCATTGAGGTGTTATGTTGTTGTTATTGATTTGTTGTTTAACGAGTTATTATGTTGTTGTTACATATGTTATTATTATTGTTATATTAAAGTGAAAAGTTGAAGAATCAAGAAAGTAGCTAATCATATTGTTGTTGAGCATTGTTATTAATACAATTGTTACAGTTGTTGGTTGTTATTGTTGTTGGTTGTTGCTTGTTATTACAGCTGTTGTTGTTGTCAGCATTTATTGTTTGTTGTTATAACAGCAGTTGCTGCGCTAACCAGCAGCAGCAACTGCTGCCGCTAAAAAGAGCAGCAGCAGCAGCATTGCAGTTGTTGTAACCATACGTTGTTGCTGCTGTATGTTCATTGTTGCTGGTTACAGCAGCATTGCAATCAGCAGCTTGCTGGCAACTGTTGTTGTTAACCAGCTATTGCTGCTGGGTGCTGCTGTTATTAGTTGTTTACAGGTTTTGTTGTTGCTATTGGTTGTTGGCTCGCTATGCTGTTGCTATATATGTTGTTGCTATTGGGAGCGTTAGCAAAGCAGCTATTGTTGTTGGCTTGCTGTTGTTAGTTGTTACAGCATAAAGTGTTGCTGTTGAAAGAAGTAGCAGTTGTTTGTTGTTAGCAGTTGGTTGTATATAGCAGTATGTTGTTGTTGTTATTAGCGCAGGCAGCAGCAGTAGCACTAGCAGTTGCAGTTGTTGCTTTCAGCAGTTGTTAGCAGTTAACCAGTTGTAGCAGTACCAGTTGTACTAGTTGTTGTTGTTATTAGTTGTTGTCAGTTGTTGTTAGTAGTAGCAGTTGTTAGTAGCTAGCAGCTATGTTGCAGCTGGTTTTCATGAAAAAGTAGTAGCAGAAAGGTAGTTGTTATGTTGTTACCATTGTTATTATTGTTGTTATTAATATTATTTGTTGTTGTTTGTTGTTGTTAATTAGCTAAAAGAAATGTTAACTGAAGAAAGAAGCACCAGTTGTCGGTTGGTTGTTGTTGTTATTATTGTTGGTTCGGTTGGTTGTTGTTGTTATTGAAAAGAAAGGTATTGTCATTGTGGTAGCAGTATTATTAGTACCAATAATAATATTGTTATGTTGGTTGCAGTTAATAGCACTAATATGAACACACTATTATTATTAAAGAAGATTATTAGTAATATTATTGTTGTCATTATCATTAGTACCAATATTATTATTAGCAGTATTATTAATATTATCATTAGCAGTATTAGCAGTATTAAATATTATTAGTATTATTATTATTAGCAGTATTATTAGCATAGTATTAGCAGTATATTACGTAGCAGTAGCAGCAGATCAGGTCCCGAGGATTTCGGACTGAGTACCAGGATCCTGATCAGGTGTCGATGGCGATGATCTTACCGAGTTCAAACATCTGAAACAGAAAACTCCTTATTATTACATCACTATTACACTCGTTATTATTATTACATCACTATTACACTCGTTATTATTATTACATCACTATTACACTCGTTATTATTATTACATCACTATTACACTCGTTATTATTATTACATCACTATTAATTGCCAAGTATTATTATTATTACATCACTATTACACTTGTTATTATTATTACATCACTATTACACTCGTTATTATTATTACATCACTATTACACTCGTTATTATTATTATTACATCACTATTACACTCGTTATTATTATTATTACATCACTATTACACTAGTTATTATTATTACATCACTATTACACTCGTTATTATTATTATTACATCACTATTACACTCGTTATTATTATTATTACATCACTATTACACTCGTTATTATTATTACATCACTATTACACTCGTTATTATTATTATTACATCACTATTACACTTGTTATTATTATTACATCACTATTACACTCATTATTATTATTACATCACTATTACACTCGTTATTATTATTATTACATCACTATTACACTCGTTATTATTATTATTACATCACTATTACACTCGTTATTATTATTACATCACTATTACACTCGTTATTATTATTATTACATCACTATTACACTCGTTATTATTATTATTACATCACTATTACACTCGTTATTATTATTACATCACTATTACACTCGTTATTATTATTATTACATCACTATTACACTCGTTATTATTATTACATCACTATTACACTCGTTATTATTATTATTACATCACTATTACACTCGTTATTATTATTATTACATCACTATTACACTCATTATTATTACATCACTATTACACTCGTTATTATTATTATTACATCACTATTACACTCATTATTATTACATCACTATTACACTCGTTATTATTATTATTACATCACTATTACACTCGTTATTATTATTATTACATCACTATTACACTCGTTATTATTATTACATCACTATTACACTCGTTATTATTATTACATCACTATTACACTCGTTATTATTATTATTACATCACTATTACACTCATTATTATTACATCACTATTACACTCATTATTATTACATCACTATTACACTCGTTATTATTATTACATCACTATTACACTCATTATTATTACATCACTATTACACTCGTTATTATTATTACATCACTATTACACTCGTTATTATTATTATTACATCACTATTACACTCGTTATTATTATTACATCACTATTACACTCGTTATTATTATTATTACATCACTATTACACTCATTATTATTACATCACTATTACACTCGTTATTATTATTATTACATCACTATTACACTCATTATTATTACATCACTATTACACTCGTTATTATTATTACATCACTATTACACTCGTTATTATTATTACATCACTATTACACTCGTTATTATTATTACATCACTATTACACTCGTTATTATTTCATCACTATTACACTCGTTATTATTATTACACCACTATTACACTACTTATTATTATTACATCACTATTACACTCGTTATTATTATTATTACATCACTATTACACTCGGTATTATTATTATTACATCACTATTACACTCGTTATTATTATTACATCACTATTACACTCGTTATTATTATTATTACATCACTATTACACTCGTTATTATTATTATTACATCACTATTACACTCGTTATTATTATTACATCACTATTACACTCGTTATTATTATTACATCACTATTACACTCGTTATTATTATTATTACATCACTATTACACTCGTTATTATTATTATTACATCACTATTACACTCGTTATTATTATTATTACATCACTATTACACTCGTTATTATTATTATTACATCACTATTACACTCATTATTATTACATCACTATTACACTCGTTATTATTATTATTACATCACTATTACACTCGTTATTATTATTATTATTACATCACTATTACACTCGTTATTATTATTATTACATCACTATTACACTTGTTATTATTATTACATCACTATTACACTCATTATTATTACATCACTATTACACTCGTTATTATTTCATCACTATTACACTCGTTATTATTATTATTACATCACTATTACACTCGTTTACTCGTTTTTTAGACTGTGAAGTGTTTCTGACCACAGGAGACCTGTAGAAACAGTGCAGGACGCTGATGAAGTCTGTGATCGTCAACATCCCTGAAGAAGAAGAAGAAGAAGAAGAAGAAGAAGAAGACGAAGAAGAAGAAGAAGAAAATTTTAAAATTACATGAATAAATAAATGATTAAATAAATGATTCCAAATGTGATTTTAAATAAATAGAATCTTCTGACCCACAAAGCGCTGCCTCCTGCTGTCCCAGAGAGGAGCTGCTCTGAGCCCGTTAGAGACGAGAGCCAAGAACGCAGCCTTCACCTGCAAAGACCCGCTTTAGACCTGGTTTAGTCCTGGTTTAGACCTGGTTTAGTCCTGCTTTAGTCCTGCTTTAGACCTGCTTTAGTCCTGCTTTAGTCCTGCTTTAGTCCTGCTTTAGTCCTGCTTTAGTCCTGGTTTAGTCCTGGTTTAGTCCTGCTTTAGTCCTGCTTTAGTCCTGCTTTAGTCCTGCTTTAGTCCTGCTTTAGACCTGGTTTAGTCCTGGTTTAGTCCTGGTTTAGTCCTGCTTTAGTCCTGCTTTAGTCCTGCTTTAGTCCTGCTTTAGTCCTGCTTTAGTCCTGCTTTAGACCTGGTTTAGTCCTGGTTTAGTCCTGGTTTAGTCCTGGTTTAGTCCTGCTTTAGTCCTGCTTTAGACCTGGTTCAGTCCTGCTTTAGTCCTGCTTTAGACCTGGTTTAGTCCTGGTTTAGTCCTGGTTTAGTCCTGGTTTAGTCCTGCTTTAGTCCTGCTTTAGACCTGGTTCAGTCCTGCTTTAGTCCTGCTTTAGACCTGGTTTAGTCCTGCTTTAGTCCTGCTTTAGACCTGGTTTAGTCCTGGTTTAGTCCTGGTTTAGTCCTGATTTACACCTGGTTTAGTCCTGGTTTAGTCCTGGTTTAGTCCTGCTTTAGACCTGGTTTAGTCCTGCTTTAGTCCTGGTTTAGACCTGGTTTAGTCCTGGTTTAGTCCTGGTTTAGTCCTGGTTTAGTCCTGCTTTAGTCCTGCTTTAGACCTGGTTCAGTCCTGCTTTAGTCCTGCTTTAGACCTGGTTTAGTCCTGCTTTAGTCCTGCTTTAGTCCTGCTTTAGACCTGGTTTAGTCCTGCTTTAGACCTGCTTTAGACCTGGTTCAGTCCTGCTTTAGTCCTGCTTTAGACCTGGTTTAGTCCTGGTTTAGTCCTGCTTTAGACTTGGTTTAGTCCTGGTTTAGTCCTGCTTTAGACTTGGTTTAGTCCTGGTTTAGTCCTGGTTTAGTCCTGCTTTAGACCTGGTTTAGTCCTGCTTTAGTCCTGCTTTAGACCTGGTTTAGTCCTGGTTTAGTCCTGGTTTAGTCCTGGTTCAGTCCTGGTTCAGTCCTGGTTCAGACCTGGTTCAGTCCTGGTTCAGTCCTGGTTCAGTCCTGGTTCAGTCCTGGTTCAGTCCTGGTTCAGACCTGGTTCAGTCCTGGTTCAGACCTGGTTCAGACCTGGTTCAGACCTGGTTCAGTCCTGGTTCAGACCTGGTTCAGTCCTGGTTCAGTCCTGGTTCAGTCCTGGTTCAGACCTGGTTCAGACCTGGTTCAGTCCTGGTTCAGTCCTGGTTCAGTCCTGGTTCAGACCTGGTTCAGACCTGGTTCAGTCCTGGTTCAGTCCTGGTTCAGTCCTGGTTCAGTCCTGGTTCAGACCTGGTTCAGTCCTGGTTCAGTCCTGGTTCAGACCTGGTTCAGACCTGGTTCAGACCCGGTTTAGTCCCGGTTCAGTCCCGGTTCAGTCCCGGTTTAGTCCCGGTTTAGTCCCGGTTCAGTCCTGGTTCAGACCTGGTTTAGTCCTGGTTCAGTCCTGTTTCAGTCCTGGTTTAGTCCTGGTTTAGTCCTGGTTCAGTCCTGGTTCAGTCCTGGTTCAGTCCCGGTTTAGTCCCGGTTCAGTCCCGGTTCAGTCCCGGTTCAGTCCCGGTTCAGTCCCGGTTCAGTCCCGGTTTAGTCCCGGTTCAGACGTGGTTCAGACCTGGTTCAGTCCTGGTTCAGTCCTGGTTTAGTCCTGGTTCAGTCCTGGTTCAGACCTGGTTCAGTCCTGGTTCAGACCTGGTTCAGACCTGGTTCAGACCTGGTTCAGTCCTGGTTCAGACCTGGTTCAGTCCTGGTTCAGTCCTGGTTCAGTCCTGGTTCAGACCTGTTTCAGACCTGGTTCAGTCCTGGTTCAGTCCTGGTTCAGTCCTGGTTCAGACCTGGTTCAGACCTGGTTCAGTCCTGGTTCAGTCCTGGTTCAGTCCTGGTTCAGACCTGGTTCAGACCTGGTTCAGTCCTGGTTCAGTCCTGGTTCAGACCTGGTTCAGACCTGGTTCAGACCTGGTTTAGTCCTGGTTCAGTCCTGGTTCAGTCCTGGTTTAGTCCTGGTTCAGTCCTGGTTCAGTCCTGGTTCAGACCTGGTTTAGTCCTGGTTCAGTCCTGGTTCAGTCCTGGTTCAGTCCTGGTTTAGTCCTGGTTCAGTCCTGGTTCAGTCCTGGTTCAGTCCTGGTTTAGTCCTGGTTCAGTCCTGGTTCAGTCCCGGTTCAGTCCCGGTTCAGTCCCGGTTCAGTCCCGGTTTAGTCCCGGTTCAGACGTGGTTCAGACCTGGTTCAGTCCTGGTTCAGTCCTGGTTTAGTCCTGGTTCAGTCCTGGTTCAGTCCTGGTTTAGTCTTGGTTCAGTCCTGGTTCAGTCCTGGTTCAGTCCTGGTTCAGACCTGGTTCAGACCTGGTTCAGACCTGGTTCAGTCCTGGTTCAGTCCTGGTTCAGTCCTGGTTTAGTCCTGGTTTAGTCCTGGTTCAGACCTGGTTCAGACCTGGTTCAGACCTGGTTCAGTCCTGGTTCAGTCCTGGTTCAGTCCTGGTTCAGTCCTGGTTTAGTCCTGGTTCAGTCCTGGTTCAGTCCTGGTTCAGTCCTGGTTTAGTCCTGGGTCAGTCCTGGGTCAGTCCTGGTTCAGTCCTGGTTCAGTCCTGGTTTAGTCCTGGATCAGTCCTGGTTCAGTCCTGGTTCAGTCCTGGTTCAGACCTGGTTCAGTCCTGGTTCAGACCTGGTTCAGACCTGGTTCAGACCTGGTTCAGTCCTGGTTCAGTCCTGGTTCAGTCCTGGTTCAGTCCTGGTTCAGACCTGGTTCAGTCCTGGTTCAGTCCTGGTTCAGTCCTGGTTTAGTCCTGGTTTAGTCCTGGTTTAGACCTGGTTCAGTCCTGGTTCAGACCTGGTTCAGTCCTGGTTCAGTCCTGGTTCAGACCTGGTTCAGTCCTGGTTCAGACCTGGTTCAGTCCTGGTTCAGTCCTGGTTCAGTCCTGGTTCAGTCCTGGTTCAGTCCTGGGTCAGTCCTGGTTCAGTCCTGGGTCAGTCCTGGTTCAGTCCTGGTTCAGTCCTGGTTCAGTCCTGGTTCAGTCCTGGTTCAGTCCTGGTTCAGTCCTGGTTCAGTCCTGGGTCAGTCCCGGTTCAGTCCCGGTTCAGACGTGGTTCAGTCCCGGTTCAGTCCTGGGTCAGTCCTGGTTCAGACCTGGTTCAGTCCCGGTTCAGTCCTGGGTCAGTCCTGGGTCAGTCCTGGTTCAGTCCTGGTTCAGTCCTGGTTCAGTCCTGGTTCAGTCCTGGTCAGACCTGTAGTGTGGTGTCCAGCAGTAGGACTTTGCTGCTCGTGGGGACAGTCTCATAGCAGCAGTGACGCTTCATAAAGTCCATGAAGACCTCAGAGTCCGAACCTGCAGAACAGAGAAGAGTCCAGAAGGGCCCCGCCCAAGGGCCCCACACAGAAGAGCCCCGCCAGAGGGCCCCACACAGAAGAGCCCCGCCAGAGGGCCCCACACAGAAGAGCCCCGCCAGAGGGCCCCACACAGAAGGGCCCCGCCCGAGGGCCCCACACAGAAGAGCCCCGCCCAAGGTCCCCACACAGAAGGGCCCCGTCCGAGGGCCCCACACTTCTGTGTCTGGCTCAAGGGACTAAACCGGGACTAAACCAGGACTAAACTAGGACTAAAACAGGTCTAAACCAGTACTAAACCGGGACTAAACCGGGACTAAACCGGGACTAAACCAGGTCTAAACCAGGACTAAACCAGGACTAAACCGGGACTAAACCGGGACTAAACCGGGACTAAACCGGGACTAAACCAGGACTAAACCAGGTCTAAACCAGGACTAAACCAGGAGTAAAACCAGGTCTAAACCAGGACTAAACCAGGACTAAACCAGGTCTAAACCAGGTCTAAACCAGGTCTAAACCAGGACTAAACCAGGTCTAAACCAGGACTAAACCAGGTCTAAACCAGGTCTAAACCAGGACTAAACCAGGTCTAAACCAGGACTAAACCAGGACTAAACCAAATCTAAACCAGGTCTAAACCAGGTCTAAACCAGGTCTAAACCAGGACTAAACCAGGTCTAAACCAGGACTAAACCAGGTCTAAAGCAGGACTAAACCAGGACTAAACCAGATCTAAACCAGGTCTAAACCAGGTCTAAACCAGGTCTAAACCAGGTCTAAACCAGGTCTAAACCAAGTCTAAACCAGGTCTAAACCAGGTCTAAACCAGGACTAAAACAGGTCTAAACCAGGTCTAAACCAGCACTAAACCAGGTCTAAACCAGGTCTAAACCAAGTCTAAACCAGGTCTAAACCAGGTCTAAACCAGGACTAAAACAGGTCTAAACCAGGTCTAAACCAGCACTAAACCAGGTCTAAACCAGGTCTAAACCAGGTCTAAACCAGGTCTAAACCAGGTCTAAACCAGGTCTAAACCAAGTCTAAACCAGCACTAAACCAGGTCTAAACCAGGTCTAAACCAGGACTAAAACAGGTCTAAACCAGGTCTAAACCAGCACTAAACCAGGTCTAAACCAGGTCTAAACCAGGTCTAAACCAGGTCTAAACCAGGTCTAAACCAGGTCTAAACCAGGTCTAAACCAAGTCTAAACCAGCACTAAACCAGGTCTAAACCAGGTCTAAACCAGGTCTAAACCAGGTCTAAACCAAGTCTAAACCAGGACTAAACCAGGACTAAACCAGCACTAAACCAGGTCTAAACCAGGTCTAAACCAGGTCTAAACCAGGTCTAAACCAGGACTAAACCAGGACTAAACCGGGACTAAACCGGGACTAAACCGGGACTAAACCGGGACTAAACCAGGACTAAACCAGGTCTAAACCAGGACTAAACCAGGAGTAAAACCAGGAGTAAAACCAGGTCTAAACCAGGACTAAACCAGGTCTAAACCAGGTCTAAACCAGGTCTAAACCAGGACTAAACCAGGTCTAAACCAGGACTAAACCAGGTCTAAACCAGGTCTAAACCAGGACTAAACCAGGTCTAAACCAGGACTAAACCAGGACTAAACCAAATCTAAACCAGGTCTAAACCAGGTCTAAACCAGGTCTAAACCAGGACTAAACCAGGTCTAAACCAGGACTAAACCAGGTCTAAAGCAGGACTAAACCAGGACTAAACCAGATCTAAACCAGGTCTAAACCAGGTCTAAACCAGGTCTAAACCAGGTCTAAACCAAGTCTAAACCAGGACTAAACCAGGTCTAAAGCAGGACTAAACCAGGACTAAACCAGATCTAAACCAGGTCTAAACCAGGTCTAAACCAGGTCTAAACCAGGTCTAAACCAGGTCTAAACCAAGTCTAAACCAGGTCTAAACCAGGTCTAAACCAGGACTAAAACAGGTCTAAACCAGGTCTAAACCAGCACTAAACCAGGTCTAAACCAGGTCTAAACCAGGTCTAAACCAGGTCTAAACCAAGTCTAAACCAGCACTAAACCAGGTCTAAACCAGGTCTAAACCAGGTCTAAACCAGGTCTAAACCAAGTCTAAACCAGGACTAAACCAGGTCTAAACCAGGACTAAACCAGGTCTAAACCAGGACTAAACCAGGTCTAAACCAGGTCTAAACCAGGTCTAAACCAGGTCTAAACCAGGTCTAAACCAGGTCTAAACCAGGTCTAAACCAGGTCTAAACCAGGACTAAACCAGGTCTAAACCAGGACTAAACCGGGTCTAAACCGGGACTAAACCGGGACTAAACCGGGACTAAACCGGGACTAAACCGGGACTAAACCGGGTCTAAACCGGGTCTAAACCGGGACTAAACCGGGACTAAACCGGGACTAAACCGGGACTAAACCAGGTCTAAACCAGGTCTAAACCAGGTCTAAACCAGGACTAAACCAGGTCTAAACCAGGACTAAACCAGGTCTAAAGCAGGACTAAACCAGGACTAAACCAGATCTAAACCAGGTCTAAACCAGGTCTAAACCAGGTCTAAACCAGGTCTAAACCAGGTCTAAACCAAGTCTAAACCAGGACTAAACCAGGTCTAAAGCAGGACTAAACCAGGACTAAACCAGATCTAAACCAGGTCTAAACCAGGTCTAAACCAGGTCTAAACCAGGTCTAAACCAGGTCTAAACCAAGTCTAAACCAGGTCTAAACCAGGTCTAAACCAGGACTAAAACAGGTCTAAACCAGGTCTAAACCAGCACTAAACCAGGTCTAAACCAGGTCTAAACCAGGTCTAAACCAGGTCTAAACCAGGTCTAAACCAAGTCTAAACCAGCACTAAACCAGGTCTAAACCAGGTCTAAACCAGGTCTAAACCAGGTCTAAACCAAGTCTAAACCAGGACTAAACCAGGTCTAAACCAGGACTAAACCAGGTCTAAACCAGGACTAAACCAGGTCTAAACCAGGTCTAAACCAGGTCTAAACCAGGACTAAACCAGGTCTAAACCAGGTCTAAACCAGGTCTAAACCAGGTCTAAACCAGGTCTAAACCAGGTCTAAACCAGGACTAAACCAGGTCTAAACCAGGACTAAACCGGGTCTAAACCGGGACTAAACCGGGACTAAACCGGGACTAAACCGGGACTAAACCGGGACTAAACCAGGTCTAAACCGGGACTAAACCGGGACTAAACCGGGACTAAACCAGGACTAAACCAGGTCTAAACCAGGTCTAAACCAGGTCTAAACCAGCACTAAACCAGGTCTAAACCAGGTCTAAACCAGGTCTAAACCAAGTCTAAACCAGCAGTAAACCAGGTCTAAACCAAGTCTAAACCAGGATTGAACCAGGACTAAACCAGGACTAAACCAGGACTGAACCAGGTCTAAACCAGGACTAAACCAAGTCTAAACCAGCACTAAACCAGGTCTAAACCAGGTCTAAACCAGGTCTAAACCAAGTCTAAACCAGCAGTAAACCAGGTCTAAACCAAGTCTAAACCAGGATTGAACCAGGACTAAACCAGGACTAAACCAGGACTGAACCAGGTCTAAACCAGGACTAAACCAGGACTGAACCAGGTCTAAACCAGGTCTAAACCAGGTCTAAACCAGGTCTAAACCAGGTCTAAACCAGGTCTAAACCAGGACTAAACCAGGACTAAACCAGGTCTAAACCAGGACTAAACCAGGACTAAACCAGGTCTAAACCAGGTCTAAACCAGGTCTAAACCAGGTCTAAACCAGGTCTAAACCAAGTCTAAACCAGGTCTAAACCAGCACTAAACCAGGTCTAAACCAGGTCTAAACCAGGTCTAAACCAGGTCTAAACCAGGTCTAAACCAGCACTAAACCAGGACTAAACCAGGTCTAAACCAGGTCTAAACCAGGTCTAAACCAAGTCTAAACCAGCAGTAAACCAGGTCTAAACCAAGTCTAAACCAGGATTGAACCAGGTCTAAACCAGGACTAAACCAAGTCTAAACCAGCACTAAACCAGGTCTAAACCAGGTCTAAACCAGGTCTAAACCAAGTCTAAACCAGGATTGAACCAGGACTAAACCAGGACTAAACCAGGACTGAACCAGGTCTAAACCAGGACTAAACCAAGTCTAAACCATCACTAAACCAGGTCTAAACCAGGTCTAAACCAGGTCTAAACCAAGTCTAAACCAGGATTGAACCAGGACTAAACCAGGACTAAACCAGGACTGAACCAGGTCTAAACCAGGACTAAACCAGGACTGAACCAGGACTGAACCAGGTCTAAACCAGGTCTAAACCAGGTCTAAACCAGGTCTAAACCAGGTCTAAACCAGGTCTAAACCAGGACTAAACCAGGACTAAACCAGGTCTAAACCAGGACTAAACCAGGACTAAACCAGGTCTAAACCAGGTCTAAACCAGGTCGAAACCAGGTCTAAACCAGGTCTAAACCAGGACTAAACCAGGACTAAACCAGGTCTAAACCAGCACTAAACCAGGTCTAAAGCAGGACTAAACCAGGACTAAACCAGGACTAAACCAGGTCTAAACCAGGACTAAACCAGGACTAAACCAGGTCTAAACCAGCACTAAACCAGGTCTAAAGCAGGACTAAACCAGGACTAAACCAGGTCTAAACCAGGTCTAAACCAGGTCTAAACCAGGTCTAAAGCAGGACTAAACCAGGACTAAACCAGGTCTAAACCAGGACTAAACCAGGTCTAAACCAGGACTAAACCAGGACTAAACCAGGTCTAAACCAGGACTAAACCAGGTCTAAAGCAGGACTAAACCAGGACTAAACCAGGTCTAAACCAGGTCTAAAGCAGGACTAAACCAGGTCTAAACCAGGACTAAACCAGGACTAAACCAGGTCTAAACCAGGTCTAAACCAGGTCTAAACCAGGTCTAAACCAGGACTAAACCAGGTCTAAACCAGGACTAAACCAGGTCTAAACCAGGTCTAAACCAGGACTAAACCAGGACTAAACCAGGTCTAAACCAGGTCTAAACCAGGTCTAAACCAGGACTAAACCAGGTCTAAACCAGGACTAAACCAGGTCTAAACCAGGACTAAACCAGGACTAAACCAGGACTAAACCAGGACTAAACCAGGTCTAAACCAGGTCTAAACCAGGACTAAACCAGGACTAAACCAGGTCTAAACCAGGTCTAAACCAGGTCTAAACCAGGTCTAAACCAGGACTAAACCAGGTCTAAACCAGGACTAAACCAGGTCTAAACCAGGTCTAAACCAGGACTAAACCAGGACTAAACCAGGTCTAAACCAGGTCTAAACCAGGTCTAAACCAGGACTAAACCTGGTCTAAACCAGGACTAAACCAGGTCTAAACCAGGACTAAACCAGGACTAAACCAGGACTAAACCAGGACTAAACCAGGTCTAAACCAGGTCTAAACCAGGACTAAACCAGGACTAAACCAGGTCTAAACCAGGTCTAAACCAGGTCTAAACCAGGTCTAAACCAGGACTAAACCAGGACTAAACCAGGACTAAACCAGGACTAAACCAGGTCTAAACCAGGTCTAAACCAGGACTAAACCAGGTCTGGTTCGTTTTCTTCCGGTGGCCTTTACAAACTCAAGCTCCACACAAACAGCTGCTCTAAAAATAAACTCCAAACTTGACTCAACAAACCTGAAAGAACCCGACGAGATCCACGGATCATCCCGGGGTCCGAGAGGGGCATGTCCAGGACCAGGACAGACCAGGACTTAGACCAGGACTTAGACCAGGACTCAGACCAGGACTTAGAGCAGGACTTAGACCAGGACTCAGACCAGGACTTAGAGCAGGACTCAGACCAGGACTTAGAGCAGGACCCACAGAGGTGTAAATCCTGACCTATTTTTGGACAACAACTTGAGCAAAAGTTCAGAGGGCGGAGACACAAAGACTTTCATTACCCAAGAACGACGAGAGGAAGCACGGGAGGGCATCTGACACACTGCAGCAGCACGGGAGGGCATCTGACACACTGCAGCAGCACGGGAGGGCATCTGACACACTGCAGCAGCACGGGAGGGCATCTGACACACTGCAGCAGCACGGGAGGGCATCTGACACACTGCAGCAGCACGGGAGGGCATCTGACACACTACAGCAGCACGGGAGGGCATCTGACACACTGCAGCAGCACGGGAGGGCATCTGACACACTGCAGCAGCACGGGAGGGCATCTGACACACTGCAGCAGCACGGGAGGGCATCTGACACACTGCAGCAGCACGGGAGGGCATCTGACACACTGCAGCAGCACGGGAGGGCATCTGACACACTGCAGCAGCACGGGAGGGCATCTGACACACTGCAGGAGCACGGGAGGGCATCTGACACACTACAGCAGCACGGGAGGGCATCTGACACACTGCAGGAGCACGGGAGGGCATCTGACACACTGCAGCAGCACGGGAGGGCATCTGACACACTGCAGCAGCACGGGAGGGCATCTGACACACTGCAGCAGCACGGGACTAAACCAGGTCTAAACCAGGACTAAACCAGGACTAAACCAGGTCTAAACCAGGACTAAACCAGGACTAAACCAGGACTAAACCAGGTCTAAACCAGGACTAAACCAGGACTAAACCAGTTCTAAACCAGGTCTAAACCAGGTCTAAACCAGGACTAAACCAGGACTAAACCAGGTCTAAACCAGGTCTAAACCAGGACAAAACCAGGTCTAAACCAGGACTAAACCAGGACTAAACCAGGTCTAAACCAGGACTAAACCAGGTCTAAACCAGGACTAAACCAGGACTAAACCAGGTCTAAACCAGGTCTAAACCAGGTCTAAACCAGGTCTAAACCAGGTCTAAACCAGGACAAAACCAGGTCTAAACCAGGACTAAACCAGGACTAAACCAGTTCTAAACCAGGTCTAAACCAGGTCTAAACCAGGACTAAACCAGGACTAAACCAGGACTAAACCAGGTCTAAACCAGGACTAAACCAGGTCTAAACCAGGACTAAACCAGGTCTAAACCAGGACTAAACCAGGACTAAACCAGGTCTAAACCAGGACTAAACCAGGTCTAAACCAGGACTAAACCAGGTCTAAACCAGGACTAAACCAGGACTAAACCAGTTCTAAACCAGGACTAAACCAGGACTAAACCAGGTCTAAACCAGGACTAAACCAGGTCTAAACCAGGACTAAACCAGGACTAAACCAGTTCTAAACCAGTTCTAAACCAGGTCTAAACCAGGACTAAACCAGTTCTAAACCAGGACTAAACCAGGACTAAACCAGGTCTAAACCAGGACTAAACCAGTTCTAAACCAGGTCTAAACCAGGACTAAACCAGTTCTAAACCAGGACTAAACCAGGTCTAAACCAGGACTAAACCAGGACTAAACCAGTTCTAAACCAGTTCTAAACCAGGTCTAAACCAGGACTAAACCAGGTCTAAACCAGGACTAAACCAGGACTAAACCAGTTCTAAACCAGGACTAAACCAGGACTAAACCAGTTCTAAACCAGGTCTAAACCAGGTCTAAACCAGGACTAAACCAGGACTAAACCAGGTCTAAACCAGGACTAAACCAGGACTAAACCAGTTCTAAACCAGGACTAAACCAGGACTAAACCAGGTCTAAACCAGGACTAAACCAGGACTAAACCAGTTCTAAACCAGGTCTAAACCAGGACTAAACCAGGACTAAACCAGGACTAAACCAGGACTAAACCAGGACTAAACCAGGTCTAAACCAGGACTAAACCAGGACTAAACCAGTACTAAACCAGGACTAAACCAGTTCTAAACCAGGACTAAACCAGGACTAAACCAGGACTAAACCAGGTCTAAACCAGGTCTAAACCAGGACTAAACCAGGACTAAACCAGGTCTAAACCAGGACTAAACCAGTTCTAAACCAGGACTAAACCAGATCTAAACCAGGTCTAAACCAGGACTAAACTAGGACTAAACCAGGACTAAACCAGTTCTAAACCAGGACTAAACCAGGACTAAACCAGTTCGTAACCAGGACTAAACCAGTTCTAAACCAGGTCTAAACCAGGTCTAAACCAGGACTAAACCAGGACTAAACCAGTTCTAAACCAGGTCTAAACCAGGACTAAACCAGTTCTAAACCAGGTCTAAACCAGGACTAAACCAGTTCTAAACCAGGTCTAAACCAGGACTAAACCAGGACTAAACCAGGTCTAAACCAGGACTGAACCAGGTCTAAACCAGGACTAAACCAGTTCTAAACCAGGACTAAACCAGGACTAAACCAGGACTAAAACAGGTCTAAACCAGGACTAAACCAGGTCTAAACCAGGTCTAAACCAGGACTGAACCAGGTCTGAACCAGGACTAAACCAGGACTAAACCAGGTCTAAACCAGGTCTAGTCCAGGTCTAGTCCAGGTCTAGTCCAGGTCTAATCGAGGTCTAGTCCAGGTCTAAACCAGGTCTCGTCCAGGTCTCGTCCAGGTGTAATCCAGGTCTCGTCCAGGTCTCGTCCAGGTCTCGTCCAGGTCTCGTCCAGGTCTAGTCCAGGTCTCGTCCAGGTCTCGTCCAGGTCTCGTCCAGGTCTCGTCCAGGTCTCGTCCAGGTCTCGTCCAGGTCTAGTCCAGGTCTAGTCCAGGTCTCGTCCAGGTCTCGTCCAGGTCTCGTCCAGGTCTCGTCCAGGTCTCGTCCAGGTCTCGTCCAGGTCTCGTCCAGGTCTCGTCCAGGTCTCGTCCAGGTCCCTGCCCAGGTCTCGTCCAGGTCTCAGTCCAGGTCTAGTCAGGTCTCGTCCCAGGTCTCGTCCCAGGTCTCAGTCCAGGTCTAGTCCAGGTCTCGCCCAGGTCTCGTCAGGTCTCGCCCAGGTCTCGTCCCAGGTCTCGTCCAGGTCTGCCCAGGTCTCGTCCCAGGTCTCAGTCCAGGTCTAGTCCAGGTCTCGTCAGGTCTCGCCCAGGCCCAGTCCAGGTCTCGTCCCAGGTCTAGTCCAGGTCTCGCCCAGGTCTCGTCCCAGGTCTCGTCCAGGTCTAGTCCAGGTCTCTGCCCAGGTCTCAGGTCTGGTCCAGGTCTCGCCCAGGTCTCGTCCAGGTCTCGTCCCAGGTCTCGCCCAGGCCCAGTCCAGGTCTCGTCCAGGTCTAGTCCAGGTCTCGTCCAGGTCTCGTCCAGGTCTCGTCCAGGTCTCGTCCAGGTCTAGTCCAGGTCTCGTCCAGGTCTAGTCCAGGTCTAGTCCAGGTCTAGTCCAGGTCTAGTCCAGGTCTCGTCCAGGTCTCGTCCAGGTCTAGTCCAGGTCTAGTCCAGGTCTAGTCCAGGTCTCGTCCAGGTCTCGTCCAGGTCTCGTCCAGGTCTAGTCCAGGTCTAGTCCAGGTCTAGTCCAGGTCTCGTCCAGGTCTCGTCCAGGTCTAGTCCAGGTCTCGTCCAGGTCTAGTCCAGGTCTAGTCCAGGTCTAGTCCAGGTCTCGTCCAGGTCTAGTCCAGGTCTAGTCCAGGTCTAGTCCAGGTCTAGTCCAGGTCTAGTCCAGGTCTAGTCCAGGTCTAGTCCAGGTCTAGTCCAGGTCTAGTCCAGGTCTGGTCCGGACTGTAGATTAGTGAAATGATCCACACAGTGCCTCATGTGGGGGTTATTTTATTGCACATTTCTACATTTGTACATCGTTTTTACACTTTTACACAAACAGGAAGTTGTCCTTTGGGTCAAAACGTTTCAACTTTTCCCAAATCGAACCCGAAATCGCTGCATTTTTCCTAAACCATGAGCGGGTCAACGTCCAAAACCAAAGTCCACAGAGGTGACAGGAAACTGGATTTCATTTATTTTCACACAAGTATCACGGCAACAGCTTTCAAAATAAAACCCTTCACTTAGCTTTTCAAAATAAGTCTGAGCAATTTCAAACCACCCCAGAGGAAACTGGCCACTTCCACCTTTAAGGGATTTACTGAGGTCATTTTCCAAACCCAAATACTAAATGTAAACTATGTTTTTAAGTAACGTCCCTTAACCTGCACAACGCCTTCACAATAAAAGCCCCAAACTGCAAAATAAAACCCTTTCCCTGCACAACGCCTTCACAATAAAAGCCCCAAACTGCAAAATAAAACCCTTTCCCTGCACAACGCCTTCACAATAAAAGCCCCAAACTGCAAAATAAAACCCTTTCCCTGCACAACGCCTTCACAATAAAAGCCCCAAACTGCAAAATAAAACCCTTTCCCTGCACAACGCCTTCACAATAAAAGCCCCAAACTGCAAAATAAAACCAGTGAAAGACGCAGGTGAGAAAAACTAAACGAAATGTGCAAGAAGAGGTCGTTCAATGAGAGAAACTAAACCAGGACTAAACCAGGACTGAACCAGGTCTAAACCAGGTCTAATCCAGGTCTAAACCAGGTCTAAACTCCGGACTAAACCAGGACTAAACCAGGACTGAACCAGGTCTAAACCAGGTCTAAATCCGGACTAAACCAGGACTAAACCAGGACTAAACCAGGACTGAACCAGGACTGAACCAGGTCTAAACGAGGTCTAAATCCGGACTAAACCAGGACTAAACCAGGTCTAAATCCAGACTAAACCAGGTCTAAACCAGGTCTAAACCAGGTCTAAACCAGGTCTAAACCAGGACTAAACCAGGTCTAAACCAGGTCTAAACCAGGTCTAAACCAGGACTAAACCAGGCCCTGTCCAGGTCCTAAACTCCAGCTGCGGTGGGTCGGTTCTACCCCGGCACGAGGAGCGCTTTATTCAAAATGGCGTCCGGATGGCAGCAGCCGAACTTGAGTTCCGGTAGCGGCGGCTCGACTTTCTTTAGAACAGTCGCTCCAAAACCTCTGTCAGAATATTTAAAGTCTCCCGGGTCGGGGACGGACGAGTTCTTAAGGCCGCACTGGAACCTCTGGGCCCTGGCGAGGCATCCGGGGCAAATATAAGACCAAGACGAGTCCTGAGCGGGGTGGAAGTGTCCCATGGAGGCGAGGAGCGACCCCCACAGGCACAGCAGGGGGGAGGGCTCACTGGGCGGGGTCAGGGGCGGGGTCAGGGGCGGGGTTTTGTTCGCCGGGACGCAGCAGGGGCGGCGACCAGCGGGGGGCGCCGACACGTGGACCGCCGGGATGTGCAGGTTGGGGGAGGGGCTTGCGGGGGTGAGCGAGGGGAGGAGAGAGAGGTCGCGGTGCAGACTGAGCGTGTGCAGAACGGCCGAGGAGGCGAAGAGTCCGGCCACGGTGGTGAGGTAGACGAGCCCGATCAGACACGAGACCTGAGGGACAGAAACAGGGCTATGACTGGACTAAACCAGGTCTGAACCAGGTCTGAACCAGGTCTGAACCGGGTCTGAACCAGGTCTGAACCAGGTCTGATCCAGGCCTGATCCAGCCTGATCAGACACGAGACCTGAGGGACAGAAACAGGGCTATGACTGGACTAAACCAGGTCTGAACCAGGTCTGAACCAGGTCTGAACCAGGTCTGAACCAGGTCTGAACCAGGTCTGAACCAGGTCTGAACCAGGTCTGATCCAGGCCTGATCCAGGCCTGATCCAGCCTGATCAGACACGAGACCTGAGGGACAGAAACAGGGCTATGACTGGACTAAACCAGGTCTGAACCAGGTCTGATCCAGGTCTGATCCAGGTCTGATCCAGGTCTGATCCAGGTCTGATCCAGGTCTGATCCAGGCCTGATCCAGCCCTGATCCAGGCCTGATCCAGGCCTGATCCAGCCTGATCAGACACGAGACCTGAGGGACAGAAACAGGGCTATGACTGGACTAAACCAGGTCTGAACCAGGTCTGAACCAGGTCTGAACCAGGTCTGAACCAGGTCTGAACCAGGACTAAACCAGGTCTGAACCAGGTCTGAAGCAGGTCTGAACCAGGTCTGAACCAGGTCTAAACCAGGTCTAAACCAGGTCTGAACCAGGTCTGAACCAGGTCTAAACCAGGTCTAAACCAGCCTGATCAGACATGAGAGCTAAGGGAGAGACAGAGGGTTAAACCAGGACTAAAACTGAACTAAAGCAGGACTAAACCTCAGGCTCATTCGAGGTGAAGATCCAGCCAATCACAAGAAAGGATTCAGACCTTTTCTGAGCCTGAGATGCTCAAATGAATCCAGTGGAATCATTTTACTGACTAACGACATCAACTCTGAATTGTTATAAATACGAATTGCTTCTTACAATAACAGAGGTGCACTCCTGCCACACAACGGCAGCAGCAGGAGTCGTGTGTGTTGTTCTGACCAGGGGTCTCAGACTCGCGGCCCGGGGGCCATGTGCGGCCCGCAGTACAATATTTTGTGGCCCGCACCTTAATATGAAAGTATAATATTAGTGTGGACCTGCGAAGGGCCAATCAGCAGCTGCCCCGTCGTCCCTGCTCAGGGCTAAGCTACACCAGCTTCCTGCACTTCACACTGGCAACAGCAGCAGAGCGGGTAATGAACAGTCAGACAGCAGCCGCCTTCTATCAGACTTTCTACCACAAATGTCATGATCGAGAGCAAAAAGAACAGTGCCTGTTACCGGGCTGTTTATCGTCTACGCTGCTGTTACAGACAGAAGCGTGTGACGGAAGCGTGTGACGGAAGCGTGTGACGGAAGCGTGTGACGGAAGCGTGTGACGGAAGCGTGTGACGGAGCACCTGTAGCTGCCCTGACATTCCCCGACCGGAGCCTCTGGCTCCAGCAGAGCACGGAGCGCTCTCCTGGTTAAGGCTCCGTCACAAAGCGTTACGTGTTAAGATGTTCTCTGTGCACAATTAGCTAAACACTTGTTTGAAACGTGAAACAAGAGCGGCACTAAGCGGAATCAGTTAGATTTAGTCATACCCCAGTCATGTCTTCCTCAAAGCCTGCAGTGAAAGGCTGGTGATGAACACAGACAGTTTCAATAAAAGTGGGAGACGCAGTATTTCTTTGCTGAGCACAGGATCATCTCCACATGTCTTATTTGCACAGAGGAAGTTGCAGTGCACAAAGAACAACGTTAAACACCATTATTCAACTAAACATGCTGAGGAATGTGCAGAACACCAGGGGGAGGAGCCAAGCGGGTCACCAGTAGAACACCAGGGGGAGGAGCCAAGCGGGTCACCAGTCTTACAGCAGCTCTACTGAGGCAACAAGACTTCTCCAAGAAAGTAACTGAAGAGAATATTGCAGCAGTCGAAGCTCCAGGGTTAGTGAGGCTCTGGCAGGAGGAGCAGGAGAACCATGTTCAGAAGAACCATGTTCAGAAGAACCGGTCCTGATTTTCACTCACTGTTCCACTCATGTTCAGAACAAATCATTAAAACTGTTCATGACATTTGAGGACTTTTTTTTGAAACTTTTTTTTGTGGAATCCCTTATGCGGCCCACCCTGACCCAGACTCTGCCTGCAGCGGCCCCCAGGCCCACCCTGACCCAGACTCTGCCTGCAGCGGCCCCCAGGCCCACCCTGACCCAGACTCTGCCTGCAGCGGCCCCCAGGCCCACCCTGACCCAGACTCTGCCTGCAGCGGCCCCCAGGCCCACCCTGACCCAGACTCTGCCTGCAGCGGCCCCCAGGCCCACCCTGACCCAGACTCTGCCTGCAGCGGCCCCCAGGCCCACCCTGACCCAGACTCTGCCTGCAGCGGCCCCCAGGCCCACCCTGACCCAGACTCTGCCTGCAGCGGCCCCCAGGTAAACCGAGTTTGAGACCCCTGCATTAGACCAATGTTAATATTCCAGGCTTCACTGGAGGGAGACCATCAGCCACATCAGGATGTGTCATTCAGAAACACGTGCTTTTGTTTTCACTCTATATTTATGATCAAGTGGAGCCACTGAACCACACTGAGGCTGGAAGGACTGAACACTGTCATATAATGGGACATGTGAGATCCAAACACAGAGCAGCTGTACCTTGGTAAAGTGCTGGTACATGGAGAGTAGAGCCTGGTTCCATGAGGATTGTTCCAGAAGAACACAGAGGTCTGTGTAGGTGAACCAACCTCTCCTCAGGCCCTGGCGCTGCGCAGTACTGACACAAAACAACATTTCAGACAAGAAATCACAAAAACATGAGACAAAGACTCAGATTTGATTCTGGACTGAACTAAGTACAAATAACACGTCATGAGCAAAAAAGAATAAGACCCACTGTGTCTCTAGTTGACTGAGGAGGTCAAAGAAGTCTCTCGGCTCCGTGAACAAACTCCACTCCTGAAACAGAACAGGAGTGAACACGTGTGAACAGAACGGCGCCCCCTACAGGCTGAGCGAGTCCACTCCTGAAACAGAACAGGAGTGAACACGTGTGCACAGCGCCCCCTACAGGCTGAGCGAGGACTCACGATGGCGCTGAGGAAGCTGATCTCCAGGCTGTTGATGGTCTGAACATCCATCTTTCCCGCTGTGCCCCACTCGTCATTAAACACCTCCTCCTCCTCCCCTTCGTCGTACAGGTACTTACTGGCAACCATCTGAAACAAGACCGAGGGACTCACTAAACTGGGACTGAAAAAGCAGGGCTAAAGCAGGACTAAAGCAGGACTAAAGCAGGACTAAAGCAGGACTAAAGCAGGACTAAAGCAGGACTGAAGCAGGACTAAAGCAGGACTAAAGCAGGACTAAAGCAGGACTAAAGCAGGACTAAAGCAGGACTGAAGCAGGACTGAAGCAGGACTAAAGCAGGACTAAAGCAGGACTAAAGCAGGACTAAAGCAGGACTGAAGCAGGACTAAAGCAGGACTAAAGCAGGACTAAAGGAGGACTAAAGCAGGACTAAAGCAGGACTGAAGCAGGACTAAAGCAGGACTAAAGCAGGACTAAAGCAGGACTAAAGCAGGACTGAAGCAGGACTAAAGCAGGACTAAAGCAGGACTAAAGCAGGACTAAAGCAGGACTAAAGCAGGACTAAAGCAGGACTAAAGCAGGACTGAAACAGGACTGAACCCGAGACAGAAGTAGGAGTAAACTTCTTCATCCTATTGATAAATGAAACCCTCAAAAACTCTAGAAGGACTGAACAAGGACTTAACTCAAAACACCGGTCTAAATCAGGACTAAAGAAACTAAACCAGATCTGGACCAAGAGTAAGCCACCACAAAAAACTAAACCAGGATGGAACTGAGTGCTAAAACAGGATGAACCCCCAAAGTCTTTTTAAAAACAATGGTGATGAGCAGGGCTCTACACTAACTCTTTTTTTCAGGAGCACACTTGCCCCTAAATTAAACATTTTAGGAGCACAGAAAAGAAATGAGTGGTTTTGAACGATTATTACAGTGCAGAACTTACCCACACCAACACCGAATACATTTAATTTAAAAGAAAAGAATTATGACTGTACTTTTCCTGCAATGTTTTTATAAATATATCTTCATTTTATCTGATTAATATTTAGACTTAAAATAAGCCAAACAAACTGTACTGCACTGAAACACTCTGTGGCCCTTTTGGACCCTCACCCACAGTTTAAGAACCTCTTCTTTAAGAGAACTTCCACTGGCACTTTACACAAAACTGTTCCAAAGTGTAAAAAGTGTGCAGGATTTTTAAACCTGGATTTTCAACTTCCTCACTGGAGTTACATTCTCTTAGTGGTTTTACAGTGGTTTTTAGTCTCTGCACATTTACCAAACCAAACGCACATTGTGACAGAGTTATTTGGCATTTTCTTAGGCAAACTTCAGCCCACATATCACCTGCTCTGTGCTGTAGCTCTGCTCTGTGCTGTAGCTCTGTGCTGTAGCTCTGCTCTGTGCTGTAGCTCTGCTCTGTGCTGTAGCTCTGTGCTGTAGCTCTGCTCTGTGCTGTAGCTCTGCTCTGTGCAGACACGGACATAAAATTAATATATTCGTATTTGAGGCGGATGGACCGGTGGGATGTTTAACTGTGATACACACTGGTGCACGAGGGCTCCAGCGCACAGGTCCCACACACCGGTACAAGTTTATTGGTGACAGCAGCGGCCGTAATGAAATATGATCACGCTCAGTATTCAGACCCCGAGTCCATGACGAGACCGAGTCCAAATGCACTCGAGTCCGAGACGAGACCAAGACAAAGCTCTGGCTTTAGCGGAGGAGGAAGTCCAGGGCCCGGGGGTGTCTGTGAGTGGGGCAGGTGTGGGTCCTGCTGCGGGGCTCCTCGTTTAAGGGGGGTGGGTGTGTTTTGAAGCGGAGTTTGTTCATATCAGTGATATCGGCCACATGTGGAGCTCGTACGCTGGGGTCGTGCGCGGTCGGAGGTGTCGTGCCCGGGCACTGTTCGGTTGTGCTCGCACTGGGCGTGAGGCGCTTTAGGGGTGATCCAGGCTTGGGCAGGTTCCACAGTCCTAGTGTGAGTTTGCCCCTAATGTTTGACACATTTAGAACGTTTCACTCGTCACATTATGGCTGTGTGCAGCTCCTTATTGTGCTGCAGAAGCACCCGCACTGATGCGCCTGTTTTGTTTTCCTCATTCGTACGACGAAATATTTACTCACAAATGCGAATGAAATAAGCGCACTGTAGAGCCCTGGTGATGAGCAACAAGCTTTAAAAATGAAAGCTTTAAAAAAAAAATCCTACTAAATCAGAACTAAACCAGGTCTAAACCCCATAATAGAACCCGGGGCTAAACTCATCAAACATAAGGATTATTTTCTATGCAGCAGAAGTGATAAAAGTACATTGTTTACAGCCTGTTTTAGGAAGTTAAAGCTGTACCATTGAGATCAGGAAGAGGTCGGACGAGGAGATCTTCTGTAAATATTCAGGGTTTCTGTGTCGGAGTCGTTTGATGTAAACCAGGGCCAGCATCATGGCACAGGGGGAGATACAGGCCTCTCTGAAGGACCAAACAGGACACAGGAGTAAAGAAACAATACCAAAGAGTTAGATTTGGATAAAGGATGGAAGAGAGGGCAGACCTGGCGACATGGGCGGCGTATTTCTTGTGGAGTTTTCGGATTGGGCTGGGAGCAGATTTTTGGAAGAATTCAACAGCAATATCTGAAAAAAATAATGTGTTAAAAATGTTTTTGATCAAAATGGAACACTTTCTTCAAAACAAAGCCTCAATGGAATAGAACTGCACCATTATAACACTGGAAATATAAAACATAATCTGAGATACACAGACTGGAAATCTGCAGCGTCCCAACAATTGTAACTCACGAGCATGAATCATTTTCTGTTGACAGCTAAATAACCAATCCCTCCCTGCTTTTAACACAAATACTTTACTGTCCCCGGTGCAGTTCAACTTCATTTTTGTGGTATTTTGAGATGGTAAACAAACCAGTGACAGGCCCGGAGAGCGCGTCCAGGGACACGTCTTTGTCCAGTCCATAGTAAAGGCGTTTTCTGACCCGCTCCGACAGCTTCTGATGCCCGGGGATAAACTGTGGACACAACACACAACATGTCACAACACAAACTAAATAAGATCACTGTTTGGAAATGGTTATGATTCTGTTTTATAGTTTCTTCTTACTAAAACGTTTTGCCTATTATCAAAACTTGTAACAGTTATGCATGTTCTTATTCTTCTGCTACTACTCTTCTTATGCTTCTACTCTTCTGCTGTTCTTGAACTTTATGTTGCAACACTATCATTTCAACATTGTGTGACAAATAAAGGTTTATCTTCTCCACTTTGTTACTCAGATTTTTGTTTTGCTGCAGAATTAGGGTGTCCAAATGTTCATATTTCCCCGGGACAGTACCAGTTTTGAGCCCTGTGTCTCCTGTCCTCGCAAATTAATCCAAAACCAGTGATTTGTTCCAGTTTTATACAAGAAATGTCCCAGGTGTCCCTATTTTTGACCAATTTGATCTAAACCAGGAGTAAAACAGGACTATCACAATTTTTGACTAATCTGATCCCTGCCAACAGTAAAGAGGAGCATAAATCATCATTTGTTTGGCCAGAATACAGAAAACTGTTTGCGAATGACCATAAAGCAAAAAAAAAAGAAAAAAGAAAAAGGAAAAATGCAGCTTCAAAAGCTCCTCGGATTATGACTGACACGAGAATGCACAATTTTATTTATACCAACCATCCCAATCGGAGCATGTCCCATCTTAGAATTCTGAATACCCCATGCTAAATTATAGACTATGCATTAAACATTTTATTTCAATGCAATTTATCTGAAAAAGTCAATATATAAATAAATATAATATATGTTAATGCTTTATATGTAATTCTCTCTAACAACTTTAAAACCCTAAAATTAGCTTATGTTACGCAACAATCTTCATAAATGACTTGCGGAGGTCTCACACTCATCATGCTTCTTACATGACTCATATGCACTAAAAGGGTACATCGTGTCCCAACTTCTCCATTTCCTGTTATTTAACAATTTAACGACACATGTATTCAATGTAAACTGTAGGACTTTTTAGATCAGCCTTGCTCACTTAAACAGAAAGAGTTTACTAAAATTGGGACCAAAACAGAAGCGTTAAAGTCTGTGTTTTTGTTTTGACACTTCAGGAGCTGCTAATGCTACGCAAGAGCTGCAAATATACACAGAAATGTCAATTATTGAAGGACTTAATATAAAAAATCCGTGTGCAATCGGAGTATGATGATCTAACAAATAATCAACTTTATTCACACTTTGGCAGCACGTTGATGATAAAAATAAACAACTCAGCTGATCTTTAGTGCCATTAGCCTCGGCGCAGCTTAGCTCAATTTAAGCACTGCCGCTAAACTGAACCAAACTTACCGTAAATTCCTGGAAATCGGAAAACTCCAGGGACTTTTCGCTAAATAACGCGTCGAAATCCATCACCGCTGCGGGTTAAACATTTGTAGGGGTTTAGAAATGTGCTGTTGTGGTCCCTGACGCGACGTTAGCTTTAGCCTTTAGCTCCACACGCCCCGAGCTCTGCCTGATCTGCGTCACACGGGGAGAACAGGATATCCAGCCCGTTAGCTTTAGCCTTTAGCTCAACACGCCCCGAGCTCTGCCTGATCTGCGTCACACGGGGAGAACAGGATATCCAGACCGTTAGCTTTAGCCTTTAGCTCCACACACGCCCCGAGCTCTGCCTGATCTGCGTCACACAGGGAGAACAGGATATCCAGCCCGTCAGCTTTAGCCTTTAGCTCCACACGCCCCGAGCTCTGCCTGATCTGCGTCACACGGGGAGAACAGGATATCCAGCCCGTTAGCTTTAGCCTTTAGCTCCACACACGCCCCGAGCTCTGCCTGATCTGCGTCACACGGGGAGAACAGGACACGACACCGACTGGAGCGGAGTAAGAACTGCTGTTACATACAACTAAAGTAATAAAATATGCGGTAATGTGCTGCAAATATGAATTGACTGTAATTTGATAAAATACAATAATATAAGTACAAGAAATATTTATGATATTTAATAGGAAAGAACCCGTGTTAGTAATTATTCTTTTTATACGCCCGTTGTGTAAGACGGGACGTATTATGGCATGGCGCTGTCCGTCCGTCCGTCTGTCCGTCCGTCCGTCCGTCTGTCTGTCCGTCTGTGGCAAAGCTTTGAAGTCTTTGAAGCTTTGTCTTCATGAAAGATCTGAACTCTTTTCTCAAATGTTCTGTTGCTGAAAGCGAGAACAACCCACATTCTCTGCTTCTTTGAGCTTTGACACATTAAAGCTTTGTACTGTCTAAGTTCTGTTGCTGCGATCTGATTGGTGGAATTCCGATTCTACAATTCTATATACAATAATTCAAAGTACGGGCGTATTTTGCCCCGCTGGAGGAGCTCTTGTTTTAAATTCTTTTTTTTATTCTTTAGTTATTTTATACCATTAATTAAAGTTGTAATGTCAATGTTAAAAAAATTAATGACTAAATCGGTTTTGTGAAACACTTCGGGAGTCTTTGGCGCGAAAACCTTCAAACTGACGCGCGCTACTCAGAAATTATCTTAATTTCAATTTTTTTTATTACATTTTCTATCTTTTTCTTGTCTTTTAATGAAGGGGAAATACAAAGGGAAGCTGGTGTCACACAATTTACTGACAGTAAATAAATAAATATTGAAAGGTAAGAGATTTAACGCTAACCGGTCTAAGTTAGCGGCTAGCGGTAGAGCTAACAGCAAAGCTAACTTGCTTTACTTAACTATAATCCAGTAGTCTAATTTGTTTAAACTTCTCATATTGATAATTTATGAATGTTTCAGGTCATACACTGTAAATTAATGAAATGCCTCACTCATTTTCTTCATTAATGGCTTTTTCTTTCAGGCAAAACATAAAAAAACCAGACATGGATGCAGCAGAATAACAGAGAAGTGACATGAGCTTCAATCAAATAAATGAACAACAGACATTTCATTTGGCTCATTTCACTTTTATTTGACCAAACTGAAAAATGAACCTTTGTATTTGAGGTTAATGCCACCGACATAAATATTATATGTAAGAAAATGAAATATACTAACTAAAAATCCTGCTCAGGAGTGTAAACAGTTATAGTAAACGGGTTATTTTTAACAGTCCATACACTTTCTATTTTGAAATAAACAAAGAAAAGAAAATACAAATGCAAAAATTACATTCACATTTTATAATTAAGTTAATATTACACAATCAATATATGTACAACAAATGAATGAAAAGGGTCATGGATTATACACAATTAATGTCTCACAGTTTAGTCCTGGTCTAGTCCTGGTTTAGTCCCAGTTTAGCCCTGCTTTTGTCCCTGTCTTGTCCTGGTCTTGTCCTGGTCCGGTCCTGGTCTCAGGGGGTCTCTGCAGCTGGGATGAAGTACCCGTGAAGGTCCATATGGATCTGTGCTGGGATCTCGGCTCGGCCCAGTTCCTCCAGAGTCCGAGCGTTCAGGACCAGCATGAACGGAGAGACGGAGGGGTCAGGAGAGATGACAGACGACAGGATCACACCTGCAGGGGCAGGGACAGGTGAGCTCAGGTTATTGTTAATGTGCTGGGGTCAGGTACCTGTGATTTTAACCTCAAAACCTCTGACTGATTGTAGATACAGCTGATGTCATTAAGTGTCCCTGGAGGTGGACTCCTAACTGAAGGATAATCAGGAAGTGTGCAATTTGGATGGTCTGAAATGTGTGAAAAGCACTAAACTGTCATGGTCCACTCCTGGTGCGATCCTTCCCTGCTTCACCCTCCCCCTCACTTACCTCCTTCCTCTCCGGATCTGCTGGGCGTGTCCTCCTCCTGCTCCTGGCCTGTGCACCTGTTTCCCATCTCCAATCATCCCTGTATATCTGCCTGGTTTCTCCTCACCGTCTCCGCCAGATCGTCAGTTAACCTCCGTGCTCCCAACCAGTCTGCCCGGCCCAGCTCCAGCCTGTCCTACCCTGCCTGCCTCCTCTACCCGCTGCCCTCCTGACCTGCCTGCTCCCCCGGCTATCTTCATCATCTCTGTAATAAATCCTTGTAAACTCTCTTGGATTCCTGTCTGCCTTTGGGTCCTGCCTTTACTCGATCGTGACACTAAGCAGCGCTGTAATTAGGATGCTCTGAATTCATAAGGTCATAGTTTGGAGTGCTGCAAATGAGCGCTGCCTTCTCTTTCTTTCTGGTGCTGTGCTGGTCCCTTTAACCATACCCAGCTTTATCCAAAATATGTTAAATGTGTTTTCCAGAGTCCGAGTCTCACCGTCGTCTTCCTCCGTTGCCCCGGGCGACGGCACAAACACCGGTTCAGATGGATAACAGTTCTCCTGGAACCACTCCAGGTGAGTGCGCATCTCTATGTCCACTTTAGCGATCTGCAACAGGACCGACACCTGGGTCAGGAACTGGGTTAGACCTGACTTTAGACCAGGGTTAGACCTGACTTTAGACCAGGGTTAGACCTGACTTTAGACCAGGGTTAGACCTGATTTTAGACCAGGGTTAGACCTGGATTAGACCTGGGTTAGACCTGATTTTAGACCTGGGTTAGACCTGATTTTAGACCTGGGTTAGACCTGGGTTAGACCTGGGTTAGACCTGGGTTAGACCTGATTTTAGACCTGGGTTAGACCTGATTTTAGACCTGGGTTAGACCAGGGTTAGACCTGATTTTAGACCTGGGTTAGACCTGGGTTAGACCTGGGTTAGACCTGGGTTAGACCTGGGTTAGACCTGGGTTAGACCTGGGTTAGACCTGGGTTAGACCTGGGTTAGACCTGATTTTAGACCTGGGTTAGGCCTGGGTTAGACCTGGGTTAGCCCTGGGTTAGACCTGGATTAGACCTGATTTTAGACCTGGGTTAGCCCTGGATTAGACCTGGGTTAGACCTGGGTTAGACCTGATTTTAGACCTGGGTTAGACCTGGGTTAGACCTGGGTTAGACCTGGGTTAGACCTGGGTTAGACCTGGGTTAGACCTGGGTTAGACCTGATTTTAGACCTGGGTTAGACCTGGGTTAGACCTGGGTTAGACCTGGGTTAGACCTGGGTTAGACCTGGGTTAGACCTGGGTTAGACCTGGGTTAGACCTGGGTTAGACCTGGGTTAGACCTGGGTTAGACCTGATTTTAGACCTGGGTTAGACCTGGGTTAGACCTGATTTTAGACCTGGGTTAGACCTGGGTTAGACCTGGGTTAGACCTGGGTTAGACCTGGGTTAGACCTGGGTTAGACCTGGGTTAGACCTGATTTTAGACCAGGGTTAGACCTGGTATAGCTCCATCTTTGGTTATGTTTTAGACCATTTTTAGACCACCCGAGTCTTATGTCTCTTTAGTCCTGTTTTAGTCCTGTTTTAGTCCTGTTTTAGTCCTGCTTTAGTCCTGCTTTAGTCCTGCTTTAGTCCTGTTTTAGTCCTGTTTTAGTCCTGCTTTAGTCCTGTTTTAGTCCTGCTTTAGTCCTGCTTTAGTCCTGCTTTAGTCCTGCTTTAGTCCTGTTTTAGTCCTGTTTTAGTCCTGCTTTAGTCCTGCTTTAGTCCTGTTTTAGTCCTGCTTTAGTCCTGCTTTAGTCCTGCTTTAGTCCTGCTTTAGTCCTGCTTTGGTCCTGCTTTGGTCCTGTTTTGGTCCTGTTTTGGTCCTGTTTTGGTCCTGTTTTGGTCCTGCTTTAGTCCTGCTTTAGTCCTGGTCCAGTACCTTGTTAGGATGGGGCGACCACTCGACTCTGGATCCGTACACATATCTGTATTTCTTGGTGTTGAAGTTGTAGTTTATTCTTGGAAGTTCCAGACCTAAAGATGAGATGTTTAAGAAGAGGCTCGAACATGAGCAGAGACCAGCAGCTCTGACCCTAATGACCCAAACATGAGCAGAGACCAGCAGCTCTGACCCTAATCACCCAAACATGAG
This sequence comes from Odontamblyopus rebecca, assembly GCA_030686955.1. NCBI lineage: Eukaryota > Metazoa > Chordata > Actinopteri > Gobiiformes > Gobiidae > Odontamblyopus > Odontamblyopus rebecca. The sequence continues at coordinate 950,684 of CM060675.1, forward strand.
CAGAGACCAGCAGCTCTGACCCTAATCACCCAAACATGAGCAGAGACCAGCAGCTCTGACCCTAATCACCCAAACATGAGCAGAGACCAGCAGCTCTGACCCTAATCACCCAAACATGAACAGAGACCAGCAGCTCTGACCCTAATGACCCAAACATGAACAGAGACCAGCAGCTCTGACCCTAATCACCCAAACATGAGCAGAGACCAGCAGCTCTGACCCTAATCACCCAAACATGAGCAGAGACCAGCAGCTCTGACCCTAATCACCCAAACATGAACAGAGACCAGCAGCTCTGACCCTAATCACCCAAACATGAACAGAGACCAGCAGCTCTGACCCTAATCACCCAAACATGAGCAGAGACCAGCAGCTCTGACCCTAATGACCCAAACATGAGCAGAGACCAGCAGCTCTGACCCTAATCACCCAAACATGAGCAGAGACCAGCAGCTCTGACCCTAATCACCCAAACATGAGCAGAGACCAGCAGCTCTGACCCTAATCACCCAAACATGAGCAGAGACCAGCAGCTCTGACCCTAATCACCCAAACATGAACAGAGACCAGCAGCTCTGACCCTAATCACCCAAACATGAACAGAGACCAGCAGCTCTGACCCTAATCACCCAAACATGAACAGAGACCAGCAGCTCTGACCCTAATCACCCAAACATGAGCAGAGACCAGCAGCTCTGACCCTAATCACCCAAACATGAGCAGAGACCAGCAGCTCTGACCCTAATGACCCAAACAGAACAGAGACCAGCAGCTCTGACCCTAATCACCCAAACAGAACAGAGACCAGCAGCTCTGACCCTAATCACCCAAACATGAGCAGAGACCAGCAGCTCTGACCCTAATCACCCAAACATGAACAGAGACCAGCAGCTCTGACCCTAATCACCCAAACATGAGCAGAGACCAGCAGCTCTGACCCTAATCACCCAAACATGAGCAGAGACCAGCAGCTCTGACCCTAATCACCCAAACATGAGCAGAGACCAGCAGCTCTGACCCTAATCACCCAAACATGAGCAGAGACCAGCAGCTCTGACCCTAATGACCCAAACATGAACAGAGACCAGCAGCTCTGACCCTAATCACCCAAACATGAGCAGAGACCAGCAGCTCTGACCCTAATCACCCAAACAGAACAGAGACCAGCAGCTCTGACCCTAATCACTGATGATTCAGTGGTGTCAGATCCGGTCCTGCATAAATCTTTATTTCACACCTGTTTCCAACATGTTCTGTTCTGTGTCTTCTTGTATTAGTCGTGTGTCGTGTGTGTCGTGTGTGTTGTGTGTGTGTCGTGTGTGTCGTGTGTGTTGTGTGTGTCGTGTGTGTGTCGTGTGTGTCGTGTGTGTGTCGTGTGTGTCGTGTGTGTCGTGTGTGTCGTGTGTGTCGTGTGTGTGTCGTGTGTGTCGTGTGTGTCGTGTGTGTCGTGTGTGTCGTGTGTCGTGTGTGTCGTGTGTGTCGTGTGTGTCGTGTGTCGTGTGTGTCGTGTGTGTCGTGTGTGTGTCGTGTGTGTCGTGTGTGTGTGGCGTGTGTGTCGTGTGTGTCGTGTGTGTCGTGTGTCGTGTGTGTCGTGTGTGTCGTGTGTGTCGTGTGTGTCGTGTGTGTCGTGTGTGTCGTGTGTGTCGTGTGTCGTGTGTGTCGTGTGTGTCGTGTGTCGTGTGTGTCGTGTGTGTCGTGTGTCGTGTGTGTCGTGTGTGTTGTGTGTTGTGTGTTGTGTGTTGTGTGTTGTGTGTTGTGTGTGTGGTGTGTGTGGGGTGTGTGGGGTGTGTGGTGTGTGTGGTGTCGTGTGTGTCGTGTGTGTCGTGTGTGTCGTGTGTGTCGTGTGTCGTGTGTGTCGTGTGTCGTGTGTGTCGTGTGTTGTCGTGTGTGTCGTGTGTGTCGTGTGTCGTGTGTGTCGTGTGTGTCGTGTGTTGTCGTGTGTGTCGTGTGTCGTGTGTCGTGTGTGGCGTGTGTCGTGTGTGTCGTGTGTGTGGTGTGTGTGGTGTGTGTGTCGTGTGTGTCGTGTGTCGTGTGTGTCGTGTGTGTCGTGTGTGTCGTGTGTGTGTCGTGTGTGTCGTGTGTCGTGTGTGTGGTGTGTGTCGTGTGTCGTGTGTGTCGTGTGTCGTGTGTGTCGTGTGTGTCATGTGCCGTGTGTGTTGTGTGTGTTGTGTGTGTGGCGTGTGTTTTGTGTTGTTGGTGTGTCGTGTGTGTCGTGTGTCGTGTGTGTCGTGTGTCGTGTGTGTCGTGTGTGTCGTGTGTCGTGTGTGTCGTGTGTGTCGTGTGTGTCGTGTGTCGTGTGTGTTGTGTGTTGTCGTACCCTGGAAGATGGTGTCGGGTGAGCAGAGCACAGACCCGTCCTCTTGGATCACGGCTGTGGCTGAAGTGTCTTTGAGCGTCACCAGATTCACTCCCCTCTCCGACTCCTGACACACACAGATGGTAAGTCCTGGTCTAGTCCTGGTCTAGTCCTGGTCTAGTCCTGGTCTAGTCCTGGTCTAGTCCTGGTCTAGTCCTGGTCTAGTCCTGGTCTAGTCCTGGTCTAGTCCTGGTCTGGTCCTGGTCTGGTACCTTGCTGGCGTGCAGAGGGAGGTCTAGTCCCGGTCTGGTCCTGGTCTAGTCCTGGTCTAGTCCCGGTCTGGTCCCGGTCTGGTCCTGGTCTGGTACCTTGCTGGCGTGCAGAGGGAGGTCTAGTCCCGGTCTGGTCCCGGTCTAGTCCTGGTCTGGTCCTGGTCTGGTCCTGGTCTAGTCCCGGTCTGGTCCTGGTCTAGTCCCGGTCTAGTCCTGGTCTGGTCCTGGTCTAGTCCCGGTCTAGTCCTGGTCTGGTCCTGGTCTGGTACCTTGCTGGCGTGCAGAGGGAGGTCTCGTGCGGGTCTCGTCCTGGTCTGGTCCTGGTCTGGTACCTTGCTGGCGTGCAGAGGGAGGTCTAGTCCCGGTCTGGTCCTGGTCTGGTACCTTGCTGGCGTGCAGAGGGAGGTCTAGTCCTGGTCTGGTCCTGGTCTGGTCCCGGTCTAGTCCTGGTCTGGTCCTGGTCTGGTACCTTGCTGGCGTGCAGAGGGAGGTCTAGTCCTGGTCTGGTCCTGGTCTGGTCCCGGTCTAGTCCTGGTCTGGTCCTGGTCTGGTCCTGGTCTGGTCCCGGTCTAGTCCTGGTCTGGTCCTGGTCTGGTCCTGGTCTGGTACCTTGCTGGCATGCAGAGGGAGGTCTGGTCCTGGTCTGGTCCTGGTCTGGTCCCGGTCTGGTCCCGGTCTGGTCCCGGTCTGGTCCTGGTCTGGTCCTGGTCTGGTCCTGGTCTGGTACCTTGCTGGCGTGCAGAGGCAGGTCTGGTCCTGGTCTGGTCCTGGTCTAGTCCTGGTCTGGTCCTGGTCTGGTCCTGGTCTGGTCCTGGTCTGGTCCCGGTCTGGTCCCGGTCTGGTCCCGGTCTGGTCCCGGTCTAGTCCTGGTCTAGTCCCGGTCTGGTCCCGGTCTGGTCCTGGTCTGGTCCTGGTCTGGTCCTGGTCTGGTACCTTGCTGGCATGCAGAGGGAGGTCTGGTCCTGGTCTGGTCCTGGTCTGGTCCCGGTCTGGTCCCGGTCTGGTCCCGGTCTGGTCCTGGTCTGGTCCTGGTCTGGTACCTTGCTGGCATGCAGAGGGAGGTCTGGTCCCGGTCTGGTCCCGGTCTGGTCCCGGTCTGGTCCTGGTCTGGTCCTGGTCTGGTACCTTGCTGGCGTGCAGAGGGAGGTCTGGTCCCGGTCTGGTCCCGGTCTGGTCCCGGTCTGGTCCTGGTCTGGTCCTGGTCTGGTCCTGGTCTGGTACCTTGCTGGCGTGCAGAGGCAGGTCTAGTCCCGGTCTGGTCCTGGTCTGGTCCTGGTCTGGTCCTGGTCTGGTCCTGGTCTGGTCCTGGTCTGGTACCTTGCTGGCGTGCAGAGGCAGGTCTTGTCCCGGTCTGGTCCCGGTCTGGTCCTGGTCTGGTCCTGGTCTGGTCCTGGTCTGGTCCTGGTCTGGTACCTTGCTGGCGAGGAGCGGCAGTTCTTGGCGCGGTCTGGTCCCGGTCTAGTCCTGGTCTAGTCCCGGTCTGGTCCCGGTCTAGTCCTGGTCTGGTCCTGGTCTGGTACCTTGCTGGCGTGCAGAGGGAGGTCTAGTCCCGGTCTGGTCCCGGTCTAGTCCTGGTCTGGTCCTGGTCTGGTCCTGGTCTAGTCCCGGTCTGGTCCTGGTCTAGTCCCGGTCTAGTCCTGGTCTGGTCCTGGTCTAGTCCCGGTCTAGTCCTGGTCTGGTCCTGGTCTGGTACCTTGCTGGCGTGCAGAGGGAGGTCTAGTCCTGGTCTGGTCCTGGTCTGGTCCTGGTCTGGTACCTTGCTGGCGTGCAGAGGGAGGTCTAGTCCTGGTCTGGTCCTGGTCTGGTCCTGGTCTGGTACCTTGCTGGCGTGCAGAGGGAGGTCTAGTCCTGGTCTGGTCCTGGTCTGGTCCTGGTCTGGTCCTGGTCTGGTCCTGGTCTGGTCCTGGTCTGGTACCTTGCTGGCGTGCAGAGGGAGGTCTAGTCCTGGTCTGGTCCTGGTCTGGTCCTGGTCTGGTACCTTGCTGGCGTGCAGAGGGAGGTCTAGTCCTGGTCTAGTCCCGGTCTGGTCCTGGTCTGGTACCTTGCTGGCGTGCAGAGGGAGGTCTAGTCCTGGTCTAGTCCTGGTCTAGTCCTGGTCTAGTCCTGGTCTAGTCCTGGTCTGGTCCTGGTCTGGTACCTTGCTGGCGTGCAGAGGGAGGTCTAGTCCTGGTCTGGTCCTGGTCTGGTCCCGGTCTAGTCCTGGTCTGGTCCTGGTCTGGTCCTGGTCTGGTCCCGGTCTGGTCCCGGTCTGGTCCCGGTCTGGTCCTGGTCTGGTCCTGGTCTGGTACCTTGCTGGCATGCAGAGGGAGGTCTGGTCCTGGTCTGGTCCCGGTCTGGTCCCGGTCTGGTCCCGGTCTGGTCCCGGTCTGGTCCCGGTCTGGTCCTGGTCTGGTACCTTGCTGGCATGCAGAGGGAGGTCTGGTCCTGGTCTGGTCCTGGTCTGGTCCTGGTCTGGTCCTGGTCTGGTCCCGGTCTGGTCCCGGTCTGGTCCCGGTCTGGTCCCGGTCTGGTCCCGGTCTGGTCCCGGTCTGGTCCTGGTCTGGTCCTGGTCTGGTCCTGGTCTGGTACCTTGCTGGCGTGCAGAGGGAGGTCTGGTCCCGGTCTGGTCCCGGTCTGGTCCCGGTCTGGTCCTGGTCTGGTCCTGGTCTGGTCCTGGTCTGGTACCTTGCTGGCGTGCAGAGGGAGGTCTGGTCCCGGTCTGGTCCCGGTCTGGTCCCGGTCTGGTCCCGGTCTGGTCCCGGTCTGGTCCTGGTCTGGTCCTGGTCTGGTCCTGGTCTGGTACCTTGCTGGCGTGCAGAGGGAGGTCTGGTCCCGGTCTGGTCCCGGTCTGGTCCCGGTCTGGTCCCGGTCTGGTCCTGGTCTGGTCCTGGTCTGGTACCTTGCTGGCGTGCAGAGGCAGGTCTAGTCCCGGTCTGGTCCCGGTCTGGTCCTGGTCTGGTCCTGGTCTGGTCCTGGTCTGGTCCTGGTCTGGTACCTTGCTGGCGTGCAGAGGCAGGTCTAGTCCCGGTCTGGTCCCGGTCTGGTCCTGGTCTGGTCCTGGTCTGGTCCTGGTCTGGTCCTGGTCTGGTACCTTGCTGGCGTGCAGAGGCAGGTCTAGTCCCGGTCTGGTCCTGGTCTGGTCCCGGTCTGGTCCCGGTCTGGTCCCGGTCTGGTCCCGGTCTGGTCCTGGTCTGGTACCTTGCTGGCGTGCAGAGGCAGGTCTAGTCCCGGTCTGGTCCTGGTCTGGTCCTGGTCTCGTCCCGGTCTGGTCCCGGTCTGGTCCTGGTCTGGTCCTGGTCTGGTACCTTGCTGGCGTGCAGAGGCAGGTCTAGTCCCGGTCTGGTCCTGGTCTGGTCCTGGTCTGGTCCCGGTCTGGTCCCGGTCTGGTCCTGGTCTGGTCCTGGTCTGGTACCTTGCTGGCGTGCAGAGGCAGGTCTAGTCCCGGTCTGGTCCTGGTCTGGTCCTGGTCTGGTACCTTGCTGGCGTGCAGAGGCAGGTCTAGTCCCGGTCTGGTCCTGGTCTGGTCCTGGTCTGGTCCTGGTCTAGTCCCGGTCTAGTCCTGGTCTGGTCCTGGTCTGGTACCTTGCTGGCGTGCAGAGGGAGGTCTAGTCCTGGTCTGGTCCTGGTCTGGTCCTGGTCCTGGTCTGGTCCTGGTCTAGTCCTGGTCTGGTCCTGGTCTGGTCCTGGTCTGGTACCTTGCTGGCGTGCAGAGGCAGGTCTAGTCCCGGTCTGGTCCTGTGGTCCTGGTCTGGTCCTGGTCTGGTCCTGGTCTGGTACCTTGCTGGCGTGCAGAGGGAGGTCTGGTCCCGGTCTGGTCCTGGTCTGGTCCCGGTCTGGTCCCGGTCTGGTCCCGGTCTGGTCCTGGTCTGGTCCTGGTCTGGTACCGTGCTGGCGTGCAGAGGCAGGTCTAGTCCCGGTCTGGTCCCGGTCTAGTCCCGGTCTGGTCCTGGTCTGGTCCTGGTCTGGTACCTTGCTGGCGTGCAGAGGCAGGTCTAGTCCCGGTCTGGTCCCGGTCTGGTCCTGGTCTAGTCCCGGTCTGGTCCTGGTCTGGTCCTGGTCTGGTCCTGGTCTGGTACCTTGCTGGCGTGCAGTGGCAGGTCTAGTCCCGGTCTGGTCCCGGTCTAGTCCAGGTCTGGTCATGGTCTGGTCCTGGTCTGGTCCTGGTCTGGTCCTGGTCTGGTACCTTGCGGGCGTGCTGTGGGAGGTCTGGTCCCGGTCTGGTCCTGGTCTAGTCCCGGTCTGGTCCCGGTCTGGTCCTGGTCTGGTCCCGGTCTGGTCCTGGTCTGGTCCCGGTCTGGTCCTGGTCTGGTCCTGGTCTGGTACCTTGCTGGCGTGCAGAGGGAGGTCTAGTCCCGGTCTGGTCCTGGTCTGGTCCTGGTCTGGTCCTGGTCTGGTCCTGGTCTGGTCCTGGTCTGGTACCTTGCTGGCGTGCAGAGGCAGGTCTAGTCCCGGTCTGGTCCTGTGGTCCTGGTCTGGTCCTGGTCTGGTCCTGGTCTGGTCCTGGTCTGGTCCTGGTCTGGTCCCGGTCTGGTCCTGGTCTGGTCCTGGTCTGGTCCTGGTCTGGTCCTGGTCTGGTCCTGGTCTGGTCCTGGTCTGGTACCTTGCTGGCGTGCAGAGGCAGGTCTAGTCCCGGTCTGGTCCTGTGGTCCTGGTCTGGTCCTGGTCTGGTCCTGGTCTGGTCCTGGTCTGGTCCTGGTCTGGTACCTTGCTGGCGTGCAGAGGCAGGTCTAGTCCCGGTCTGGTCCCGGTCTGGTCCCGGTCTGGTCCCGGTCTGGTCCCGGTCTGGTCCCGGTCTGGTCCTGGTCTGGTCCTGGTCTGGTACCTTGCTGGCGTGCAGAGGCAGGTCTAGTCCCGGTCTGGTCCCGGTCTAGTCCCGGTCTGGTCCTGGTCTGGTCCTAGTCTGGTCTGGTCCCGGTCTAGTCCCGGTCTGGTCCTGGTCTGGTCCTGGTCTGGTACCTTGCTGGCGTGCAGAGGCAGGTCTAGTCCCGGTCTGGTCCCGGTCTGGTCCTGGTCTGGTCCTGGTCTGGTCCTGGTCTGGTCCCGGTCTGGTCCCGGTCTGGTCCCGGTCTGGTCCTGGTCTGGTCCTGGTCTGGCACCTTGCTGGCGTGCAGAGGGAGGTCTAGTCCTGGTCTGGTCCTGGTCTGGTCCTGGTCTGGTACCTTGCTGGCGTGCAGAGGGAGGTCTAGTCCTGGTCTGGTCCTGGTCTGGTCCTGGTCTGGTCCTGGTCTGGTCCTGGTCTGGTACCTTGCTGGCGTGCAGAGGCAGGTCTAGTCCCGGTCTGGTCCCGGTCTGGTCCTGGTCTGTCTGGTCCCGGTCTGGTCCCGGTCTGGTCCCGGTCAGGTCCTGGTCTGGTCCTGGTCTGGTCCTGGTCTGGTACCTTGCTGGCGTGCAGAGGCAGGTCTAGTCCCGGTCTGGTCCTGGTCTGGTCCTGGTCTGGTCCTGGTCTGGTCCTGGTCTGGTACCTTGCTGGCGTGCAGAGGCAGGTCTAGTCCCGGTCTGGTCCTGTGGTACTGGTCTGGTACCTTGCTGGCGTGCAGAGGGAGGTCTAGTCCTGGTCTAGTCCCGGTCTGGTCCTGGTCTAGTCCCGGTCTGGTCCTGGTCTGGTCCTGGTCTGGTCCTGGTCTGGTACCTTGCTGGCGTGCAGAGGGAGGTCTGGTCCCGGTCTGGTCCCGGTCTGGTCCCGGTCTGGTCCCGGTCTGGTCCCGGTCTGGTCCTGGTCTGGTCCCGGTCTGGTCCCGGTCTGGTCCCGGTCCGGTCCTGGTCCAGTCCCGGTCCGGTCCTGGTCCGGTCCTGGTCTGGTCCCGGTCTGGTCCCGGTCTGGTCCCGGTCTGGTCCCGGTCTGGTCCTGGTCTGGTCCCGGTCTGGTCCTGGTCTGGTCCTGGTCTGGTCCTGGTCTGGTCCTGGTCTGGTCCTGGTCTGGTCCTGGTCTGGTCCTGGTCTGGTACCTTGCTGGCGTGCAGAGGCAGGTCTAGTCCCGGTCTGGTCCCGGTCTGGTCCCGGTCTGGTCCTGGTCTGGTCCCGGTCTGCTCCTCGTCTGGTCCCGGTCTGGTCCTGGTCTGGTCCCGGTCTGGTCCTGGTCTAGTCCCGGTCTGGTCCTGGTCTGGTCCTGGTCTGGTACCTTGCTGGCGTGCAGTGGGAGGTCTAGTCCTGGTCTGGTCCTGGTCTGGTCCTGGTCTGGTACCTTGCTGGCGTGCAGAGGGAGGTCTAGTCCTGGTCTGGTCCCGGTCTGGTCCTGGTCTCGTCCCGGTCTTGTCCTGGTCTGGTCCTGGTCTGGTCCTGGTCTGGTCCCGGTCTGGTCCCGGTCTGGTCCTGGTCTGGTCCTGGTCTGGTACCTTGCTGGCGTGCAGAGGCAGGTCTGGTCCCGGTCTGGTCCTGGTCTGGTCCTGGTCTGGTACCTTGCTGGCGTGCAGAGGCAGGTCTAGTCCTGGTCTGGTCCTGGTCTGGTCCTGGTCTGGTACCTTGCTGGCGTGCAGAGAGGGAGGTCTAGTCCTGGTCTGGTCCCCGGTCTGGTCCTGGTCTGGTCCCGGTCTTGTCCTGGTCTGGTCCTGGTCTGGTCCTGGTCTGGTCCCGGTCTGGTCCTGGTCTGGTCCTGGTCTGGTCCTGGTCTGGTACCTTGCTGGCGTGCAGAGGCAGGTCTGGTCCTGGTCTGGTCCTGGTCTGGTCCTGGTCTGGTACCTTGCTGGCGTGCAGAGGGAGGTCTAGTCCTGGTCTGGTCCTGGTCTGGTCCTGGTCTGGTACCTTGCTGGCGTGCAGAGGGAGGTCTAGTCCTGGTCTGGTCCTGGTCTGGTCCTGGTCTAGTCCTGGTCTGGTCCTGGTCTGGTCCTGGTCTAGTCCTGGTCTGGTCCTGGTCTGGTCCTGGTCTGGTCCTGGTCTGGTCCTGGTCTGGTCCCGGTCTGGTCCTGGTCTGGTCCTGGTCTGGTACCTTGCTGGCGTGCAGAGGCAGGGCGAAGCGCGTGCAGACCGGGGGGCTGAAGCCTTTGTTTGCTTGGATGAGTTTGTCGGTGTCCTGGGTCATGTTGTCGATGTAGAACATGTCGTACAGGTTTGTGTCTGTGTAGGTGATGAGGTCGAACACCACGTGCTCCTCCTCCTCATACGCGTTTATGTGGTGGAACGTCACCAGGGCGGCGCCGTAGAACCGGGTCGACACGCTCTGCCCTGTGTGACGGTTCACCACATGGAACAAGGTCTGAGGAGACAGGGGAGGGTCAGAGGAGGAGAGGAGGAGGGGAGGAGGAGAGGAGGAGCAGAGGAGGAGGAGAGGAGGAGCAGAGCAGGAGGAGAGGGTCAGAGGAGGAGAGGAGGAGAGGACGAGGAGAGGAGGTCAGAGGAGGGAGAGGAGGAGGAGAGGAGGGAGAGAGAGAGGAGGAGGCAGAGGAGAGGAGGAGGGGGTCAGAGGAGGAAAGGAGGAGAGGACGAGGAGAGGAGGAGGGGAGGAGGAGGAGAGGAGGAGGAGAGGAGGAGGAGAGGAGGAGGAGAGGAGGAGGAGGAGAGGAGGAGGAGAGGAGGAGGAGAGGGTCAGAGGAGGAGAGGAGGAGAGGACGAGGAGAGGAGGAGGGGAGGAGGAGGAGAGGAGGAGGAGAGCAGGAGGAGAGGAGGAGGAGAGGAGGAGGAGGAGAGGAGGAGGAGAGGGTCAGAGGAGGAGAGGAGGAGGAGAGGGGAGGGTCAGAGGAGGAGCAGAGCAGGAGGAGAGGAGGAGGAGGAGAGGAGGAGGAGGAGGAGAGGAGGAGGAGGAGGAGAGGGTCAGAGGAGGAGAGGAGGAGGAGGAGAGGAGGAGCAGAGCAGGAGGAGAGGAGGAGGAGAGGAGGAGGAGAGGGTCAGAGGAGGAGAGGAGGAGGAGAGGGTCAGAGGAGGAGAGGAGGAGCAGAGCAGGAGGAGAGGGTCAGAGGAGGAGAGGAGGAGGAGAGGAGGAGCAGAGCAGGAGGAGAGGAGGAGGAGAGGAGGAGGAGAGGGTCAGAGGAGGAGAGGAGGAGGAGAGGAGGAGGAGCGGAGGAGGAGCAGAGTAGGAGCAGAGGGTCAGAGGAGGAGCAGAGGGTCAGAGGAGGAGCAGAGGGTCAGAGGAGGAGCAGAGGGTCAGAGGAGGAGCAGAGGAGGAGCAGAGGAGGAGCAGAGGAGCGCTCGGAGGTGGTCACCGTGTCGTCCTTGTCGAACTTGAGGCACTTTCCCCAGTGGACTCCTCTGAAATAGGCCGTGGCCAGTCTGACCATGTCCAGCTTAAACGCCTGCTCCACAAACACGATGTAATTCTCCGTCATCCCAAAGCTGTGGAAGTAACTGGGGAACAGCAGAGACCGGAACGGGATGGAGCACACCTGCTGCAGCTTCCTCAGAGCGGGCTTCTTCTGCTCCTGATCTGTGGAGGGGAGAGCCTCAGACCAGGACTAGAACAGGACTAAAGTAGGATTATACCAGGTCTAAACCACGGTCTGAACCAGGGCTAAACTAGGACTACACTAGAACTAAACCAGGACTAGCGCCTGATCTGTTCTGTAGTTCCTAACAGTGTTTTGGTCGTACCTGATCTGTTCTATAGTTCCTAACAGTATTGTGGTCGTACCTGATCTGTTCTGTAGTTCCTAACAGTATTGTGGTCGTACCTGATCTGTTCTGTAGTTCCTAACAGTATTGTGGTCGTACCTGATCTGTTCTGTAGTTCCTAACAGTATTGTGGTCGTACCTGATCTGTTCTGTAGTTCCTAACAGTATTGTGGTCGTACCTGATCTGTTCTGTAGTTCCTAACAGTATTGTGGTCGTACCTGATCTGTTCTGTAGTTCCTAACAGTGTTTTGGTCGTACCTGATCTGTTCTATAGTTCCTAACAGTATTGTGGTCGTACCTGATCTGTTCTATAGTTCCTAACAGTATTGTGGTCGTACCTGATCTGTTCTATAGTTCCTAACAGTATTGTGGTCGTACCTGATCTGTTCTATAGTTCCTTCCTGTAGTTCCTAACAGTATTGTGGTCGTACCTGATCTGTTCTGTAGTTCCTAACAGTATTGTGGTCGTACCTGATCTGTTCTATAGTTCCTTCCTGTAGTTCCTAACAGTATTGTGGTCGTACCTGATCTGTTCTGTAGTTCCTAACAGTATTGTGGTCGTACCTGATCTGTTCTGTAGTTCCTAACAGTATTGTGGTCGTACCTGATCTGTTCTATAGTTCCTAACAGTATTGTGGTCGTACCTGATCTGTTCTGTAGTTCCTAACAGTATTGTGGTCGTACCTGATCTGTTCTATAGTTCCTTCCTGTAGTTCCTAACAGTATTGTGGTCGTACCTGATCTGTTCTATAGTTCCTTCCTGTAGTTCCTAACAGTATTGTGGTCGTACCTGATCTGTTCTGTAGTTCCTAACAGTATTGTGGTCGTACCTGATCTGTTCTGTAGTTCCTAACAGTATTGTGGTCGTACCTGATCTGTTCTGTAGTTCCTAACAGTATTGTGGTCGTACCTGATCTGTTCTGTAGTTCCTAACAGTGTTTTGGTCGTACCTGATCTGTTCTGTAGTTCCTAACAGTGTTTTGGTCGTACCTGATCTGTTCTGTAGTTCCTAACAGTATTGTGGTCGTACCTGATCTGTTCTATAGTTCCTAACAGTGTTTTGGTCGTACCTGATCTGTTCTATAGTTCCTTCCTGTAGTTCCTAACAGTGTTTTGGTCGTACCTGATCTGTTCTGTAGTTCCTAACAGTATTGTGGTCGTACCTGATCTGTTCTATAGTTCCTAACAGTATTGTGGTCGTACCTGATCTGTTCTATAGTTCCTAACAGTATTGTGGTCGTACCTGATCTGTTCTGTAGTTCCTAACAGTGTTTTGGTCGTACCTGATCTGTTCTATAGTTCCTTCCTGTAGTTCCTAACAGTGTTTTGGTCGTACCTGATCTGTTCTGTAGTTCCTAACAGTATTGTGGTCGTACCTGATCTGTTCTATAGTTCCTAACAGTGTTTTGGTCGTACCTGATCTGTTCTATAGTTCCTTCCTGTAGTTCCTAACAGTGTTTTGGTCGTACCTGATCTGTTCTGTAGTTCCTAACAGTATTGTGGTCGTACCTGATCTGTTCTGTAGTTCCTAACAGTATTGTGGTCGTACCTGATCTGTTCTATAGTTCCTAACAGTATTGTGGTCGTACCTGATCTGTTCTATAGTTCCTAACAGTATTTTGGTCGTACCTGATCTGTTCTATAGTTCCTTCCTGTAGTTCCTAACAGTATTTTGGTCGTACCTGATCTGTTCTATAGTTCCTAACAGTATTGTGGTCGTACCTGATCTGTTCTATAGTTCCTAACAGTGTTTTGGTCGTACCTGATCTGTTCTGTAGTTCCTAACAGTATTGTGGTCGTACCTGATCTGTTCTATAGTTCCTAACAGTATTTTGGTCGTACCTGATCTGTTCTATAGTTCCTTCCTGTAGTTCCTAACAGTATTTTGGTCGTACCTGATCTGTTCTATAGTTCCTAACAGTATTGTGGTCGTACCTGATCTGTTCTATAGTTCCTAACAGTATTGTGGTCGTACCTGATCTGTTCTATAGTTCCTAACAGTATTTTGGTCATACCTGATCTGTTCTATAGTTCCTAACAGTATTGTGGTCGTACCTGATCTGTTCTATAGTTCCTAACAGTGTTTTGGTCGTACCTGATCTGTTCTGTAGTTCCTAACAGTATTTTGGTCGTGCCTGATCTGTTCTATAGTTCCTAACAGTATTGTGGTCGTACCTGATCTGTTCTATAGTTCCTAACAGTATTGTGGTCGTACCTGATCTGTTCTGTAGTTCCTAACAGTATTGTGGTCGTACCTGATCTGTTCTGTAGTTCCTAACAGTATTGTGGTCGTACCTGATCTGTTCTATAGTTCCTAACAGTGTTTTGGTCGTACCTGATCTGTTCTGTAGTTCCTAACAGTATTTTGGTCGTACCTGATCTGTTCTGTAGTTCCTAACAGTATTGTGGTCGTACCTGATCTGTTCTATAGTTCCTAACAGTGTTTTGGTCGTACCTGATCTGTTCTGTAGTTCCTAACAGTGTTTTGGTCGTACCTGATCTGTTCTATAGTTCCTTCCTGTAGTTCCTAACAGTATTTTGGTCGTACCTGATCTGTTCTGTAGTTCCTAACAGTATTGTGGTCGTACCTGATCTGTTCTATAGTTCCTAACAGTATTGTGGTCGTACCTGATCTGTTCTGTAGTTCCTAACAGTATTTTGGTCGTGCCTGATCTGTTCTGTAGTTCCTAACAGTATTTTGGTCGTACCTGATCTGTTCTGTAGTTCCTAACAGTATTGTGGTCGTGCCTGATCTGTTCTGTAGTTCCTAACAGTATTGTGGTCGTACCTGATCTGTTCTGTAGTTCCTAACAGTATTTTGGTCGTACCTGATCTGTTCTGTAGTTCCTAACAGTATTTTGGTCGTGCCTGATCTGTTCTGTAGTTCCTAACAGTATTGTGGTCGTACCTGATCTGTTCTGTAGTTCCTAACAGTATTGTGGTCGTACCTGATCTGTTCTATAGTTCCTAACAGTATTTTGGTCGTGCCTGATCTGTTCTGTAGTTCCTAACAGTGTTTTGGTCGTACCTGATCTGTTCTGTAGTTCCTAACAGTGTTTTGGTCGTACCTGATCTGTTCTATAGTTCCTTCCTGTAGTTCCTAACAGTATTTTGGTCGTACCTGATCTGTTCTGTAGTTCCTAACAGTATTGTGGTCGTACCTGATCTGTTCTGTAGTTCCTAACAGTATTGTGGTCGTACCTGATCTGTTCTATAGTTCCTAACAGTATTGTGGTCGTACCTGATCTGTTCTGTAGTTCCTAACAGTATTGTGGTCGTACCTGATCTGTTCTATAGTTCCTAACAGTATTTTGGTCGTACCTGATCTGTTCTGTAGTTCCTAACAGTGTTTTGGTCGTACCTGATCTGTTCTGTAGTTCCTAACAGTGTTTTGGTCGTACCTGATCTGTTCTATAGTTCCTTCCTGTAGTTCCTAACAGTATTTTGGTCGTACCTGATCTGTTCTGTAGTTCCTAACAGTATTGTGGTCGTACCTGATCTGTTCTATAGTTCCTTCCTGTAGTTCCTAACAGTATTTTGGTCGTACCTGATCTGTTCTGTAGTTCCTAACAGTATTGTGGTCGTACCTGATCTGTTCTATAGTTCCTAACAGTATTGTGGTCGTACCTGATCTGTTCTGTAGTTCCTAACAGTATTGTGGTCGTACCTGATCTGTTCTATAGTTCCTAACAGTATTTTGGTCGTACCTGATCTGTTCTGTAGTTCCTAACAGTGTTTTGGTCGTACCTGATCTGTTCTGTAGTTCCTAACAGTGTTTTGGTCGTACCTGATCTGTTCTATAGTTCCTTCCTGTAGTTCCTAACAGTATTTTGGTCGTACCTGATCTGTTCTGTAGTTCCTAACAGTATTGTGGTCGTACCTGATCTGTTCTATAGTTCCTAACAGTATTGTGGTCGTACCTGATCTGTTCTGTAGTTCCTAACAGTATTTTGGTCGTGCCTGATCTGTTCTGTAGTTCCTAACAGTATTGTGGTCGTACCTGATCTGTTCTGTAGTTCCTAACAGTATTGTGGTCGTGCCTGATCTGTTCTGTAGTTCCTAACAGTATTTTGGTCGTACCTGATCTGTTCTGTAGTTCCTAACAGTATTGTGGTCGTACCTGATCTGTTCTATAGTTCCTAACAGTATTTTGGTCGTGCCTGATCTGTTCTGTAGTTCCTAACAGTATTGTGGTCGTACCTGATCTGTTCTGTAGTTCCTAACAGTATTTTGGTCGTACCTGATCTGTTCTATAGTTCCTAACAGTATTGTGGTCGTACCTGATCTGTTCTATAGTTCCTAACAGTATTTTGGTCGTACCTGATCTGTTCTATAGTTCCTAACAGTATTGTGGTCGTACCTGATCTGTTCTATAGTTCCTAACAGTGTTTTGGTCGTACCTGATCTGTTCTGTAGTTCCTAACAGTGTTTTGGTCGTACCTGATCTGTTCTATAGTTCCTTCCTGTAGTTCCTAACAGTATTTTGGTCGTACCTGATCTGTTCTGTAGTTCCTAACAGTATTGTGGTCGTACCTGATCTGTTCTATAGTTCCTAACAGTATTGTGGTCGTACCTGATCTGTTCTGTAGTTCCTAACAGTATTTTGGTCGTGCCTGATCTGTTCTGTAGTTCCTAACAGTATTGTGGTCGTACCTGATCTGTTCTATAGTTCCTAACAGTATTGTGGTCGTACCTGATCTGTTCTGTAGTTCCTAACAGTATTTTGGTCGTACCTGATCTGTTCTGTAGTTCCTAACAGTATTGTGGTCGTACCTGATCTGTTCTATAGTTCCTAACAGTATTTTGGTCGTGCCTGATCTGTTCTGTAGTTCCTAACAGTGTTTTGGTCGTACCTGATCTGTTCTGTAGTTCCTAACAGTGTTTTGGTCGTACCTGATCTGTTCTATAGTTCCTTCCTGTAGTTCCTAACAGTATTTTGGTCGTACCTGATCTGTTCTGTAGTTCCTAACAGTATTGTGGTCGTACCTGATCTGTTCTATAGTTCCTAACAGTATTGTGGTCGTACCTGATCTGTTCTGTAGTTCCTAACAGTATTGTGGTCGTACCTGATCTGTTCTATAGTTCCTAACAGTATTTTGGTCGTACCTGATCTGTTCTGTAGTTCCTAACAGTGTTTTGGTCGTACCTGATCTGTTCTGTAGTTCCTAACAGTGTTTTGGTCGTACCTGATCTGTTCTATAGTTCCTTCCTGTAGTTCCTAACAGTATTTTGGTCGTACCTGATCTGTTCTGTAGTTCCTAACAGTATTGTGGTCGTACCTGATCTGTTCTATAGTTCCTTCCTGTAGTTCCTAACAGTATTTTGGTCGTACCTGATCTGTTCTGTAGTTCCTAACAGTATTGTGGTCGTACCTGATCTGTTCTATAGTTCCTAACAGTATTGTGGTCGTACCTGATCTGTTCTGTAGTTCCTAACAGTATTGTGGTCGTACCTGATCTGTTCTATAGTTCCTAACAGTATTTTGGTCGTACCTGATCTGTTCTGTAGTTCCTAACAGTGTTTTGGTCGTACCTGATCTGTTCTGTAGTTCCTAACAGTGTTTTGGTCGTACCTGATCTGTTCTATAGTTCCTTCCTGTAGTTCCTAACAGTATTTTGGTCGTACCTGATCTGTTCTGTAGTTCCTAACAGTATTGTGGTCGTACCTGATCTGTTCTATAGTTCCTAACAGTATTGTGGTCGTACCTGATCTGTTCTGTAGTTCCTAACAGTATTTTGGTCGTGCCTGATCTGTTCTGTAGTTCCTAACAGTATTGTGGTCGTACCTGATCTGTTCTGTAGTTCCTAACAGTATTGTGGTCGTGCCTGATCTGTTCTGTAGTTCCTAACAGTATTTTGGTCGTACCTGATCTGTTCTGTAGTTCCTAACAGTATTTTGGTCGTACCTGATCTGTTCTGTAGTTCCTAACAGTATTGTGGTCGTACCTGATCTGTTCTATAGTTCCTTCCTGTAGTTCCTAACAGTATTGTGGTCGTACCTGATCTGTTCTGTAGTTCCTAACAGTATTGTGGTCGTGCCTGATCTGTTCTGTAGTTCCTAACAGTATTTTGGTCGTACCTGGTCTGTTCTGTAGTTCCTAACAGTATTGTGGTCGTGCCTGATCTGTTGTTTAGTTCCTAACAGTATTTTGGTCGTACCTGATCTGTTCTGTAGTTCCTAACAGTATTTTGGTCGTACCTGATCTGTTCTGTAGTTCCTAACAGTATTGTGGTCGTACCTGATCTGTTCTATAGTTCCTAACAGTATTGTGGTCGTACCTGATCTGTTCTATAGTTCCTAACAGTATTGTGGTCGTACCTGATCTGTTCTATAGTTCCTAACAGTATTGTGGTCGTACCTGATCTGTTCTGTAGTTCCTAACAGTTTTTTGGTCGTTCCTGATCTGTTCTGTAGTTCCTAACAGTATTGTGGTCGTACCTGATCTGTTCTGTAGTTCCTAACAGTGTTTTGGTCGTACCTGATCTGTTCTGTAGTTCCTAACAGTATTGTGGTCGTACCTGATCTGTTCTATAGTTCCTAACAGTGTTTTGGTCGTACCTGATCTGTTCTGTAGTTCCTAACAGTGTTTTGGTCGTACCTGATCTGTTCTGTAGTTCCTAACAGTATTTTGGTCGTACCTGATCTGTTCTGTAGTTCCTAACAGTATTGTGGTCGTACCTGATCTGTTCTATAGTTCCTAACAGTATTTTGGTCGTGCCTGATCTGTTCTGTAGTTCCTAACAGTATTGTGGTCGTGCCTGATCTGTTCTGTAGTTCCTAACAGTATTTTGGTCGTACCTGATCTGTTCTATAGTTCCTAACAGTATTGTGGTCGTACCTGATCTGTTCTATAGTTCCTAACAGTATTTTGGTCGTGCCTGATCTGTTCTGTAGTTCCTAACAGTATTGTGGTCGTACCTGATCTGTTCTGTAGTTCCTAACAGTATTTTGGTCGTGCCTGATCTGTTCTGTAGTTCCTAACAGTATTGTGGTCGTGCCTGATCTGTTCTGTAGTTCCTAACAGTATTGTGGTCGTACCTGATCTGTTCTGTAGTTCCTAACAGTATTTTGGTCGTACCTGATCTGTTCTATAGTTCCTAACAGTATTGTGGTCGTACCTGATCTGTTCTATAGTTCCTAACAGTATTTTGGTCGTGCCTGATCTGTTCTGTAGTTCCTAACAGTATTGTGGTCGTACCTGATCTGTTCTGTAGTTCCTAACAGTATTTTGGTCGTGCCTGATCTGTTCTGTAGTTCCTAACAGTATTTTGGTCGTGCCTGATCTGTTCTATAGTTCCTAACAGTATTGTGGTCGTACCTGATCTGTTCTGTAGTTCTTAACAGTATTTTGGTCGTGCCTGATCTGTTCTATAGTTCCTAACAGTATTGTGGTCGTACCTGATCTGTTCTATAGTTCCTAACAGTATTGTGGTCGTACCTGATCTGTTCTATAGTTCCTAACAGTGTTTTGGTCGTACCTGATCTGTTCTGTAGTTCCTAACAGTATTGTGGTCGTACCTGATCTGTTCTGTAGTTCCTAACAGTGTTTTGGTCGTACCTGATCTGTTCTGTAGTTCCTAACAGTATTTTGGTCGTACCTGATCTGTTCTGTAGTTCCTAACAGTATTTTGGTCGTGCCTGATCTGTTCTGTAGTTCCTAACAGTATTGTGGTCGTACCTGATCTGTTCTGTAGTTCCTAACAGTATTGTGGTCGTACCTGATCTGTTCTGTAGTTCCTAACAGTATTTTGGTCGTGCCTGATCTGTTCTGTAGTTCCTAACAGTGTTTTGGTCGTACCTGATCTGTTCTGTAGTTCCTAACAGTGTTTTGGTCGTACCTGATCTGTTCTGTAGTTCCTAACAGTGTTTTGGTCGTACCTGATCTGTTCTGTAGTTCCTAACAGTATTTTGGTCGTACCTGATCTGTTCTGTAGTTCCTAACAGTATTGTGGTCGTACCTGATCTGTTCTGTAGTTCCTAACAGTATTTTGGTCGTGCCTGATCTGTTCTGTAGTTCCTAACAGTATTGTGGTCGTACCTGATCTGTTCTGTAGTTCCTAACAGTATTGTGGTCGTACCTGATCTGTTCTGTAGTTCCTAACAGTATTTTGGTCGTGCCTGATCTGTTCTGTAGTTCCTAACAGTATTGTGGTCGTACCTGATCTGTTCTGTAGTTCCTAACAGTATTGTGGTCGTACCTGATCTGTTCTATAGTTCCTAACAGTATTGTGGTCGTACCTGATCTGTTCTGTAGTTCCTAACAGTATTGTGGTCGTACCTGATCTGTTCTATAGTTCCTAACAGTATTTTGGTCGTACCTGATCTGTTCTGTAGTTCCTAACAGTGTTTTGGTCGTACCTGATCTGTTCTGTAGTTCCTAACAGTGTTTTGGTCGTACCTGATCTGTTCTATAGTTCCTTCCTGTAGTTCCTAACAGTATTTTGGTCGTACCTGATCTGTTCTGTAGTTCCTAACAGTATTGTGGTCGTACCTGATCTGTTCTATAGTTCCTTACTGTAGTTACTAACAGTATTTTGGTCGTACATGATCTGTTCTGTAGTTCCTAACAGTATTGTGGTCGTACCTGATCTGTTCTATAGTTCCTAACAGTATTGTGGTCGTACCTGATCTGTTCTGTAGTTCCTAACAGTATTGTGGTCGTACCTGATCTGTTCTATAGTTCCTAACAGTATTTTGGTCGTACCTGATCTGTTCTGTAGTTCCTAACAGTGTTTTGGTCGTACCTGATCTGTTCTGTAGTTCCTAACAGTGTTTTGGTCGTACCTGATCTGTTCTATAGTTCCTTCCTGTAGTTCCTAACAGTATTTTGGTCGTACCTGATCTGTTCTGTAGTTCCTAACAGTATTGTGGTCGTACCTGATCTGTTCTATAGTTCCTAACAGTATTGTGGTCGTACCTGATCTGTTCTGTAGTTCCTAACAGTATTTTGGTCGTGCCTGATCTGTTCTGTAGTTCCTAACAGTATTGTGGTCGTACCTGATCTGTTCTATGGTTCCTTCCTGTAGTTCCTAACAGTATTGTGGTCGTACCTGATCTGTTCTGTAGTTCCTAACAGTATTGTGGTCGTGCCTGATCTGTTCTGTAGTTCCTAACAGTATTTTGGTCGTACCTGATCTGTTCTGTAGTTCCTAACAGTATTGTGGTCGTACCTGATCTGTTCTATAGTTCCTAACAGTATTTTGGTCGTGCCTGATCTGTTCTGTAGTTCCTAACAGTATTGTGGTCGTACCTGATCTGTTCTGTAGTTCCTAACAGTATTTTGGTCGTGCCTGATCTGTTCTGTAGTTCCTAACAGTATTGTGGTCGTACCTGATCTGTTCTGTAGTTCCTAACAGTATTGTGGTCGTACCTGATCTGTTCTGTAGTTCCTAACAGTATTTTGGTCGTGCCTGATCTGTTCTGTAGTTCCTAACAGTATTGTGGTCGTGCCTGATCTGTTGTATAGTTCCTAACAGTATTTTGGTCGTGCCTGATCTGTTCTGTAGTTCCTAACAGTATTGTGGTCGTACCTGATCTGTTCTGTAGTTCCTAACAGTATTGTGGTCGTACCTGATCTGTTCTATAGTTCCTAACAGTATTGTGGTCGTACCTGATCTGTTCTATAGTTCCTAACAGTATTGTGGTCGTACCTGATCTGTTCTATAGTTCCTAACAGTATTGTGGTCGTACCTGATCTGTTCTGTAGTTCCTAACAGTGTTTTGGTCGTACCTGATCTGTTCTGTAGTTCCTAACAGTATTGTGGTCGTACCTGATCTGTTCTGTAGTTCCTAACAGTGTTTTGGTCGTACCTGATCTGTTCTGTAGTTCCTAACAGTATTGTGGTCGTACCTGATCTGTTCTATAGTTCCTAACAGTGTTTTGGTCGTACCTGATCTGTTCTGTAGTTCCTAACAGTGTTTTGGTCGTACCTGATCTGTTCTGTAGTTCCTAACAGTATTTTGGTCGTACCTGATCTGTTCTGTAGTTCCTAACAGTATTGTGGTCGTACCTGATCTGTTCTATAGTTCCTAACAGTATTTTGGTCGTGCCTGATCTGTTCTGTAGTTCCTAACAGTATTGAGGTCGTGCCTGATCTGTTCTGTCGTTCCTAACAGTATTGTGGTCGTACCTGATCTGTTCTGTAGTTCCTAACAGTATTTTGGTCGTACCTGATCTGTTCTGTAGTTCCTAACAGTATTGTGGTCGTACCTGATCTGTTCTATAGTTCCTAACAGTATTTTGGTCGTGCCTGATCTGTTCTGTAGTTCCTAACAGTATTGTGGTCGTACCTGATCTGTTCTGTAGTTCCTAACAGTATTTTGGTCGTGCCTGATCTGTTCTGTAGTTCCTAACAGTATTGTGGTCGTGCCTGATCTGTTCTGTAGTTCCTAACAGTATTGTGGTCGTACCTGATCTGTTCTGTAGTTCCTAACAGTATTTTGGTCGTACCTGATCTGTTCTATAGTTCCTAACAGTATTGTGGTCGTACCTGATCTGTTCTATAGTTCCTAACAGTATTTTGGTCGTGCCTGATCTGTTCTGTAGTTCCTAACAGTATTGTGGTCGTACCTGATCTGTTCTGTAGTTCCTAACAGTATTTTGGTCGTGCCTGATCTGTTCTGTAGTTCCTAACAGTATTTTGGTCGTGCCTGATCTGTTCTATAGTTCCTAACAGTATTGTGGTCGTGCCTGATCTGTTCTATAGTTCCTAACAGTATTGTGGTCGTACCTGATCTGTTCTATAGTTCCTAACAGTATTGTGGTCGTACCTGATCTGTTCTGTAGTTCCTAACAGTATTTTGGTCGTGCCTGATCTGTTCTATAGTTCCTAACAGTATTGTGGTCGTACCTGATCTGTTCTATAGTTCCTAACAGTATTGTGGTCGTACCTGATCTGTTCTATAGTTCCTAACAGTGTTTTGGTCGTACCTGATCTGTTCTGTTCTGTAGTTCCTAACAGTATTTTGGTCGTACCTGATCTGTTCTGTAGTTCCTAACAGTATTGTGGTCGTACCTGATCTGTTCTATAGTTCCTAACAGTATTTTGGTCGTACCTGATCTGTTCTTTAGTTCCTGTAGTTCCTAACAGTATTTTGTGGTCGTACCTGATCTGTTCTATAGTTCCTAACAGTATTGTGGTCGTACCTGATCTGTTCTATAGTTCCTAACAGTATTGTGGTCGTACCTGATCTGTTCTATAGTTCCTAACAGTATTGTGGTCGTACCTGATCTGTTCTATAGTTCCTAACAGTATTGTGGTCGTACCTGATCTGTTCTGTAGTTCCTAACAGTATTGTGGTCGTGCCTGATCTGTTCTGTAGTTCCTAACAGTGTTTTGGTCGTACCTGATCTGTTCTGTAGTTCCTAACAGTATTTTGGTCGTACCTGATCTGTTCTGTAGTTCCTAACAGTATTGTGGTCGTACCTGATCTGTTCTATAGTTCCTAACAGTATTTTGGTCGTGCCTGATCTGTTCTGTAGTTCCTAACAGTATTGTGGTCGTACCTGATCTGTTCTGTAGTTCCTAACAGTATTTTGGTCGTGCCTGATCTGTTCTGTAGTTCCTAACAGTATTGTGGTCGTACCTGATCTGTTCTGTAGTTCCTAACAGTATTGTGGTCGTACCTGATCTGTTCTGTAGTTCCTAACAGTATTGTGGTCGTGCCTGATCTGTTCTATAGTTCCTAACAGTGTTTTGGTCGTACCTGATCTGTTCTGTAGTTCCTAACAGTGTTTTGGTCGTACCTGATCTGTTCTGTAGTTCCTAACAGTGTTTTGGTCGTACCTGATCTGTTCTATAGTTCCTAACAGTATTTTGGTCGTACCTGATCTGTTCTGTAGTTCCTAACAGTATTGTGGTCGTACCTGATCTGTTCTATAGTTCCTAACAGTGTTTTGGTCGTACCTGATCTGTTCTGTAGTTCCTAACAGTGTTTTGGTCGTACCTGATCTGTTCTGTAGTTCCTAACAGTGTTTTGGTCGTACCTGATCTGTTCTGTAGTTCCTAACAGTATTTTGGTCGTACCTGATCTGTTCTGTAGTTCCTAACAGTATTGTGGTCGTACCTGATCTGTTCTATAGTTCCTAACAGTGTTTTGGTCGTACCTGATCTGTTCTGTAGTTCCTAACAGTGTTTTGGTCGTACCTGATCTGTTCTATAGTTCCTTCCTGTAGTTCCTAACAGTATTTTGGTCGTACCTGATCTGTTCTGTAGTTCCTAACAGTATTGTGGTCGTACCTGATCTGTTCTATAGTTCCTAACAGTATTGTGGTCGTACCTGATCTGTTCTGTAGTTCCTAACAGTATTTTGGTCGTGCCTGATCTGTTCTGTAGTTCCTAACAGTATTGTGGTCGTGCCTGATCTGTTCTGTAGTTCCTAACAGTATTGTGGTCGTACCTGATCTGTTCTGTAGTTCCTAACAGTATTGTGGTCGTACCTGATCTGTTCTATAGTTCCTAACAGTATTTTGGTCGTACCTGATCTGTTCTGTAGTTCCTAACAGTATTGTGGTCGTACCTGATCTGTTCTATAGTTCCTAACAGTATTGTGGTCGTACCTGATCTGTTCTGTAGTTCCTAACAGTATTTTGGTCGTGCCTGATCTGTTCTGTAGTTCCTAACAGTATTGTGGTCGTACCTGATCTGTTCTGTAGTTCCTAACAGTATTGTGGTCGTACCTGATCTGTTCTGTAGTTCCTAACAGTATTGTGGTCGTACCTGATCTGTTGTATAGTTCCTAACAGTATTTTGGTCGTACCTGATCTGTTCTATAGTTCCTTCCTGTAGTTCCTAACAGTATTGTGGTCGTACCTGATCTGTTCTATAGTTCCTAACAGTATTGTGGTCGTACCTGATCTGTTCTATAGTTCCTAACAGTATTGTGGTCGTACCTGATCTGTTCTGTAGTTCCTAACAGTATTGTGGTCGTACCTGATCTGTTCTATAGTTCCTAACAGTATTTTGGTCGTACCTGATCTGTTCTGTAGTTCCTAACAGTGTTTTGGTCGTACCTGATCTGTTCTGTAGTTCCTAACAGTGTTTTGGTCGTACCTGATCTGTTCTATAGTTCCTAACAGTATTTTGGTCGTACCTGATCTGTTCTGTAGTTCCTAACAGTATTGTGGTCGTACCTGATCTGTTCTATAGTTCCTAACAGTATTGTGGTCGTACCTGATCTGTTCTGTAGTTCCTAACAGTATTTTGGTCGTGCCTGATCTGTTCTGTAGTTCCTAACAGTATTGTGGTCGTACCTGATCTGTTCTGTAGTTCCTAACAGTATTGTGGTCGTACCTGATCTGTTCTGTAGTTCCTAACAGTATTTTGGTCGTACCTGATCTGTTCTGTAGTTCCTAACAGTATTGTGGTCGTACCTGATCTGTTCTATAGTTCCTAACAGTATTTTGGTCGTGCCTGATCTGTTCTGTAGTTCCTAACAGTATTTTGGTCGTGCCTGATCTGTTCTGTAGTTCCTAACAGTATTTTGGTCGTGCCTGATCTGTTCTGTAGTTCCTAACAGTATTGTGGTCGTACCTGATCTGTTCTGTAGTTCCTAACAGTATTGTGGTCGTACCTGATCTGTTCTATAGTTCCTAACAGTATTGTGGTCGTACCTGATCTGTTCTGTAGTTCCTAACAGTATTGTGGTCGTACCTGATCTGTTCTGTAGTTCCTAACAGTATTTTGGTCGTGCCTGATCTGTTCTGTAGTTCCTAACAGTATTGTGGTCGTGCCTGATCTGTTGTATAGTTCCTAACAGTATTTTGGTCGTGCCTGATCTGTTCTGTAGTTCCTAACAGTATTGTGGTCGTACCTGATCTGTTCTGTAGTTCCTAACAGTATTGTGGTCGTACCTGATCTGTTCTGTAGTTCCTAACAGTATTTTGGTCGTGCCTGATCTGTTCTGTAGTTCCTAACAGTATTGTGGTCGTACCTGATCTGTTGTATAGTTCCTAACAGTATTTTGGTCGTACCTGATCTGTTCTATAGTTCCTTCCTGTAGTTCCTAACAGTATTGTGGTCGTACCTGATGTGTTCTATAGTTCCTAACAGTATTGTGGTCGTACCTGATCTGTTCTATAGTTCCTTCCTGTAGTTCCTAACAGTATTGTGGTCGTACCTGATCTGTTCTGTAGTTCCTAACAGTATTTTGGTCGTACCTGATCTGTTCTGTAGTTCCTAACAGTATTTTGGTCGTACCTGATCTGTTCTATAGTTCCTTCCTGTAGTTCCTAACAGTATTGTGGTCGTACCTGATGTGTTCTATAGTTCCTAACAGTATTTTGGTCGTACCTGATCTGTTCTATAGTTCCTTCCTGTAGTTCCTAACAGTATTGTGGTCGTACCTGATGTGTTCTGTAGTTCCTAACAGTATTGTGGTCGTACCTGATCTGTTCTATAGTTCCTAACAGTGTTTTGGTCGTACCTGATCTGTTCTGTAGTTCCTAACAGTATTTTGGTCATACCTGATCTGTTCTGTAGTTCCTAACAGTATTGTGGTCGTACCTGATCTGTTCTATAGTTCCTAACAGTGTTTTGGTCGTACCTGATCTGTTCTGTAGTTCCTAACAGTGTTTTGGTCGTACCTGATCTGTTCTGTAGTTCCTAACAGTATTGTGGTCGTACCTGATCTGTTCTATAGTTCCTAACAGTATTGTGGTCGTACCTGATCTGTTCTGTAGTTCCTAACAGTGTTTTGGTCGTACCTGATCTGTTCTGTAGTTCCTAACAGTATTGTGGTCGTACCTGATCTGTTCTGTAGTTCCTAACAGTATTGTGGTCGTACCTGATCTGTTCTATAGTTCCTAACAGTATTGTGGTCGTACCTGATCTGTTCTGTAGTTCCTAACAGTATTTTGGTCGTACCTGATCTGTTCTGTAGTTCCTAACAGTATTGTGGTCGTACCTGATCTGTTCTATAGTTCCTAACAGTATTTTGGTCGTACCTGATCTGTTCTGTAGTTCCTAACAGTATTGTGGTCGTACCTGATCTGTTCTATAGTTCCTAACAGTATTTTGGTCGTGCCTGATCTGTTCTGTAGTTCCTAACAGTATTGTGGTCGTACCTGATCTGTTCTGTAGTTCCTAACAGTATTTTGGTCGTGCCTGATCTGTTCTGTAGTTCCTAACAGTATTGTGGTCGTACCTGATCTGTTCTGTAGTTCCTAACAGTATTGTGGTCGTACCTGATCTGTTCTGTAGTTCCTAACAGTATTGTGGTCGTACCTGATCTGTTCTATAGTTCCTAACAGTATTTTGGTCGTGCCTGATCTGTTCTGTAGTTCCTAACAGTGTTTTGGTCGTACCTGATCTGTTCTGTAGTTCCTAACAGTATTTTGGTCGTACCTGATCTGTTCTGTAGTTCCTAACAGTATTGTGGTCGTACCTGATCTGTTCTATAGTTCCTAACAGTATTGTGGTCGTACCTGATCTGTTCTGTAGTTCCTAACAGTATTGTGGTCGTACCTGATCTGTTCTATAGTTCCTTCCTGTAGTTCCTAACAGTATTGTGGTCGTACCTGATCTGTTCTGTAGTTCCTAACAGTATTGTGGTCGTACCTGATCTGTTCTATAGTTCCTTCCTGTAGTTCCTAACAGTATTGTGGTCGTACCTGATCTGTTCTGTAGTTCCTAACAGTATTGTGGTCGTACCTGATCTGTTCTATAGTTCCTAACAGTATTGTGGTCGTACCTGATCTGTTCTATAGTTCCTAACAGTGTTTTGGTCGTACCTGATCTGTTCTGTAGTTCCTTCCTGTAGTTCCTAACAGTATTGTGGTCGTACCTGATCTGTTCTGTAGTTCCTAACAGTGTTTTGGTCGTACTTGATCTGTTCTATAGTTCCTTCCTGTAGTTCCTAACAGTGTTTTGGTCGTACCTGATCTGTTCTGTAGTTCCTAACAGTATTGTGGTCGTACCTGATCTGTTCTATAGTTCCTAACAGTATTGTGGTCGTACCTGATCTGTTCTGTAGTTCCTAACAGTGTTTTGGTCGTACCTGATCTGTTCTATAGTTCCTTCCTGTAGTTCCTAACAGTATTGTGGTCGTACCTGATCTGTTCTGTAGTTCCTAACAGTATTGTGGTCGTACCTGATCTGTTCTATAGTTCCTAACAGTATTGTGGTCGTACCTGATCTGTTCTGTAGTTCCTAACAGTATTGTGGTCGTACCTGATCTGTTCTGTAGTTCCTAACAGTGTTTTGGTCGTACTTGATCTGTTCTATAGTTCCTTCCTGTAGTTCCTAACAGTATTTTGGTCGTACCTGATCTGTTCTGTAGTTCCTAACAGTATTGTGGTCGTACCTGATCTGTTCTGTAGTTCCTAACAGTATTGTGGTCGTACCTGATCTGTTCTGTAGTTCCTAACAGTATTTTGGTCGTACGTGATCTGTTCTATAGTTCCTAACAGTATTGTGGTCGTACCTGATCTGTTCTGTAGTTCCTAACAGTATTGTGGTCGTACCTGATCTGTTCTGTAGTTCCTAACAGTGTTTTGGTCGTACCTGATCTGTTCTATAGTTCCTTCCTGTAGTTCCTAACAGTGTTTTGGTCGTACCTGATCTGTTCTGTAGTTCCTAACAGTATTGTGGTCGTACCTGATCTGTTCTATAGTTCCTAACAGTATTTTGGTCGTACCTGATCTGTTCTATAGTTCCTAACAGTGTTTTGGTCGTACCTGATCTGTTCTATAGTTCCTTCCTGTAGTTCCTAACAGTATTGTGGTCGTACCTGATCTGTTCTATAGTTCCTAACAGTATTTTGGTCGTACCTGATCTGTTCTATAGTTCCTTCCTGTAGTTCCTAACAGTATTTTGGTCGTACCTGATCTGTTCTATAGTTCCTAACAGTATTGTGGTCGTACCTGATCTGTTCTATAGTTCCTAACAGTGTTTTGGTCGTACCTGATCTGTTCTGTAGTTCCTAACAGTGTTTTGGTCGTACCTGATCTGTTCTATAGTTCCTTCCTGTAGTTCCTAACAGTGTTTTGGTCGTACCTGATCTGTTCTGTAGTTCCTAACAGTATTGTGGTCGTACCTGATCTGTTCTATAGTTCCTAACAGTATTTTGGTCGTACCTGATCTGTTCTATAGTTCCTTCCTGTAGTTCCTAACAGTATTGTGGTCGTACCTGATCTGTTCTATAGTTCCTAACAGTATTGTGGTCGTACCTGATCTGTTCTATAGTTCCTAACAGTATTGTGGTCGTACCTGATCTGTTCTATAGTTCCTAACAGTATTTTGGTCGTACCTGATCTGTTCTATAGTTCCTAACAGTATTGTGGTCGTACCTGATCTGTTCTATAGTTCCTAACAGTATTGTGGTCGTACCTGATCTGTTCTATAGTTCCTAACAGTATTGTGGTCGTACCTGATCTGTTCTGTAGTTCCTAACAGTGTTTTGGTCGTACCTGATCTGTTCTGTAGTTCCTAACAGTGTTTTGGTCGTACCTGATCTGTTCTGTAGTTCCTAACAGTGTTTTGGTCGTACCTGATCTGTTCTGTAGTTCCTAACAGTATTGTGGTCGTACCTGATCTGTTCTGTAGTTCCTAACAGTGTTTTGGTCGTACCTGATCTGTTCTATAGTTCCTTCCTGTAGTTCCTAACAGTATTTTGGTCGTACCTGATCTGTTCTGTAGTTCCTAACAGTATTGTGGTCGTACCTGATCTGTTCTATAGTTCCTAACAGTATTGTGGTCGTACCTGATCTGTTCTATAGTTCCTAACAGTGTTTTGGTCGTACCTGATCTGTTCTGTAGTTCCTAACAGTATTGTGGTCGTACCTGATCTGTTCTATAGTTCCTAACAGTGTTTTGGTCGTACCTGATCTGTTCTGTAGTTCCTAACAGTGTTTTGGTCGTACCTGATCTGTTCTGTAGTTCCTAACAGTATTGTGGTCGTACCTGATCTGTTCTGTAGTTCCTAACAGTATTGTGGTCGTACCTGATCTGTTCTATAGTTCCTAACAGTATTTTGGTCGTGCCTGATCTGTTCTGTAGTTCCTAACAGTATTGTGGTCGTACCTGATCTGTTCTGTAGTTCCTAACAGTATTTTGGTCGTACCTGATCTGTTCTATAGTTCCTAACAGTATTGTGGTCGTACCTGATCTGTTCTATAGTTCCTAACAGTATTTTGGTCGTGCCTGATCTGTTCTGTAGTTCCTAACAGTATTGTGGTCGTACCTGATCTGTTCTGTAGTTCCTAACAGTATTTTGGTCGTGCCTGATCTGTTCTGTAGTTCCTAACAGTATTGTGGTCGTGCCTGATCTGTTCTGTAGTTCCTAACAGTATTGTGGTCGTACCTGATCTGTTCTGTAGTTCCTAACAGTATTTTGGTCGTACCTGATCTGTTCTATAGTTCCTAACAGTATTTTGGTCGTACCTGATCTGTTCTGTAGTTCCTAACAGTATTTTGGTCGTACCTGATCTGTTCTGTAGTTCCTAACAGTATTGTGGTCGTACCTGATCTGTTCTATAGTTCCTAACAGTATTTTGGTCGTGCCTGATCTGTTCTGTAGTTCCTAACAGTATTGTGGTCGTACCTGATCTGTTCTGTAGTTCCTAACAGTATTTTGGTCGTGCCTGATCTGTTCTGTAGTTCCTAACAGTATTTTGGTCGTGCCTGATCTGTTCTATAGTTCCTAACAGTATTGTGGTCGTACCTGATCTGTTCTGTAGTTCTTAACAGTATTTTGGTCGTGCCTGATCTGTTCTATAGTTCCTAACAGTATTGTGGTCGTACCTGATCTGTTCTGTAGTTCTTAACAGTATTTTGGTCGTGCCTGATCTGTTCTATAGTTCCTAACAGTATTGTGGTCGTACCTGATCTGTTCTATAGTTCCTAACAGTATTGTGGTCGTACCTGATCTGTTCTATAGTTCCTAACAGTGTTTTGGTCGTACCTGATCTGTTCTGTAGTTCCTTCCTGTAGTTCCTAACAGTATTGTGGTCGTACCTGATCTGTTCTGTAGTTCCTAACAGTGTTTTGGTCGTACCTGATCTGTTCTGTAGTTCCTAACAGTATTGTGGTCGTACCTGATCTGTTCTATAGTTCCTAACAGTATTGTGGTCGTACCTGATCTGTTCTGTAGTTCCTAACAGTATTTTGGTCGTACCTGATCTGTTCTATAGTTCCTAACAGTATTGTGGTCGTACCTGATCTGTTCTGTAGTTCCTAACAGTGTTTTGGTCGTACCTGATCTGTTCTGTAGTTCCTAACAGTATTGTGGTCGTACCTGATCTGTTCTATAGTTCCTAACAGTGTTTTGGTCGTACCTGATCTGTTCTGTAGTTCCTAACAGTGTTTTGGTCGTACCTGATCTGTTCTGTAGTTCCTAACAGTGTTTTGGTCGTACCTGATCTGTTCTGTAGTTCCTAACAGTATTTTGGTCGTACCTGATCTGTTCTGTAGTTCCTAACAGTATTGTGGTCGTACCTGATCTGTTCTATAGTTCCTAACAGTGTTTTGGTCGTACCTGATCTGTTCTGTAGTTCCTAACAGTGTTTTGGTCGTACCTGATCTGTTCTATAGTTCCTTCCTGTAGTTCCTAACAGTATTTTGGTCGTACCTGATCTGTTCTGTAGTTCCTAACAGTATTGTGGTCGTACCTGATCTGTTCTATAGTTCCTAACAGTATTGTGGTCGTACCTGATCTGTTCTGTAGTTCCTAACAGTATTTTGGTCGTGCCTGATCTGTTCTGTAGTTCCTAACAGTATTGTGGTCGTGCCTGATCTGTTCTGTAGTTCCTAACAGTATTGTGGTCGTACCTGATCTGTTCTATAGTTCCTAACAGTATTTTGGTCGTACCTGATCTGTTCTGTAGTTCCTAACAGTATTGTGGTCGTACCTGATCTGTTCTGTAGTTCCTAACAGTGTTTTGGTCGTACCTGATCTGTTCTGTAGTTCCTAACAGTATTGTGGTCGTACCTGATCTGTTCTGTAGTTCCTAACAGTATTGTGGTCGTACCTGATCTGTTCTATAGTTCCTAACAGTATTTTGGTCGTACCTGATCTGTTCTGTAGTTCCTAACAGTATTGTGGTCGTACCTGATCTGTTCTATAGTTCCTAACAGTATTTTGGTCGTGCCTGATCTGTTCTGTAGTTCCTAACAGTATTGTGGTCGTACCTGATCTGTTCTGTAGTTCCTAACAGTATTTTGGTCGTGCCTGATCTGTTCTGTAGTTCCTAACAGTATTGTGGTCGTACCTGATCTGTTCTGTAGTTCCTAACAGTATTGTGGTCGTACCTGATCTGTTCTGTAGTTCCTAACAGTATTGTGGTCGTACCTGATCTGTTCTGTAGTTCCTAACAGTATTGTGGTCGTACCTGATCTGTTCTGTAGTTCCTAACAGTATTGTGGTCGTACCTGATCTGTTCTGTAGTTCCTAACAGTATTGTGGTCGTACCTGATCTGTTCTGTAGTTCCTAACAGTATTGTGGTCGTACCTGATCTGTTGTATAGTTCCTAACAGTATTTTGGTCGTACCTGATCTGTTCTATAGTTCCTTCCTGTAGTTCCTAACAGTATTGTGGTCGTACCTGATGTGTTCTATAGTTCCTAACAGTATTTTGGTCGTACCTGATCTGTTCTATAGTTCCTTCCTGTAGTTCCTAACAGTATTGTGGTCGTACCTGATCTGTTCTGTAGTTCCTAACAGTATTGTGGTCGTACCTGATCTGTTCTATAGTTCCTTCCTGTAGTTCCTAACAGTATTGTGGTCGTACCTGATCTGTTCTGTAGTTCCTAACAGTATTTTGGTCGTGCCTGATCTGTTCTGTAGTTCCTAACAGTATTTTGGTCGTACCTGATCTGTTCTATAGTTCCTTCCTGTAGTTCCTAACAGTATTGTGGTCGTACCTGATGTGTTCTATAGTTCCTAACAGTATTTTGGTCGTACCTGATCTGTTCTATAGTTCCTTCCTGTAGTTCCTAACAGTATTGTGGTCGTACCTGATCTGTTCTGTAGTTCCTAACAGTATTGTGGTCGTACCTGATCTGTTCTGTAGTTCCTAACAGTGTTTTGGTCGTACCTGATCTGTTCTGTAGTTCCTAACAGTATTTTGGTCGTACCTGATCTGTTCTGTAGTTCCTAACAGTATTGTGGTCGTCCCTGATCTGTTCTATAGTTCCTAACAGTGTTTTGGTCGTACCTGATCTGTTCTGTAGTTCCTAACAGTGTTTTGGTCGTACCTGATCTGTTCTGTAGTTCCTAACAGTATTTTGGTCGTACCTGATCTGTTCTGTAGTTCCTAACAGTATTGTGGTCGTACCTGATCTGTTCTATAGTTCCTAACAGTATTGTGGTCGTACCTGATCTGTTCTATAGTTCCTAACAGTATTGTGGTCGTACCTGATCTGTTCTATAGTTCCTAACAGTGTTTTGGTCGTACCTGATCTGTTCTGTAGTTCCTAACAGTGTTTTGGTCGTACTTGATCTGTTCTATAGTTCCTTCCTGTAGTTCCTAACAGTGTTTTGGTCGTACCTGATCTGTTCTGTAGTTCCTAACAGTATTGTGGTCGTACCTGATCTGTTCTATAGTTCCTAACAGTATTGTGGTCGTACCTGATCTGTTCTGTAGTTCCTAACAGTATTTTGGTCGTACCTGATCTGTTCTGTAGTTCCTAACAGTATTGTGGTCGTACCTGATCTGTTCTATAGTTCCTTCCTGTAGTTCCTAACAGTATTGTGGTCGTACCTGATCTGTTCTATAGTTCCTAACAGTATTGTGGTCGTACCTGATCTGTTCTATAGTTCCTAACAGTATTGTGGTCGTACCTGATCTGTTCTGTAGTTCCTAACAGTATTGTGGTCGTACCTGATCTGTTCTGTAGTTCCTAACAGTGTTTTGGTCGTACCTGATCTGTTCTATAGTTCCTTCCTGTAGTTCCTAACAGTATTGTGGTCGTACCTGATCTGTTCTGTAGTTCCTAACAGTATTTTGGTCGTACGTGATCTGTTCTATAGTTCCTAACAGTATTGTGGTCGTACCTGATCTGTTCTGTAGTTCCTAACAGTGTTTTGGTCGTACCTGATCTGTTCTATAGTTCCTTCCTGTAGTTCCTAACAGTGTTTTGGTCGTACCTGATCTGTTCTGTAGTTCCTAACAGTGTTTTGGTCGTACCTGATCTGTTCTGTAGTTCCTAACAGTATTGTGGTCGTACCTGATCTGTTCTGTAGTTCCTAACAGTATTGTGGTCGTACCTGATCTGTTCTATAGTTCCTAACAGTATTTTGGTCGTGCCTGATCTGTTCTGTAGTTCCTAACAGTATTGTGGTCGTACCTGATCTGTTCTGTAGTTCCTAACAGTGTTGTGGTCGTACCTGATCTGTTCTATAGTTCCTAACAGTATTTTGGTCGTGCCTGATCTGTTCTGTAGTTCCTAACAGTATTGTGGTCGTACCTGATCTGTTCTGTAGTTCCTAACAGTGTTGTGGTCGTGCCTGATCTGTTCTGTAGTTCCTAACAGTATTGTGGTCGTACCTGATCTGTTCTGTAGTTCCTAACAGTATTGTGGTCGTACCTGATCTGTTCTGTAGTTCCTAACAGTATTGTGGTCGTACCTGATCTGTTCTATAGTTCCTTCCTGTAGTTCCTAACAGTATTGTGGTCGTACCTGATCTGTTCTATAGTTCCTAACAGTATTGTGGTCGTACCTGATCTGTTCTATAGTTCCTTCCTGTAGTTCCTAACAGTATTGTGGTCGTACCTGACGCGTCGTGCGGCACTTTGAAGATGACATACTTGGGTTTGCCCAGCCCCATGATGGCAGTGCCCATGTTGTAGGTGTTTCCCTCCTGGTCGTAGTGAGGATGGGCCGTGGCCAGGTTCAGGGCGATGTGGTTCCTGTAGTTTGTCTGGAAATACAGTTCCACATGAAAAAGAACTCAAAGTTGCTCATAAGATGTGGTGACAGTGACTTGTCCTCACGCGGCCGATGGTCTCCAGGGTGCTCGGGTCGATCTCGTTGATGTAGTTGATCTCAGACGCGGCGTAAAAGTCTTTTCCGTATCGAATAATATTCACCAGGTTATTATCAGTGAAGTCTGGGATCACATTGGACAGATGAGTGAAGAACCTGCACAGAACCAGGACTGAACCAGGACTGAACCAGGACTGAACCAGGACTGAACCAGGACTGAGCCAGGACTGAGCCAGGACTGAGCCAGGACTGAGCCAGGACTGAGCCAGGACTGAGCCAGGACTGAGCCAGGACTGAACCAGGACTGAACCAGGACTACACCAGGACTGAACCAGGCCTGAACCAGGCCTGAACCTGCACAGAACCAGGACTGAACCAGGACTAAACTAGGACTGAACCAGGACTGAACCAGGACTACACCAGGACTGAACCAGGACTGAACCAAGCCCTGTACCTGGAGAATATGTTCTTGCAGGGGTCGGGGTAGACCATGGTCCCAAACTCGGACACCACGATGCGCTGGGCTTTGACGTTCCTCTTGTAGGTGTCGCTCTTCAGGAACTTGCTCCTGTAGCTCACCTCACCTGGACGCAGGTGCAGAGGACCACATGTGGACTTCAGGCTTTTTAAAACTCGACCAGTTTCAGTACCGAGGATCGAGTCTATTCATTAGTATTGGGATCAAGTTTTACATTTTGGTGTTTGTCAGTGTCTTTGTTTTCTTACCGTTCTTGAAGGTGAAGCTGTGGATCAGGGACAGTCCATCGAACCAGTGATTGTACCGAGTGTCTCCCACCGAGAACAAACCTGGACCGTTTCTGACCAAAGTCCCCTCCAACCAGTCTGGGATACAACCTGAGACACAACAGGTAAACCAGGACTGAACCGGGCCTGAACCGGGCCTGAACCGGGCCTGAACCGGGCCTGAACCGGGCCTGAACCGGGACTGAACTGGGACTGAACCGGGCCTGAACCGGGCCTAAACCGGGACTGAACCGGGCCTGAACCGGGCCTGAACCGGGCCTAAACCGGGACTGAACCGGGCCTAAACCGGGACTGAACCGAGACTGAACCGGGACTATAACAGGACTGAACCGGGACTGAACCAATAGTTAAGTGAACCTGAGGGTACCCGTTGTCTGAAATAAACGTTTCTGATGTTTTCCCCTGTTGTAACAGTTGTGTCGATGTTCAGGTAAAGCTCATCAGCACATGTGACCCGTCATATTCTACTGAACACATGTGACCCGTCATATTCTACTAAACACATGTGACCCGTCATATTCTACTAAACACATGTGACCCGTCATATTCTACTGAACACATGTGACCCGTCATATTCTACTGAACACATGTGACCCGTCATATTCTACTAAACACATGTGACCCGTCATATTCTACTGAACACATGTGACCCGTCATATTCTACTAAACACATGTGACCCGTCACATTCTACTGAACACATGTGACCCGTCACATTCTACTAAACACATGTGACCCGTCACATTCTACTGAACACATGTGACCCGTCACATTCTACTAAACACATGTGACCCGTCATATTCTACTAAACACATGTGACCCGTCATATTCTACTAAACACATGTGACCCGTCATATTCTACTAAACACATGTGACCCGTCATATTCTACTGAACACATGTGACCCGTCATATTCTACTAAACACACTATCACGGACAGAAAACACGTTAGCACATGTTTAATCTGTCACTGTTCCACTATCACGGACAGAGAACACGTTAGCACATGTTTAATCTGTCACTGTTCCACTATCACGGACAGAAAACACGTTAGCACATGTTTAATCTGTCACTGTTCCACTATCACGGACAGAGAACACGTTAGCACATGTTTAATCTGTCACTGTTCCACTGTCACGGACAGAGAACACGTTAGCACATGTTTAATCTGTCACTGTTCCACTGTCACGGACAGAGAACACGTTAGCACATGTTTAATCTGTCACTGTTCCACTGTCACGGACAGAGAACACGTTAGCACATGTTTAATCTGTCACTGTTCCACTGTCACGGACAGAGAACACGTTAGCACATGTTTAATCTGTCACTGTTCCACTATCACGGACAGAGAACACGTTAGCACATGTTTAATCTGTCACTGTTCCACTATCACGGACAGAGAACACGTTAGCACATGTTTAATCTGTCACTGTTCCACTATCACGGACAGAGAACACGTTAGCACATGTTTAATCTGTCACTGTTCCACTATCACGGACAGAGAACACGTTAGCACATGTTTAATCTGTCACTGTTCCACTATCACGGACAGAGAACACGTTAGCACATGTTTAATCTGTCACTGTTCCACTATCACGGACAGAGAACACGTTAGCACATGTTTAATCTGTCACTGTTCCACTATCACGGACAGAGAACACGTTAGCACATGTTTAATCTGTCACTGTTCCACTATCACGGACAGAGAACACGTTAGCACATGTTTAATCTGTCACTGTTCCACTGTCACGGACAGAGAACACGTTAGCACATGTTTAATCTGTCACTGTTCCACTATCACAGACAGAGAACACGTTAGCACATGTTTAATCTGTCACTGTTCCACTGTCACGGACAGAGAACACGTTAGCACATGTTTAATCTGTCACTGTTCCACTGTCACGGACAGAGAACACGTTAGCACATGTTTAATCTGTCACTGTTCCACTGTCACGGACAGAGAACACGTTAGCACATGTTTAATCTGTCACTGTTCCACTATCACAGACAGAGAACACGTTAGCACATGTTTAATCTGTCACTGTTCCACTATCACAGACAGAGAACACGTTAGCACATGTTTAATCTGTCACTGTTCCACTATCACAGACAGAGAACACGTTAGCACATGTTTAATCTGTCACTGTTCCACTATCACAGACAGAGAACACGTTAGCACATGTTTAATCTGTCACTGTTCCACTATCACGGACAGAGAACACGTTAGCACATGTTTAATCTGTCACTGTTCCACTATCACAGACAGAGAACACGTTAGCACATGTTTAATCTGTCACTGTTCCACTATCACAGACAGAGAACACGTTAGCACATGTTTAATCTGTCACTGTTCCACTGTCACGGACAGAGAACACGTTAGCACATGTTTAATCTGTCACTGTTCCACTATCACGGACAGAGAACACGTTAGCACATGTTTAATCTGTCACTGTTCCACTATCACGGACAGAGAACACGTTAGCACATGTTTAATCTGTCACTGTTCCACTATCACGGACAGAGAACACGTTAGCACATGTTTAATCTGTCACTGTTCCACTATCACAGACAGAGAACACGTTAGCACATGTTTAATCTGTCACTGTTCCACTATCACAGACAGAGAACACGTTAGCACATGTTTAATCTGTCACTGTTCCACTGTCACGGACAGAGAACACGTTAGCACATGTTTAATCTGTCACTGTTCCACTGTCACAGACAGAGAACACGTTAGCACATGTTTAATCTGTCACTGTTCCACTATCACGGACAGAGAACACGTTAGCACATGTTTAATCTGTCACTGTTCCACTGTCACAGACAGAGAACACGTTAGCACATGTTTAATCTGTCACTGTTCCACTATCACGGACAGAGAACACGTTAGCACATGTTTAATCTGTCACTGTTCCACTATCACGGACAGAGAACACGTTAGCACATGTTTAATCTGTCACTGTTCCACTATCACAGACAGAGAACACGTTAGCACATGTTTAATCTGTCACTGTTCCACTATCACGGACAGAGAACACGTTAGCACATGTTTAATCTGTCACTGTTCCACTGTCACGGACAGAGAACACGTTAGCACATGTTTAATCTGTCACTGTTCCACTATCACGGACAGAGAACACGTTAGCACATGTTTAATCTGTCACTGTTCCACTATCACAGACAGAGAACACGTTAGCACATGTTTAATCTGTCACTGTTCCACTATCACAGACAGAGAACACGTTAGCACATGTTTAATCTGTCACTGTAAAATCAATAAAATAGGTTCTTAATGTCACATGTCACTGTTTAGTCACTTTTAACTGTAGATCTGCCCAAAATACACTCCCATAAACAGAGGAATCCAAACGAACATCTGAGTGGATTTTTAAAGATTCAATCTCATTTTAAACGTGTCCAGGAACGTTCACGTCTGTTTGGTTCATTCATTTGTGAATGAACCAAACCCGACTCCAGGTCTGTTTGAGGAGGAAATGAGGTGAGAGCAGAGCAGAGCCTGATCTGAGCCTTTTACACACAAAAATAATAATCCATCCGTACCTCGGACCGTGGCCTGGACCGGCTCTGGGGTCTCGCTCCCGTTCTTCCCAAAGATCGGCTGCATGTTTAGACCCGGACTTGGACTGGCTCAGGTTTTATGAAGACTTGTACAAGGTCCGGTCCAGGTTTTACAGCGTTTATGTAACAGGGCTGGACTTTGGAGCTGAGAGAGGCTGGATCCAGATCTGACTTTGGACGTGTGCGGAGCGTTAAAGGGTTAAAGGGTCAAACACGCTTGGACATGTGCGGAGCGTTAAAGGGTCAAAGGGTCAAACACGGACGTGTGCGGAGCGTTAAAGGGTTAAAGGGTCAAACACGCTTGGACGTGTGCGGAGCGTTAAAGGGTTAAAGGGTCAAACACACTTGGACGTGTGCGGAGCGTTAAAGGGTTAAAGGGTCAAACACACTTGGACGTGTGCGGAGCGTTAAAGGGTTAAAGGGTCAAACACGCTTGGACATGTGCGGAGCGTTAAAGGGTTAAAGGGTCAAACACGCTTCGACGTGTGCGGAGCGTTAAAGGGTTAAAGGGTCAAACACACTTGGACGTGTGCGGAGCGTTAAAGGGTCAAACACGCTTGGACGTGTGCGGAGCGTTAAAGGGTCAAAGGGTCAAACACACTTGGACGTGTGCGGAGCGTTAAAGGGTTAAAGGGTCAAACACGCTTGGACGTGTGCGGAGCGTTAAAGGGTTAAAGGGTCAAACACGCTTGGACGTGTGCAGAGCGTTAAAGGGTCAAAGGGTCAAACACACTTGGACGTGTGCGGAGCGTTAAAGGGTCAAACACACTTGGACGTGTGCGGAGCGTTAAAGGGTTAAAGGGTCAAACACACTTGGACGTGTGCGGAGCGTTAAAGGGTTAAAGGGTCAAACACGCTTGGACGTGTGCAGAGCGTTAAAGGGTCAAAGGGTCAAACACACTTGGACGTGTGCGGAGCGTTAAAGGGTTAAAGGGTCAAACACACTTGGACGTGTGCGGAGCGTTAAAGGGTTAAAGGGTCAAACACACTTGGACGTGTGCGGAGCGTTAAAGGGTCAAAGGGTCAAACACACTTGGACGTGTGCGGAGCGTTAAAGGGTTAAAGGGTCAAACACACTTGGACGTGTGCGGAGCGTTAAAGGGTTAAAGGGTCAAACACGCTTGGACGTGTGCGGAGCGTTAAAGGGTTAAAGGGGTAAAGGGTTAAAGGGTTAAAGGGTTAAAGGGTCAAACACACTTGGACGTGTGCGGAGCGTTAAAGGGTTAAAGGGTCAAACACACTTGGACGTGTGCGGAGCGTTAAAGGGGTAAAGGGTTAAAGGGTTAAAGGGTTAAAGGGTTAAAGGGTCTCTGGGTCAAACACACAAACACCTGGTTTCAAAACAAAGAGCTGTGAAAGCTCCATTATGTCCCTTTTGTCTCCATGGAGATGTTATTCTTTAGCCTGGATGGACCACATTATGAAATAACACCCATCTGTCTCCATGGAGACAAGCAGCAGGCTCGACGAGGCCAAGTACAGGTCAGATCTGTGGAGAGGCGTTCACAAAAGTGTTTTTCAAGGTAGATTTAACACCTGTATCAGGAAAGTTTAATGCTTTATTGTGGAACATTCCAGGGAAAGCCATTACATCTCCATGGAAACAAGCAGGTAGTGGATCCTCTCTTACAGTTAAAGTTACAGAGTTCACCTTTAACTTAGGACTAAAACAGGACTAAACCAGGACTGAACCAGAACTAAACCAGGTCTAAAGAAGGACTGAACAAGAACTAAACCAGGTCTAAAGAAGGACTGAACCCAGGCTAAAGAAGGACTGAACCCAGGCTAAAGAAGGACTGAACCCAGGCTAAAGAAGGACTGAACCCAGGCTAAAGAAGGACTGAACCCAGGCTAAAGAAGGACTGAACCCAGGCTAAAGAAGGACTGAACCCAGGCTAAAGAAGGACTGAACCCAGGCTAAAGAAGGACTGAACCCAGGCTAAAGAAGGACTGAACCCAGGCTAAAGAAGGACTGATCCCAGGCTAAAGAAGGACTGAACCCAGGCTAAAGAAGGACTGAACCCAGGCTAAAGAAGGACTGAACCCAGGCTAAAGAAGGACTGATCCCAGGCTAAAGAAGGACTGAACCCAGGCTAAAGAAGGACTGAACCCAGGCTAAAGAAGGACTGAACCCAGGCTAAAGAAGGACTGAACCCAGGCTAAAGAAGGACTGAACCCAGGCTAAAGAAGGACTGAACAGTGTCTCATTTCTGGATTTTATTTTATTGTGTTTTTCCTTTATTGTGTGTTAGTCTTTGTTTAGTCCTGTTTTAGTCCTGGTTTAGTCCTGGTTTAGTCCTGTTTTAGTCCTGGTTTAGTCCTGGTTTAGTCCTGGTTTAGACCTGGTTTAGTCCTGTTTTAGTCCTGCTTTAGTCCTGCTTTAGTCCCGGTTTAGTCCCGGTTTAGTCCCGGTTTAGTCCCGGTTTAGTCCCGGTTTAGTCCTGGTTTAGTCCTGGTTTAGTCCTGGTTTAGTCCTGGTTTAGTCCTGGTTTAGTCCTGCTTTAGTCCTGCTTTAGTCCTGTTATAGTCCTGCTTTAGTCCTGCTTTAGTCCTGGTTTAGTCCTGGTTTAGTCCTGGTTTAGTCCTGCTTTAGTCCTGGTTTAGTCCTGGTTTAGTCCTGGTTTAGTCCTGCTTTAGTCCTGCTTTAGTCCTGCTTTAGTCCTGTTATAGTCCTGCTTTAGTCCTGTTTTAGTCCTGGTTTGGTCCTGGTTTGGTCCTGGTTTGGTCCTGTTTTAGTCCTGTTTTAGTCCTGTTTTAGTCCTGGTTTGGTCCTGCTTTAGTCCTGGTTTAGTCCTGGTTTAGTCCTGCTTTAGTCCTGTTTTAGTCCTGCTTTAGTCCTGTTATAGTCCTGCTTTAGTCCTGTTTTAGTCCTGGTTTGGTCCTGGTTTGGTCCTGGTTTGGTCCTGCTTTAGTCCTGCTTTAGTCCTGCTTTAGTCCTGCTTTAGTCCTGGTTTAGTCCTGGTTTAGTCCTGCTTTAGTCCTGGTTTAGTCCTGGTTTAGTCCTGGTTTAGTCCTGCTTTAGTCCTGCTTTAGTCCTGCTTTAGTCCTGGTTTAGTCCTGCTTTAGTCCTGTTTTAGTCCTGGTTTAGTCCTGGTTTAGTCCTGGTTTAGTCCTGCTTTAGTCCTGGTTTAGTCCTGGTTTAGTCCTGCTTTAGTCCTGGTTTAGTCCTGCTTTAGTCCTGGTTTAGTCCTGCTTTAGTCCTGCTTTAGTCCTGCTTTAGTCCTGCTTTAGTCCTGCTTTAGTCCTGCTTTAGTCCTGCTTTAGTCCTGGTTTAGTCCTGCTTTAGTCCTGGTTTAGTCCTGCTTTAGTCCTGCTTTAGTCCTGCTTTAGTCCTGCTTTAGTCCTGGTTTAGTCCTGCTTTAGTCCTGGTTTAGTCCTGCTTTAGTCCTGCTTTAGTCCTGCTTTAGTCCTGGTTTAGTCCTGCTTTAGTCCTGCTTTAGTCCTGCTTTAGTCCTGGTTTAGTCCTGCTTTAGACCTGCTTTAGTCCTGGTTTAGTCCTGGTTTGGTCTTATCTCTCGTATGTGGACTTGGCTCCGGACTGAACTCTTTTATCTTTATCTATAATTGGTTAAATCAGTTCAGTGTTTTATGACTTTTATCTGAGTCTCGTATCTGTTCAATTACACGATCTCCACAAAAGTGCGAATAAACCGGGACTAAAGCAGGACTAAAACAGGACTAAACCAGGACTAAACCAGGACTAAACCAGGTCTAAACCAGGACTAAACCAGGTCTAAACCAGGACTAAACCAGGACTAAACCAGGACTAAACCAGGACTAAACCAGGTCTAAACCAGGACTAAACCAGGACTAAACCAGGTCTAAACCAGGACTAAACCGGGACTAAACCAGGTCTAAACCAGGACTAAACCAGGTCTAAACCAGGACTAAACCAGGACTAAACCAGGACTAAACCGGGACTAAACCGGGTCTAAACCAGGACTAAACCGGGACTAAACCAGGACTAAACCAGGTCTAAAGCAGGTCTAAAGCAGGACTAAACCAGGACTAAACCAGGACTAAACCAGGACTAAACCCGGACTAAACCAGGACTAAACCAGGACTAAAGCAGGACTAAAGCAGGACTA
The DNA here is from genome assembly GCA_030686955.1 of Odontamblyopus rebecca. Classification (NCBI taxonomy): domain Eukaryota; kingdom Metazoa; phylum Chordata; class Actinopteri; order Gobiiformes; family Gobiidae; genus Odontamblyopus; species Odontamblyopus rebecca. The sequence goes on from CM060675.1 coordinate 993,121, forward strand.
AAGCAGGACTAAACCAGGACTAAACCCGGACTAAACCCGGACTAAACCAGGACTAAACCAGGACTAAAGCAGGACTAAAGCAGGACTATAACAGGACTAAAGCAGGACTAAAGCAGGACTAAACCAGGACTAAACCAGGACTAAAGCAGGACTAAAGCAGGACTAAAGCAGGACTAAACCGACTAAACCAGGACTAAACCGGGACTAAACCAGGACTAAACCAGGACTAAACCAGGACTAAAGCAGGTCTAAACCAGGTCTAAACCAGGTCTAAACCAGGACTAAACCAGGACTAAACCGGGTCTAAACCGGGTCTAAACCAGGTCTAAACCGGGACTAAACCGGGACTAAACCGGGACTAAACCGGGACTAAACCGGGACTAAACCAGGTCTAAACCAGGACTAAACCAGGTCTAAACCAGGACTAAACCAGGACTAAACCAGGACTAAACCAGGACTAAACCAGGACTAAAGCAGGACTAAACCCGGACTAAACCCGGACTAAACCAGGACTAAAGCAGGACTAAAGCAGGACTATAACAGGACTAAAGCAGGACTAAAGCAGGACTAAAGCAGGACTAAAGCAGGACTAAAGCAGGACTAAAGCAGGACTAAAGCAGGACTAAACCCGGACTAAACCCGGATTAAACCCGTAATAAACAGGACTAAACCCGGACTATATCAGGACTAAAGCAGGACTAAAGCAGGACTAAAGCAGGACTAAAGCAGGTCTAAAGCAGGACTAAAGCAGGACTAAAGCAGGACTAAAGCAGGACTAAAGCAGGACTAAAGCAGGACTAAAGCAGGACTAAACCAGGACTAAACCAGGACTAAACCAGGACTAAAGCAGGACTATAACAGGACTATAACAGGACTAAAGCAGGACTAAAGCAGGACTAAAGCAGGACTAAAGCAGGACTATAACAGGACTAAAGCAGGACTAAAGCAGGACTAAAGCAGGACTAAAGCAGGACTAAAGCAGGACTAAAGCAGGACTAAAGCAGGACTAAACCCTGGCGGTGTAAATGAGCAGACGGACTCTTGTAAAATGCTTTATTGAAGTGTATATCATTTTGTTCTATCGTTAAAATTTTTCACATTTAGACATAATTGGACCATTTTTCTGATCTACGCCACAAAACTCCACCAGGCGTTTCACATCAAACTGCCACAAATCCAGATTTAATTTTTTAAAAACGGTTTCTCTTTTGGGCCTTTTTCCAACACATGAAAAATATCGTCAAAAATTTCAAACTCAAAGTCGAATCAAAACTACAATCCAGGTCATGCGTTAATACAACCACACGGTACAGCACGCAGCCTCGACCACAGACCTGCAGAACCACCTGTCCAACCACACGGTACAGCACGCAGCCTCGACCACAGACCTGCAGAACCACCTGTCCAACCACACGGTACAGCACGCAGCCTCGACCACAGACCGCAGAACCACCTGTCCAACCACACGGTACAGCACGCAGCCTCGACCACAGACCGCAGAACCACCTGTCCAACCACACGGTACAGCACGCAGCCTCGTCCACAGACCTGCAGAACCACCTGTCCAACCACACGGTACAGCACGCAGCCTCGTCCACAGACCGCAGAACCACCTGTCCAACCACACGGTACAGCACGCAGCCTCGTCCACAGACCTGCAGAACCACCTGTCCAACCACACGGTACAGCACGCAGCCTCGACCACAGACCGCAGAACCACCTGTCCAACCACACGGTACAGCACGCAGCCTCGACCACAGACCGCAGAACCACCTGTCCAACCACACGGTACAGCACGCAGCCTCGTCCACAGACCTGCAGAACCACCTGTCCAACCACACGGTACAGCACGCAGCCTCGACCACAGACCGCAGAACCACCTGTCCAACCACACGGTACAGCACG